>CM035432.1:102786614-102911614 GCA_020310875.1 Ceratopteris richardii
GGCCCAAGAAACTTTGCACTTCCTTTGGGCTTTGTGGAATTCGCATGGAAAGAATACTTGTAACCTTTGCAGGGTCAACAGTTATGCCTTCAGCAGATACTATGTGACCGAGAAGAGTGCCCTTAGTGACCAAAAAGTGACATTTATCAGGATTCAATTTCAAACCTATTTTGAGACATTGCTCAAAAATTTCTTTTAGATTTTCCAAATGGTCATGGAAATCTTGAACTGCTGCCCTTCTATCTGTACCTGAAAATACTGAAAAGTCATCCATGAAAATGCGTAGAAAGGTTGTTAACATTTGCCCAATATCAGATACATCGTTCTATTAAATGAGGCTGGCGCATTCTTCAAACCAAAAGCCATGCGAGTATAGACATAAGTGCCCCAGGGAATAACAAAGGCTGTTTTGTCCCTATCATCAGGATGGATCACTATCTGATTGTAGCCACTAAAACCATCCAAGAAACTATACAAAGTGTGACCAGCTACTTCCTCAAGTACTTGCTCTGTGAAGGGCTGAGGAAATCCATCTTGAATGGTCACTTTATTGAAAGCACGAAAATCAACACATACTCTTATTTTTCCACTATTTTTCTGTTGGGAGAGGATCGTTGGATGCACTCAGAGATTGAGTAGGTGCTGCTAAACCTGCTTCACACCAGCCCTCTTTGACTCCAGGAATGCTTAGTACACTTGATTAGCTTCCAAATGATACCAAGAAAGCATATATGTACTTTGCAAATGATATGTGTAATGATCAAATCAAAACAGACTACTTGAGACTTCAAGAATCCAAAAAAACTTGCTATTTTGGTATTGACACCTGCTCAGTCTTTCACTCAGTAAGACCAACACACTTACAATTGATCAAATTCCTTCTGGACATATTAAATTAGCTTAACGCTACTATTTGCAAGTGGAATGAAAAGAAATGACAAACTATACTCTGAGAAATAAGTTTAGCAAAATTATATGTACCCCCGACTTTTTAGGAGCTCTGTAGATAAATACCAGAGACTGCTTCGAAGGCGATTTCTCGAGAATGGCTGAACCAAACTTCTTCAAACTTTGTAGCCTTGTAGAATGCTTTGATTTGGTTCCAAAAAGCCTTGAATCACTTGATTTGGTTCAGTAGATCCTGAGATATGCCTTGTTGAAGTTGACAGACTTGGAGTGTGTACTCAGAGAATTACAGAGTAGATGAATGTAAGTATTTCTATTAGATCATGTAAATGTACATTCCCATTGGCATGATAAACATAGCTCAATGGTACTCAGAGGTGTAGGCTATGGAGTAGACCTCACACACTCAATAATTGATACAGAAATGCCTCAGGATGAGTGAAGTACACCCGCGACTTTTGACTTGTAGCTTTTATAGGAGTTGAGTGAGAATTTGAATTAGAATTCAAATCAATCTCCTTGAATCTTTCACCTAAAAGTTGATTGAGATATTCCCTCAATTAATCAACAACTTTTTCCACGACTTTCAATCAATTAGGTGTGATTACAAAATATGCCAAGTCACTAAGACTTTTACAAGAGATAAAATGGTAAGAAATCATAGGCATAAGTTCCTATGGTCTTTGCTTCATGTAGAGTCTTCAAAGTAGATGTCCAAGCCAAATGTGAAGGCTTGACTTGCACCAACATTTTCTTGGGCACAATAACCATAGAAGAAAGCCACCTGGAATGTTCTATTGGCACAATTATACGTGCTTCCTCTAGTTTTGTAATCTCCGCTTTTACCGCCTCTGCATACTTCGGATTGAGTCCATTTGGCCTACTTCTTACAGGCGCGGCTCCCTCAACTAAGGGTATCTGATGTAACCCAAGCTCTTCTGGTATCCCCGTTAGATCTTTGTAGGACCATGCAAAGACACTTTTATAGTTAAAGAGCAAAGAAGTTACCTTCTGTAGCAAGGGAGGATAATGCCACAACCAGGATGCCAAATGGACTACTTGAGGGTTCTCTTCATCCCCTAAATTCACTTCTTGAACCAATGTTTCAGGAGTACTCTTGCTTGAGAAATCATCTCCACTATATGCAGGAGTGGATTTTAATTTATATTCTGCAACATGTTCTTCCATCCATCCTTAAGGTATATCTGCAAAAGGAAGCTCTTCTCTGCTCTTAAGTTCATAACCTTCTACCTCCGATACTTTTATATTGGTTGCCTCTTCAAAGCTTGTATTTTCCTTCAATTGCTCATTCTCCAACACCTTGTGGTCTTCATTGCTCTTTCGTGTAATTACCTTATCTGCAACTTCTTCCTCAATTTCATTGATCTCCATCGTGCAACACTCTGCACTTCCCATCATCCAATTTAACAATGTATCATCTTCTTGGGATAGAGAGGGCATTACCTGAGTATCCACAGTATATCCAGTGGTTTTTCCTGAGTCAAATCCCTCTTCCAAATGTAATTGCAGTTGGCTATTGGTGCTTGTTGAAATCCATAGTTTGTTTTTCCCCCAATCTTGCAAAGCTTTTTCTTGTCTCAGCCAAGGTCTCCCCAGGAGTAAAGGGTAAGAAGTCTCCTGTGGAAGTGCAATAACAACAAAATCTAGAACAAAGTGGCAGCCCTATTCTACCATCAGTACCTTTTCAATAATGCCAAGAGGCGCAACCCGATGTTGATCCACTAATGTAACCGTGAATGGTGCCAACTTGGTGGGGTTCAATTTTAGTTTCTTCATTGTAAAATCTGGCATCAAATTGACACCAGAGCCTCCATCTATGATCACACCTGTGAGAGCTTCATCCTTTATACAAACAGATAATCTTGAGCTTTGGTAGTCTGCTAAGGGTGCAGGGGGAAAATCAACCATGAAACCATCTATACTAGGTGATTGGACCAAGTGAGCAGAGTGTATAATCTTCAGTAAGTCACTTCTTATTTTTGAATCCATCCTTATAAGTTCATATAGACTAACCTTGTGATGAATACCTTTCAAGATTTGTTCAATGTTTACCTCCTGAGTGTTTTCTTGCAGACTTGTTGGTTGGCCCTTTAGAGAAGTAGTCATCTTATCATAAGCTCCTTCAATTTCTACTTGGTCCTTCCATCCAGACTTCTTTTCTTCCTCTTTATCCTGAAATCCTTGTTGTTCCTCCTTATGAAATCCTTGTTGCTCCTCCCTATGGATTGCTGCTACTTGTCTAGCTCTAGTCATCATGGGCATTGCAAACGATGAAACAGCATAAGACTGAGTGGTTTTCCCTTCTTCATGTGGAGAGACTGCAATCATGTGGATTGGAGCAGGACGACTCCTTGGGCAATCTTTGGTATAATGATCCTTGGCCTCTGGACAATGTTGACAAGGAGGTGCATCTTCTGGGAGGGAACACCTATTTTGCATGTGGTTGTACTCACCACAATGATAGCACATCAAAGTTCTATTATATCTAGGCTTTGCAGGCCGATTCTCCTCTGTATTAGATGTATTTGAAGTACTAGCATAATATGATTCCAAATTTTGAGGGTTACCTCTCTGTTGTGTACCCTTGAGGTAGTAGCAATCTCTGGCTTCATGACCATCTTTTCCACAAAATTGACAGCTTACCTTAATAGGGCAA
The DNA here is from genome assembly GCA_020310875.1 of Ceratopteris richardii. Taxonomy (NCBI): domain Eukaryota; kingdom Viridiplantae; phylum Streptophyta; class Polypodiopsida; order Polypodiales; family Pteridaceae; genus Ceratopteris; species Ceratopteris richardii. The sequence goes on from CM035432.1 coordinate 102,790,198, forward strand.
TTAACATTGGAATGTCCATTATTGTTACAGATTATACACCAAATTTGTCTCCTTATATCCTGAGTGGTCTTCAAATCTTCTAACTCTTGGCGAAGTTGAGCTACTTCATCATCAGTGCAACGCAGTGGTGGCAAGACCTTCTCTTCTTGTTGATTTTGTTGCATCTTCAATGCTTCCAGTTCCCTCCTTAGTTGCTCAATAGGATCCAGATCTGCAGCATACTTTTGTGGGGTATCCCCTTCAAAATGTTGCCTTGCTTCTTCAATGCGTGATGCTGCTGCAACAAAATCATTGAGGGTCGCATCCAATCTAAGAGATTCACGAAGCTTTTGCTGAGATGACCTGGGCAGAGCCTTTTCTATCCACTTTTTAACAAAAAAGTCACCTGGAGCATGTGGAAGACGTGCAACAAGTGCTTTTGTTCTAGTGTGAAGTTCATGAAAGGATTCACCTGGTCTTAGCTTCAAATTCTCTAGCTGATCTAGAGCTCTTTTCGAGGAATCACTTGGTCGGAATGTCTGTGAGAACGCCCCCTTCAAAGCCTCCCATGTAGTGAAATGGCCATCTGCATATTGACTATACCATTTATCTGCAAGACCCTCCAATGTGGATGGAAAGAGTGCCAGCATTGCATCCTCTCTATTTTGCAAACCTCGTCCTCGGCATAAAGAGATGAATCTTCTCACATGATCATCAGCATCCTCATAGGCTTGTCCCTTGAAGGTAGGGAATTTGATATTTAATCTGGAGAGTAAATGAGAGAGATCCTCCATTTGTACTGGTGTTCCTTCGGACGTATCTAAGGAGAATTCCAGAGTTCTCATATACCCCTCTTTTGACAATGGTGTCGCACCCAAATCAATAGATAAATTTAGGGAGGGCAGAGGGGAGATAGACTCACTAGCCGTGGTTATTGCTAACTTGTTAAGGCTCCTCCGAACACGAAGAGACTCCTTATCTGCTCGTGTATGGGTCATGTACCTACTTGCCAATATAATAGGGCAAAAATACCTCTCACAGAAATGCAAAGGTCCCACCGGGCGTGCCAAAATGTAGAGGAGGTACTAGGGTGCCCACTTTTATTAAATGTAGAGAAATAAGAATAAACACATCCAGTACGTCACCTACTCAAGGGGAGTTCTCTTTAGGGAAGTATACCCTTTAACATTTCTGTGAGCAGGCAGGGGTAAATAATTTTATAGAGTCCTACATACTCTAGAAAACATCAACAACAAAATGACGAGAGAAGACTATATATTTCTTGATTCGAATCAGATGATTACAAGGTTGAGCAGAGTGATGCTCAAAAGTGCAAGCTTAGGGCTAACATGCCATCCTAAAAGTAAATAACTTCAATGCATCAGAGTCTTACCATCAGCTTAAGGCGCCAATTATATGCAGATCAACTCAGAACAGTGCAAATGGTAAAGAATTACTCAAGAGAATAGAGCTTAACACTAATACTGACTCACAGAAAAGAAAGAATATCCAAGGCACTCTCTTACACTGTAGTGCCCATAGCCCTCCACTGAGAAGCCTACCCTCTGTATCCACACTACAGAGTAGCTCCTACAATAGGCTTGAAACCACAAAGTGCAAGAGAGTACTTCTGCACGTACGTGTATCTAAACCCAAAGTATCTCTAAAAATTGTACCCCCTATGAGCACAAATCCATTGTTTTTTTATAGGCCCCAATAGGCCAAGAGGGCCTTGCCGAATCTTCACTTCCTCTGATCACGCGCCGATTAATCACCCAAAATTGGAGGGGTAGGTCAATTATTCCTTTGATTTGAATTGGATCCACAAAAAATAGGTAGTCGCTGTGAATGGTTGGCGTGCAACATTTGTTTATCCACTTTCACTTTTAATAGTTTCCTTTTTACCTTTTCTCAACCAAAGAGCTTCCAATCCAAATTTGCACAAAGGCTTGCTGTGTTTAGGAGTTCCCCTTCTCATGATTGATGATGGCCATGCTAGCATCCACTGGTTCGTCAATGCTCCGTGCCATACATATAGCCTCCTCATGTGTAATTACATCCCATAGTCTATCACTTGCAATCACCAAAAATCCAACATCCTGGGTTATTTTTTCCTCCTTCTTTTCATTGTGTGATAGTGCAAACATAAACTTTGGCATCAAATAGACCTCCAAACTTCGTATATCATTTTGAAATGTTCCATTGCGGAAGCCACCCTCCAAACCTCTCCTTGCCGCTACCATTGTTGTCCTCAGAAGCAAGAGATGATAGGCTACTTAAATTATAGGGTGTGTGCGTGTATGCGTGTGTATGTGGGTGTACGTGTGTGTATGTGTGGGTGTGCGTGTGTGTATGTGTGAGTGTGTGTGTGTGGGTGTGATTGTGTGTGGGTGTGTGTGTGTGCGCGTGTGGTTGTGTATGTGTGGGTGCACGTGTGTGTTTGTGTATATGTGTGTGTGAATGTGTATGTGAGGATGTGCGTGTGTATGCATGTGTGTGGGAGTGAGCGGGGGCGGGGGGTGCGGGAGGCAGTGGGTGAGGGGGTTATGCATGTGTGAGGGGTGGTGTGAGGGGTGGGCCGCGGGGAGAGTCAGAGGGGGCGCGAGGAAGTGCAGCGGGGGGTGCGGGGGAGTAGCAGCGGGGGTGCGGGCGGATATAGGCGGAGCTGCGGGGAGGGTGAGCGGGGGTGCGGGGGAGTATAGGCAGGTGGTGGCAGATATAGGCGAAGCTACGGGGAGGGTGAGCGGGGGTGCGGGGGAGTAGCAGCGGGGGTGCAGGCGGGTATAGGCGGAGCTGCGGGGAGGGTGAGCGGGGGAGTTGGGGGGGCAGCGGGGTGGCGGGGGAGGAGAGAGAGGGAGGGGAGGGAGAGAGAGAGCGAGAGAGAGAGAGAGAGAGAGAGAGAGAGAGAGAGAGAGAGAGAGAGAGAGAGAGAGAGAGAGAGAGAGAGAGAGAGAGAGAGAGAGAGAGAGAGAGAGAGAGAGAGAGAGAGAGAGAGAGAGAGAGAAAGGGAGAGGGGGGGTCACGCGGGGCAGCGGGGAGAGAGAGAGAGAGAGAGAGAGAGAGAGAGAGAGAGAGAGAGAGAGAGAGAGAGAGAGAGAGAGAGAGAGAGAGAGAGAGAGAGAGAGAGAGAGAGAGAGAAGGGAGAGGGGGGGTCACGCGGGGCAGTGGGGAGAGAGAAAGAGAGAAAGAGAGAGAGAGAGAGAGAGAGAGAGAGAGAGAGAGAGAGAGAGAGAGAGAGAGAGAGAGAGAGAGAGAGAGAGAGAGAGAGAGAGAGAGAGAGAGAGAGAGAGAGAGAGAGAGAGAGAGAGAGAGAGAGAGAGAGAGAGAGAGAGAGAGAGAGAGAGAGAGAATGATTATAACATCTTGGCCTTCACGAACCTGATCCCTACAGCAAGCCCCAAGAAGATGCAAGCTATACGTTGTTGGATCTGTTTCTTTCAAAAACCACATTGAGGTAAAACTGATGGCAAGTCCCACAAAGCCGGTAAGAGTTGATACGAAGGAAAACATCGATGATCTAACAAGAGGCAAGCTCAGAAGATAATCGACTTCATTGAACAGAAAGGCAAGACCAAGGCCCAGTAGCAGAGACAGTGAATTGTTCAAAAGAACCATAGAGTATTCACTTAGATTTCGAGATTGTGTAGCTTTTCTTGCCCCATCCATAGTTTTCCGAAGAGTCAGCGTGTATCCTGCTATTAATAGACAATTTGTTACCTGCCAGGCATAACCAATGCCACTGAAGGCAAGGTGAGTCAATCCTCCATAATTGGTCGAGACAATCATCAACAGCAATGATATCCACACTTGCAAGTTATGTTGCTTTCTAAACAGATACATGTCTCCTACTGCAGTGATTAGATTTGCCAAGTTCTTCATAATTGTAAGCATGCCAATATTCACGTATTTTAAACTCATTATGCTTGAAAGGAGCATTCCAACAAATATTAAGTTCACAGGAAACCAAATAGTACAAGCTTCCATGTCAATGGTTCTGTTGTGATGTACCCACATGCCTTCAAAGTATATATGATTGCAACACTCACTAGATTTTGATAAAACATGAAAGATTCCCAGCATCCAAATTAAATCCTGAGAGGACCAACTTATTCAAAAGTACCATGCTATATGAGCAAAGGCAATATGCTGCTCCATAGAGGACCGCTTGTGTGTTCCTCACGTAACTTCGCTTTACCTCTACTTCTCCTTTCTCAATCTGGGAGAGACTTCTATCTTGCTCCTTTGCAAAGAATCCGTGGTTTTCAAGCTCAGAGGAAGATTGGTGTGACGCAGGGAGAAGTGGAGGGGAGGATGCTCCATTATCAGGGAGGGCCGCCATGGTCAAAATGAAAACAATACGTCCTCCTGCATGCCTAGCCAGAGAGAGGGAAAGGAGGAGGGGTACTACAAATGCCATGTTGGTACAAAACAATTGGGAGCATTTTCGCAAGAAAATGAAGCCTAAATAAAATAATAACCATGATACAATAACAGGCATCAACCTAGTGGTAAGCAAGCCCTTTTCTTAGCTCCATACATGTGAAAACAAGAAATGTTTCCAATATATGTTGTTGGACACTACAAGCCCTCATAACAAGGTCTTTTATTGTTCCCATACCTACACAAAGATCTTGAAACACACAACAACGATCTGTTCATGCTTTTATGAGTCAACATAAGTTAGTTTAACTTCACGTGCATAGATGAATTCATATCAAAACTAACTTTCATGCACATTCCAATGTTAGTTTCATAATATTGGAAGAGAATACAATGCATAGTTATAAACTTTGATGCAAAAATATATTGGAGAACAAAAATATGATGAAAAGGTATGATTTTCAATTTATTCCTATTTGTAATGGTTAAAAATATGATTAGGAACTCATAACTAGGCACAATTGGACACTCAAGTAATTCAAACAACCAACAACCATATAAAAGCTTGTGTAGAGTTTCTCACCAACCATTAGCCATATAAAAGGTTGTGTAAAGATGGCTTGCAATGGTCAAAAAATGGAATTTAACTAGTTAAAACAGAATATCTTTAAGTCTAGAATCTATAACAATTCGAATTCATTGATTTTGAGCTTATACGAGGAAGTTATGGCCAAAACAATGGAGTTATGTGGATGGATAGCATCCTTCCTTGAAGAGATATGTAGAGCAATGAATGCTCTATAAATATGGTTATAATTATCCAAAGATAGCTTGCAGCCATTCATTAAAATGTGTTTGATTTTACTTTCTATACCAAGTAAAATCATTCAATTTGGGCATCATATGAGAGGTTTATGTTCACTTTGGTAAAGGTAGGTATTCTAACGTTGCTTTTTCTCTTACTTCCTATCTTATAAATATCTCTTTCTGCTTCCTTCTCTTCCTCTTTTCTTCTCTCTCTCTCTCTCTATTTCTCTCTCTCTTTCTCTCTCTCTTTCTCTCTTTCTCTCTCCGTGTTATAATTAATCATTATAAATCTATGTTACATCTTGTTATATCTTTTCAGGTTGTACATAATCAGATATAGGTCTTACAAAATCATTTAAGCTCAGGTAATGCATGGATCACGAAGATAATAACCATGTGATTTTCTATATTAGTTTTCTTTCGTGATAAGAGCTCTTTGTGCAGAGACATGTATCAATCTGGATTACTATGTATGGGTATTGTCTTCTTCCTAAAATGTTTCAATCACATCTATGAGTTATTAAGTATAATACTCACTGTCTTGTCACTCTTAATTGGTAAAATAACTTTTAGTTGACCATTTACCTTCCAATTGAAGTTGTACAAAAGTATGTTTTACACAATCCATAGGAGAATCGGAGTAGTGACAATTTTCTTGAGTGCCTTCTTCATAAATAAAAGGTTTTGTTTTCTATATCAAGATATGGATATAATATAACTTGACTCAAACATTGGAGATCAATGTTTGAAACACTATGGTCATATATACCTATCATTTGATATCTTAGAGAGTCTACTAAGGTTTCCATGAAAGAAATAGTTTGATCTATAGGAGGTTGTTTTAAAGAACCTCTCATTGCTATACTTTTCCATCAACTCCTCACAATGGTGCTAGAGATTTATGACAATATACACATTTCAGGTGATGGTTTCCATTTTGAATTGCTAAACTGGAAGAATATATACAAGGAATAATTATATATGGATATATCACTAGGGATGAGCTTATGCCTATGCTAAGGAGCAAAGGAAAACTTACTCAAGAAGACAGGGAGACGTTAAATGCATGTTGTGCACAGGATGTTTGGGAAGGTTGATACACTATAAACTCTATCTTTTTCTTCTTATTTCCACACAAGAAAGTTGGACTACACTTGAAGTATTATTCTCTTCAAGCATCAAGGTCTAGAAGAATCACCTATGGATGGGATTCATATACCTCAAGGAACAATCCAAGGACATTCTCAACAACTTTTTAACATAGATTAAGGTCATAGATAATTAGTTAGGAAGCATTGGAGAAGTCATATATGAAGAAAAACTATTCAAAAAATTCATCAACAAAATCAAAAGTAATGATGCATTTGAAGCATTCACCATTGCCATGGACACATACATAGACATGAAAGTAGAAGATTTTGACACACTCATGGGACAACTCTTCAATCAAGAACTCAAGCTCATGAAGAATGGAGATACACATAAAGGTAATCCATCCTCTGACCTATACAGTGACAAATCTAGAAGTAAGGATTAAAAAGGTTAAGGGAAGAAGACAATTGAAGAAGTAGGAACCTCTCAACGTAACTTTAAAGATAGACAAAGAAGTTCATGAGGAAGAGCCAAATGAGGTAGGGAAGGCCGGGGAGATCTCAAAGCCTCTAGCCTTCTTCTATATGATGAGTAACAAATCACATCAATAAGCATTGCTTCAAGAACAAAAGGAACAAGAGAGGAAGACGATACAATAATATGGAGTTCCTAGAAGCAAATATAACAATAACTATGTCTACAATGCAAAAAGAAACTCCAATAATAATTATCTTGGTGGCTGCAAAAGAAGAACATATAAGAATAAATACATTGATGGTCAACCATAAGAAGACTCACTTATACTCGTGAACATGACAATGAGAGGAGGTAGATTATATGAACATGTATTTTATATGGATTTTGGATCTTCAAATCATTTTCCAAGGAATGTAGGAATACTTTTAGATCTTCAAGGTCCCAAGAACAAGCTTGAACAACAAACATGAGATGACACAAGGAACCTATTGAAGAAAGTTTAAAATTGGAAGACATAAAATGGTAATATGAACTTATTGAGCATAGTTCTTTATGTGCCTAGCATTACTAAGAATTTGATCATTATAGGAATATAGATTGTGGAAAAAGATCGAGATGAAGTTCAAAACGTATAGACCATACCAAGGATTCACGAGATAACCAAATGTTTATACAAAGGTGAGCTACTCAACTTTGAGCTCCAAGCCATAAGGAACATAAAAATTTTTAATTATGGGTAATATTCCAGAGATGTACATGCATGGAGGAACGAGAAGTTCCTTGCTTGGGGCTAGCCAAGGCCAAAAACGAGAGAGTAAATATGAGGAACCTACTCATGATGGCCAGATAAGTAGAGGGACCTTAAAGAGAACTCTTGGGTATAGACCTTGCATGTCCTTGTATTCTCACATATATACATCCGTTTATTCTCAAAGGAGAGTAATGCTCATAAATTCTTGGGTATAGTTCTTGCATGTCTGTGTATTCACATAAGATGCTTGGGAGTGTCACTTGTCCCTAAATTAACATTTTCCTCCTGATCTTCTTCCAATTTTAAAGTATACAACAATTGTATTGTCAATCATTGATGGAATCTAAAATATTTTTAAATAATCCTTTATTATATGAGTCAATTATAGCATTTACTTCAATGTAACATATTGATAAAAAGATTCTCATTAGCTTGTGAAAACTATAATTCCTAACATCCAACCCTATTGTATGCTTCACATTCTTTTGTTGTATGAGTCTTGAATGAGTTGTGCCGAGTGTAAGCATTGTCATCCCACTAAAAGTTTATAATTGGCTACCTAGGTTTGTCAATACAAATAAAGAAAAGTAATGGTGCATTAGCTATAGCAAAACGATGGACCTTGCATTAGATGGATGTGAAGAATGCTTTCTTACACGGTGCGTTACATGAAGAAGCATACATGGAGCAGCCACATGGATATGAGGATTGAAACCATGTAGAATATGTTTGCAAGCCCCTCATGCTTGACATGTAAGGATTGCTTATTACTTAACGACATCGGATTTTCTGCACATCATTCACTATACGCTAGAAAGTATGATGATGGCATCATGATTGTGGCTATTTATGTTGATGAATTGATTGTAGATGGTGCATTAAAGAGGTAAAGCATCTCCTTACGTAGGAATTTTATATGAAGGATCTTGGTGTGCTGCACAATTTCTTGGGCATTGAGTTAATACATACAAAAATAGGTGACAATTTTGAGTGAGATAACTTTCATTAGCAAGTCTATTAAATTTAGTTTACTTTTGCAAAATCTCTTGCGTTCATTGATAAAGACTTGAGATAAACACTCATTTGAGTGAAGAACGGTTCTATCACTATGCCTATGAGGCCACCCACGCTTCAAAGCTACATAGGGAGGTTGATCATTCTCCCTTCAGGCATATCAAAGCATTTGGACATACAAAAAGCATTCAAGGAACACCAAGAGGATCTTTTCAAGGACCTTAAAGGAAGGTGAGATGGAAGATCAAGTTCAAGAGCACAAGTCCATGATAAGTGAGTCTACTTGTGGAAAATGAGTGCATCAATTTCATTTGTTTGGAACTTGATGAGTTCATAGAATAAATATATTGTTACTTCTCACTTTTCTTGCATCAAAGGGACATAGGAGAGTGCATTTGAGTACATCATGTTGAAGTATATCACTCAAATTGAGAAGCAGGACCAAAAACAATTATTAGCCTTAGAGATCTAGAATTTCTATCTAGCTCATGGGGAAAGGATTACGGGATCTTATTAGCAACACAATTACTAGACCAAGATTTGGTGGACATCCAACTCCTCATCCATTAAAGAACTCTGAAATTGAAATGAGAGAGATAAATGAATCATCTCCATATTATCTCAACGTATTAGCAATGTCATGATAGGGAATATACAAGACTTAGATACCTCCATGGATGTATAGGAAATCCTAGATAGAAAGTAATCCACCTCAACCAAAGCCATAAAGATTTAGTTGATTAATGAACTCAAAAACGTGAGCAAAACACCTGATAGCAATATAAATGAATATATTTTGAAGATCAAATAATTTATTTATTCATTGGGATCCATAGTTCTAACATAGTTGATGATGAATTAGTTGTGTAAACCTTGAATGGGCTAAGGGATCATAAGAAGTGGAAGGATTTTACAACATCTATGTATGTTAAGGATACTCTTTGTGACTTTGAGCAGTTGTTTTCCTTGTTGTTCCTTGAGGGGATCAATATTGGAGGTTCATAGGACAAGGGTAACGAAGCCCAAGAATTCTATGTAGGGTAAAGACCTAGGAGCAAGAAGGAACCAAGGCAGAGCAAAGGAAGGAAAGGGAGAAGATCAAATGGTGATTATGATAAGGACCAAGGAGAGAAAAAACTCCTTATCAAGAGGAAAATGCAAGCTCAAAGGTAGGGGAGGATGGTATAATTAGAATAGGGACAACTAGGCCTCGAAACGGCACTTCATTTGTGGCAAACATGCACACTATGCAAGGGATTGGTATCCACTAGAGAAGTCAAAATCAATCTATGAGGACAACATAATTATGAATGTACATCAAATCAGAATGAGAGTATAAAACTATGATCTAGATGAGTGAATACAAGTCAAAGGGGGGAAGTACATGGTGCATTGAAAAGTGGATGCACCAATCAAATGAGCTACAACAAGGAATTCTTCTCACACATGCGAGTGCCATCAAGGAAAGTCCAGGTGGAAATAGGTGATGATACTCCTCATGCTATCACACATAGATGTTTATGTTGGATGGCTCTCAAAAAAAGTCTTGGTAGATTTTCTTCATGTTCCTATGATGAAAAAGATTTTAGTTTTTGTGGATCAAATGCTTGAGAGAGGGTTGCAATTCAGGTTCAATAAGAAGGGATGCTTTGTGGAAAACCCTAAAGATTGAGAGTCCAAACACATGAAAGAGGGAAGGGTATTCATTTTGGATGTTTAGCCTAATTTTAACCACACAACCTACTTGATGTATGAAAGTAGGAAGATAATAGAATATGACCTATGGAGCAAAAGGTATGAACATATGAGCACTCAACTATTGAAGAATATAAAGAGGAAGAGGTTAATGCTAGGGTTACCTCCCCTCTATAATAAAACCCTTAAGAACTTGCAAGAAGTTTCATAATTTTGTAAATAGATTAGGTTGCCCTTAAAGAAGAAAAATTATGTGAGCTACCATCCACTTGACCTTATCCATAGAGATGTGTGGGCCAAAAAAGGAGAATTTAATTTAAGGTAATAGGTACTTTATAACTTTCATTGAGACCTACATAAGGACAACTTGGCTATTGTAGGAAAGGAATGTGGCATGTATGCCAAGTGCTTAAGCTCAGATGGAGAACAAGTATACTGTTCCAATGAGTTATCTATTTTTTTGGGGACAAATTGCATCAAGAGACAAATCGCATGCACATGGAGCAATAATTTCCATTGGAACAAGCAATCATTGGAAGATGTATAAACTTGCAAGGTGGTAGTATACATGGAACAAACAATAAGGTTTGACGATAAAAGAGAAAATGGTTATGCATATCTCTCTACTTATGCATGCTCTCTTTCACTTATATGTGTTCATTCATGAATACATAAACCCATACATGCTTGCATATGCTCCTTCATTTAGGCATATACATACACATATTCACACATGCATGTACTTATGGACTAGCACTAGAGCAATAATTTCCATTGGAACAAGCAATCATTGGAAGATGTATAAACTTGCAAGGTGGTAGTATACATGGAACAAACAATAAGGTTTGACGATAAAAGAGAAAATGGTTATGCATATCTCTCTACTTATGCATGCTCTCTTTCACTTATATGTGTTCATTCATGAATACATAAACCCATACATGCTTGCATATGCTCCTTCACTTAGGCATATACATACACATATTCACACATGCATGTACTTATGGACTCTCATGCACATAAATACTTCACTAATGCACATGCATACTTACGCACACATTTCATGCACATTTATGTATTTATCTATATGTATGCATTCATACATATACACATCCTCATTCACTTACAAACATACGCGCTCACCTATAAACGCTCATTTATATAATTTACTTACACTAAACTGAATTAATTAAATTCGATTTCATTAGCTAAATAATTAATTTAATTTTCATTAGCTAACTACTTAAATTAGTAGTTACATTATTAATTATACTTTTTCTAAATATCTATTAATACACTTAGGATTATAACACATTAAAGAAGGAATTAAACTAAAATTAAGTGTACACCTCTCTCTCTCTCTCTATCTCTCTCCCTATCTTGTGTCATAGTCTCGAGAAGCCAATTTCTATCCTAAGCGAAGCCATACGAGGGGGGTTTGAGTGTTTTAATCTCTTTCTCTCTCTCTCTCTCTCTCTCTCGTTCTTGTGCTCTATCATAGTAGCTAGAGGAGGGGGAGGCAGATGATTTTCTTGTCTTTATCTCTCTCTCTCCATTTATCTCTTTCTCTCTCTCTCTCTCTATCTCTCTCTCTCTCTCTCTCTCTCTCTCTCTCTCTCTCTCTCTCTCTCGTTCCTCCCGTGCCTCACATGATCCATGATCTATAGCTTGGAAAGCTTCTCCCATGCAATCTTTTGCAGGAAAAAGGCTTGGACTCTCATCCTTCTCCATGATCTACACGCTCAGGTCTATAGCCAAAAGAGGGGACTAAACTTCTCAGTTCGTCTTGAAGAGAATAGCACAAATTAAGATCTCTCTCTCTCTCTCGATCTCTGATTTTTTGCATGCACCACATGCTCCATGTTCTATAGCTTGGGAGACTCAAGATCTCCATGCACAAGAGAAAAGCGATACTACATAGCTCTCACATGCTCAACAAGTGCAACAAGTGCTGGTTTCATACACATATATTTAATATTACTTCTATAGTTTGACCCATCAAAGTGCATAGAGGCATGTGGTTTAGTGATGGTTAGTATGTGAAATGGTGGAGTAATGCATGAAAAAGTAAGTGTCTACCTCACATGATACATTCATGAGTATGCGACAACAAAAAATGTATTCTGAAGAATTCTACAATCTTTTGAAGTTGATGGATTGAGCAAAGAAGGCAAAAAGGATATTTACATATAGAAAGATGGATCTCTTTATCGAATTGATCCACAAACTAGAAGTTATCCATCCTTTCATAATCTTCATGATTTGATTATATTTTTTGGAGATGGCTATGGTGATTCATGTGGATATTGTTCAAGGCTCTAAGAGTGTTGGAAGAACTAGATGCAACACATAAACTATGTGCAAAATGTACTACATCAGAGAGACTTAAATGAGTCAAATCTAGAAAAACGTTGTTGCATTTTTCTTCTCAATTCGAAGCTTTCAAAGAAATGAAATAAACTCCTACAGGATCGAAAATGCATTCAGAATAGGTAAAGGCTTGTTTAGATTTGACTTACAACTTTGGCCATAAAAAAAGGAGAATGAACATTGTAAGAGATGATGTAACAAATGTGCTAGGCTTAAACGTGTTGAGAATCATTGAGTGCATACATTGTTTCAAAAATGCATGAAAGAAATAAATTTGTTGCTAAAACCATCTCAAATTGAAGAGGTTTGTGATGGTGTCAGAGCCAGTAGAAAGCATTATAGAACAATTTCAAATGTTTGTGTGAATTTCTTAAACTTAATAAAATAAATTTCTCTGGGTTGCCTAGACCTCATCCTGTAGGAAAGTATCGACTCTGCTTGCATAAGAAAATGATCTCTATATTTGATGGTTATAAACACATTCAAAATAACTTATGAGGTAGGTTACCAAACCTTACATTTCAGTTACATTGCATTTAACAGTATATGGATAGATATTATAAGACTTTAGACATATGTGGTTGAGTTCTATGATATAAGAGAAAATGAATGTTTTGGCCTTTAGAAATTTTTAATGAAACTTGATGTAGTTGGAAAAAAAAAGGAGATAGAGATAATAAGTATTGCACTAATGAATAAGTCTTTGGACTTTAGCCTTGGGAAATTGGATACTCCATATCTAAAAGTACAATAAAAAATGGAGTAATGGTGGGTTGAGTGTGCTTAAGTTGCATCTAAGAATCATAAAAACTTAAGTGGTTGTTCTTTCAGATAGACATTCCAAATGTTATGCAACGGTATCATTCAAGAGAATTGTTGAATGTTAACCATCGTGGAAGCTTTACAACTAAGTGGCATTTGAGTGGATACTAGAGACTCTAAAATCCATGTTTCACATAAGCAATGGTGCATATTGTAAGTACCCTTGTTTGTACCACATGCAAAGTCCAAGTACAAGAGGGTGCATTGCTAGAGATGAGGTTGGAAAAGCTTCTTCCATAAGAAATGCTAATCTACATAGCTATTCATCTTCTGTCATGATTTGGGATTCCATACTTCTAGTAGAATTGACCAATATACACATATGTACATTGCATGCGGAGTTAATGATCGTTGACAAGTTTGTTCTTCTCCACTTGGATTATCCATATTCCATCAAGCCTACAACTCTTGAACTTGAGTGCATTGAAAAATGTGAAACTTTACTTTAAGAAATGTGATTTCATGGTGCTGATGTTCACCTAAGAAAAGATCCAACGCTTTCACAAAATATAGGTGATGTACTATAGGATGTGTCAATAAGAGGTGCAAAAGCAAGAAGATTCTTCAATAGTAGCGATGGAAAAACACTAAAATGGAAAAGTCTCACTGCCAAAAAAGAACAAGCTTCTTTACATGCACAAGAAAAGGACGATTCACAAAATTAGTCCTTTCAAAGAGATTTTTCATTGGTTCATTAGAAGATAATTACAAAGGAAGACATGCCAAATATCATCACCACATAAAATATACAGATCATGTCATTAAGAAGTATCACCAGATATTATCTTCTTTTAGGAAAGATGGATTATTTTTACAATTTTTAAAATCATGATATTTGTGAAATGAAGTGTCATTATTCTTCTTTCAGACTTTTGAATGAGATTGACTCTTGCAAATCTCCTTTGTATCTTAGGTACTCTTTCCTCCTATAGCTAGCAATAGTTTGTACATCTAAGACCCCTATAGCCAATGCATAGATTGAATAACAAAGGAAATAACTAGCTCTAGAAGCATTGAATCTTTAGTCATAGCCAAATAACGTGAATGTTGTTGTTCTGTCAAGAAGTGACACCCTATATGAATTAAAGGGTGGTGAGGAAAAGCCCATATATCTAGATAGACACTTGAGAGAGAACAATGAAAAATTAGGATCCTCACTATATTGCATATGTTGAAGATAGAATAAATCTTGATTCAACTTTGGAAGATAGTCAATAACTGAATGTATATCTACTTTTTCTTTTCCTTTCTTCTATAAAGCTTTCCTGGCACCCTTCTCTCTGCAAGGTAGTTGTCTTCATCTAATATAGATAACAGTGAAAACAATGAGAAACAAAAGATCAGAGAGAGCACAATAACCTCTCAATGATGAGATAGCACTAAGTTTTACACATAAAAAGTAAGAAAAAATTATTGTGGAAAAGAATGTAGGATATGAACAATTCAAGAGAGTAGGCTCATTGAAAGGCTTGGAGGGGCCTAATCGCTTGAATCAATGGTTTCCCCTAGATCATCATAATCATTACAAAGATTTATATTTGATATCAACATTAAGCATTATGGAAAATCAAGTATTGCGTGAGGAAAATAACGCATGAAGTTGAGTAATGTAAAACATGACTAATTCAAGCAAATAGGCTCATCAGAAAGTCTTAGATGGGTTTAATCGCTTGAATCCGCCATGTCTACATGATGAACATTTTCAATATAGATAGAAGTAAATTTGCTTATATTTCATAAGAGCCAAGCCAAAAGAGAAATAAACAAAATCATAAACCTAGGACATGACTAATACAAGCGAATAGGGTCATCACAAAGTCTCTAATGGGCCTAATCCCTTGAATCGGTCATGTCTTGTACATGATATTATTTGAAAGGCAAGTACGTTGGGACATACCTTAACCTCATGTTCCTCGTGAATCCATTGCTTTGGATCATTTCTTATTATTCCTTTGTTCTCACCAACCTCCACAAATGAATATACCTATCCAAAGAAGTAAATACCAAGATCTTTTTGTCACTCCCCAAAATCCTCATTTGCAAGTGTTGGATTCTCTAAAATAAGTATCTAAACATAGCTTGAAAGATCTTTGAATTAATCTTTCAATCCTTGATTTGACAAGCACAAGTCAAGGCTAAGAGATTCCCCTTTATAATCTTCCTTCTCATTTATAAAGCTGCTTGCAGCTTCTTCTCATTCAGCTATTGCAACAAGGCAATAGTCTTCTGTTCGATTAAAAAACTTTTGAATGAAATATAGAGCAACAAATTCCTTACCAAAGATAAACTAATATAAGATATTTGAGAGGAGTAGTGATTTTTATGAGAATTTTACATGTTCTACTAGATCTCTTATGGTTTTCTTTGCTTTGAAAGTAGCCACGTGAAAGTTCTTAATTATTTCCTCTTGTGCCTAAGCACTAATCTCTTCAACAATTTCTTTGACTTCAATTTCCAAATATGTCTCAAGAGAAATATATAGAGATGCATTTTTTTCTTCATTAAGGTTCTATATTTCATTTTTGTCACTTGAGATATGATTGATCCAAATTTAAAGCCTAATGTTCAATGGTAGTAAACAACAATTATTCTCATGTTTTGGGCAAGATTCCATCCTATCGTATGAGCCAAGGTAGCCTAATGGTTGACACCATGAAGTTGTGGGAGCAATTCCTAAGTTCAAGTCTTGCTTGGAAATGTCTGTGAATCTCTCATGATGGTTGCCTCTATCTTACGACATTGGGTGTGTGAATGTGTATTTCCAATTCATAGTACTCTCAAAAGAAAAGGATTCCATCCTGCCTGGTAGGGGGTAGTCTTCCTACACTTTCTAGTTCTTTCCCTGTCCAAAGGATTCTTCCCATAGATAATTGGAAGGATATATTTCTTATGAGAGATTATAAATTTTCTTGAACCATGAAATCTTATAGTTTCTCATATGGAGAGATGATAAGAATTGCATTCCTCTCTTCCATCTCTAAATCAATTAGTGCTCTTCCTACTATTGCAATACACGACCAATGCAAGCAAATAGAGAGAGCCAAAGATGGTCAAGCCTTGACACCAGATTGGGTGCAATCTCCACGCACATACTCTGATAGATGGGTCTATCAGAGCATGTGTATTTATAGGTATTTCTTATTACTTCTTGAATAGAATATACATGAGGGTGACGCTTCAAAAAGTGTGTTTTTGCTTTATTTACAAAAATTGTAAGTTTCTATTTTTACAAAAATATCACTTTCTAAAGAAATCTATTATTTATGCAAAAAAAAACTAAAAATACTATCTTCTAAAAGTATTCTTCTAATTATCTCTAAAAATATTTGAATAAGTCCATGCGCATTCACACCCTCATGGATCTTCACCTGCTGAATCAAAACACAAAACACATTAAAAACCTCAAGGCATTAAAATCCATTAACATTCCAATATTCCATAAAGTATAACATGCTACAACATATGAGGGGCATATCGACGCCGCTTATACCGCCGGTCACTCGCGACACTGGTATAAACATTGCAAAAGCTGACTTAAAGATATCGACGGTCAAGTGACGGTCGGTGTGACCGTTTTAAACGGATCATCCGTGTGCTCCACTGCCATCAGTATAAGTGTCGCTATAAGCGTCGGTATGAGCATGAGTATAAGTTCGGTAATTTGCTGGAAGTTACCGATGCCCATACCAACGTCCATACCAGCGCCCATACCGAGGCCGACTTTTAAACATATCGAGAACCTGAGAGCAAAACTTCACTTTTTTGCACATGTTTGAGTACTCTTTGTCTTCTCTAAAACTTGCGCATGCGAAGTGAATTGCGAAGTGCATTTTCTTGTGCACTCACACACACACACACACACAGATATCTCTCTCTACACACACACACTCTCCCTCTGTTTAGATCTGAGATCCTCGTAAGTAGTGCGCGTACTGTTAGCCTTTGTCTTTCTCTATGCTTTAGGTCTTATAATTTCTCTTCTCTTTGATTTTGCAGAAGTTCTTTGACATCAATTGTTTGAGATCAACGATAGACGACATACATTACGCTTTGACGACAACAATCCAAAAGAGGGACATACTTGTAAGTGATTGTTTTATTGTCTATTGATAGAGACAAAGAGAGAGAGAGAGAGAGATGAGAGAGAGAGGGAAAGAGAGAGAGAGAGAGAGAGAGAGAGAGAGAGAGAGAGAGAGAAAGAGAGAGAGAGAGAGAGAGAGAGAGAGAGAGAGAGTGAGAGATAAAGAATGATGAAAAGAAAGGAAGATAGAGATAGAAAAATAGAGCATACACACACACATACATACACACACACACATTTACACATTTACACATGGATACATACACACACATACATATATACACACATGCATACATACACATAGGAAAATAGAGCATACATACACACTCACATATACACACACACACATCTACACATTTACACATGCATACATACACACATACATGTACACACATGCATGCTTACATACACACAAGTATACACACATGCATGCTTACAAACACACATATACACACATGCATGCATACACAAACATACAAATATACATACATGCATACATACACACACATGCATACACACATACATACACACACATATATATACATATTCATACATACACATACACACACACATACATGCACACACACATATACACACATATACACACATGCATGCATACATACACACACATAAACATATACACACATGCATGCATACATACACACACATACACACATACACACATGCATACATACACATAGCAAAATAGAGCATACATACACACACATACACACACACTCTACACATTTACACATGCATACATACAAATATACATGTACAAACATGCATGCTTACATACAGACACATATACACACATGCATGCTTACATACACACACATATACACATGCATGCATACACACACATACATACACATATACACACATGCATGCATACATACACACACATACACATATACACACATGCATGCATACATACACACACATACACATATACACACATGCATACATACACACACACATGTACACACATGCATACATACACACACACATGCATACACACATACATACACACACATATATACACATATGCATACATACACATATACACACATAGATATACACATAGATAAGCTAGTGTTTTAATTAAATATATATAATTAAATATATAATTTTTTGATTTTGAAGTGTTTTTTTACATCAAATATATAAGAACAAGATTAGGGTTTTTACACTATTTACACATACATAGACATACACATATAATACATATATACATGTATATACACCTACATACAGAAATATACATATTTTAGGTCTAGATATTTAAGATTAGGGTTTCAGGGTTTAGGCATACATATAACTCAGTTCCATTTATATTAAGAAAAAATATAGAAAAAAATCTGAATATATAAATAAACATATATATAAAATAGGATTAGGGGTTTTATAGGTGTTTAAGTATTTAGGTTTTAGTATTTTAGGTTTAGGTCTAAGTCTTTCTAATTAGGTTTTTAGGGTTTTAACACCTACATAACATATATACACACATACACATACACATATAATACATATATAAAAAGTACTAGTGTTTTAAATAATTTAATTAAATATATGTAATGAAATATATAAAAATACAATTAATTAAGAAAAAATCTGAATAAATAAATATATATATATATAAAATAGGATTTAAGGTTTTTTGGATTAGGATTGGGGTTTTAGGTTTTTAGGATTGGGATTAGGGTTTTAGGTTTTTAGGATAAGTATTAGGGTTTTAGGGTTTTAGGATTTAAGGAAAAAATCTAGATATATAAATATATATATATATATATAAAATAGGATAATTATATAGATGAATAAATATAAAAAGTACTAGTGTTTTAAATAATTTAATTAAATATATATGATTAAATATATATAATTAAGAATATATATATATATATATATATATATATAATTAAATATATATAATTATATATATATATATATATATATATATATATATATATATATATATATATATATATATATATATATATATATATATATATATATATATATATATATATATATATATATATATATAATTAATTAAATATATATAATTATATATATATATATGCATATATATATATATAATAGAATAATTATATAGATAAATAAATATAAAAAGTATTAGTGTTTTAAATAATTTAATTAAATATATATAATTAAATATATAGAAATTAGGGTTTTAAGATTAGGGTTTTAGGTTTTTTTAGGTGTTTAAGTATTTAGGTTTTAGTATTTCAGGTTTAAGTTTTTAGGAGTAAGATTTTTCGGTTTATTAAAAAAACAAATGATCTAAAATGTCCATATTGTAGCAGATGGCGTCTTTGGATCCGGAGGAGAGAATGTCATGTCGTGCACTCAGTGCAAGTATCAAATTTATCGGAAACCACGGATTTGTACTGCACATGTTAGAGAGTATGGATCCTTTGATAGGAGTCCACTAGAAAACTTATGCTACCATTCACATGGTCCCCCAGGTGAGCATATGGACCCAAACGACATTGCATCGGTAACCTCTCGTGGACAAAAGAGAACAAAGAAGGACTTAGACGTACAAGCAATTACTAATAATATTACACAGAATGAACATATGGAAAAGATGCTCGAAACATTTTATGAGATGGACGAAGATCATGATGGTGGAGAAGATGTTGAGAGTTTCATGGACACATCAGAATTTCCACCATCAGAAGTCGATGAAGAATATGAAAACATGCAAAGAGTAGCTCGTTTACCACTTTACAATGGAGCAAAGATATATGTACTACCTGCGTCACTCGCAATGCTCAATCTGCAATCCATTTATGGATGGTCAGATAGTAGTGTCACTGAATTGTTTAGGTAAGTGGAGAACAAAGTGGCTTTCATTGTTATATCAAAATAACTTTATTTACTAATATCGTTTTAATTGCTTATTGCAGGCTTCTTAAGGATCAATTTTTGTCAGAGGGCAATGACATGCCTCCAACACGTGGAGATGCAAAAAAACTTTTGCAGTCAATTGGAATGGATTATACTAAAATTCATGCTTGTCCGAATGATTGCATTCTCTTTCGGAATGAATATGAGCATCTCCATGTATGTCCAAAGTGTGGAGCAAATAGATTTAGAGAAGAGCTTATAGGCGAAGCAATCCCCGCAAAGGTTCTTCACCACTTTCCTATCATTCCAAGACTTAAGAACATGTTTAGATGCAAATCTATAGCTGAGTTAATGTCATGGCGTACAAAGAGCAGGTCTACAGATGGTGTAATGCGAGTGCCTGTTGACTCTGATGCTTGGAAGCACATAGATAGTAAGTGATCAGAGTTTGCTAGTGAGCCTCGATCCATACGTCTAGGCCTAGCTATGGATGGAGTGAATCCATTTGGTTTACGCAGTTCTTCATGGAGCACATGGCCTGTATGTTTGCTGAAGTATAACATCCCGCCATGGCTGGCCACAAAGAAAGGTAACATTTATTATTAGCTCTTATTGTACCAGGTAAGTATAAGGTAAAAAACATGGATGTATATCTTGCACCACTTGTGGAAGAACTATGCATTTTATGGTATGGGATTACTGTGCGTGACATGTCTCAACCTATAAGAAAACGAGACGTGTGAGTGCAAGGCATACTTATGTGGACAATGCATGATTGGCCTGGTTATGGTCAACGTTCAGATTTATCAATTTTGGGTTACCATGCTTGTCCCTTATGTGGACCACGACTCGAAGCATGCTATTCCAAAGCACTACGTAAAACTGTCTATGGACACCATAGATATTTGCCTGATGGACATGTTTTACGTGAAGGACAAATTGGTCGACAAGTGCAATACCAAATGAAAGCTAGCGATTGGAAACAACTATGGGATTCAGAAAATTCAGTCACTTGCATGAAGCGGTTGTCTATTTTTCATGAACTCCCTTATTAGAGTGAATTGTTGATCAATCATTTGGTAGACCCGATGCATATTTTTAAGAATGTGGGAGAGATTCTTTGGAAAACTTTGATCGGAAAGAAAGAAAGCAAAACACAAAGGGAGGACTTAGAAGAGTGAGATTGTATGCCAGAGCTGTGGGCAATTACTAAGCCCAATGGAATAGTATCCTTACCAAGAGCTCCTTAGGTGCTTCACAGGATGGAAGAGCAACAAGTGAAGAAAACAATTTCAGAGTTTCGGACACCTACTGGATGCATGAGGTGTCTAAAGATTGCTTTCACACGAATCCAAGATCTTGGAGGGCTCAAGTCTCATGATTGGCACAAGTTTTTACAGTTTGTGCTCCCTGTAGCCCTAAAACATTGTCTTTCGGAGGATGTACTAAGAACCATGTATAAAATTAGTTCTTGAGTACGACGGATCTCTTCTAAGGAGATAAATAAAGATAGCATAAAGAGCGCGAAACTCAATGCTATCGAGGCTGTTTGTATGGTAGAGAAATACTTTCCCACAAGTATTCTCACTATTAACCTTTATTGACTGGTTCATGTGGTAGATGAAGTTGCAATAGAAGGAATTGTCCATAGTCGATGGATGTTCTTCTTGGAGCGCTTTATGAAGACATTAAAAGGGTTTTTTCGACAGAGAGCACCTCCAAAGGGTAGCATGGCAGAGGGATGGCTTGTACAAGAGTCTCTTGTATTCATAACTCAGTTTCTACGTATGTCGGATTTTGAAATGCCTCGCTTATGGAGCAATAATGAAGATGTTCGTCTCGTAGGCGATGAACCACAAGGTAAAAGATTGCAAAGGAAAATGGATGCAGCTTTCTGAGAGAAGGCAATGAAGTTTTGCATAGTTAACTCTGAGGCCATGCAAAAGTGGTTAGAAAGGTATGAGCTTGCCAAGGAAACCAACGCAAAGGAAAGAGATCAGTCTCGAAAGAATCGTCCCACTCGATTTTTGCCTCTTCCAGAAAGTCTATGACCTCTTCCACCTTTTCCAACGAGCAGATGGCTAGATACAGCGGTTTCTCAAGCAAAGGCAAGGGGTGAAGATATCTCTGAAGAAGAAGAAGAACTTGCAAAGGGATGTGATTGGGAGTATACTAAATACGGTGCACAATGGTCTCATCCATGACACTTTCGGATTGCACAAATCGATAAAAATAGGTTTAGTTTTGATAGTGGGGTGATGGTGAACTTTTTGCAAAAAAGTAGAGCGAGTGCAAGAGATGATAATGCTCAAGAAGGCCACCTAGATTATTGTGGTGTGGTTCAAGATATCTTGAAACTATCTTTTAGGAAGTTTGATTATTTTGTTTTTGATGTGAAATGGTTCAAAGTAGTCACCTTTGGAAGAAACACAACAGTGAGGCGGGATAAAAGCGGTTTGCTTCAAGTCGACCCCACAAAATTATGGACGGATGAAAGGGATGCATTTGTACTTCTCGAACATTGTTAGCAAGTTATTTTTATACCAGATTCAAAAGAACAAGAGTTGCTATTTGTTTTACCAGTCACCCCACATAATAGACAAATTTGTGAGAATAAAGATATACAAGATAGTCCATCTGTAGTGGACTCAGAGATTCATTCGATAGTCGAGGAGGAAGAGATCATTGTTTGAGAAGAAGAGGTCATTGAAGAAGAGTTCATTGTTCGAGAAGATGAAGCAATAGATGATGATCAAGAAGAAACCAACATAGCAAGCAATTTAGAAGCCATCAATATAGAGATAGATATTCTCGGTGCATCGGATCTTCAAGAGGATGCTAGGTTAGAGGATTCTTTAATAAAACACATGTACGTACTAATTTTTGTTTTTCTTTTGTTTATTCTCTATATTACCTTTATTATCACATACTAATTATTTGGATTCTTTTGTTATAAAGCACGATGGGAGAAAATCCGCCAGTCACTCCTCATTCCATGATAGAGGAGCAGTCTTTAGAGTTAATCTCTCAGGTTCCTCCCGCATATATGTCCATTGCGTCAGAGTATTGGATCGATTGTGGTAGCACTCCTCCTGGCCTCACTCCTGCCTGCCTCACTCCTGCCTGCCTTACTCCTACCGGCCTCACTCCCACTGGTGTCAGTCCCGCCTATGTCACTCCTGTTGGAGTTTGTTGACCTCCAAAATATAGCTAGAAGTAGGTGGAACCCCCTAGGAACAAGTTGACCTTCTCACAAACTCCATCATAAAAAACTAGTCATGCTTGCAGAGCTTACTGTTCTCTACTGGCTTAGAATTTTTTAAAACTGTTTTAACCACATATACTAGAGACCAAGAGCTTTCCAATGAGCCAAAGAACACGCAATTTGGATAAGTACACAAGGAGATATGACCTCCGCAAGTTTGATATTTAATGGAAACCTTCAGCAGGTGGTGAACCCGAGAATATACACTACTTGCAGATAGCAGTGCTCTCAACTCACTAATCCAATGATTATGAAAATTTACAATATGAAAGTAGGCAGTAAGAGCTTTCAAATGAGATATGAAAGATGTAATTTGAATATACAATGAGGGAGATACAAGCTGTGCAATCTCTGCATACAAAACTACAATAGCGTAGAGATACACATATGAGTCTCTTGGACTTCCCACAACATCACGACTTTTCTCCTCTTTTTATAGCATGGGGAAATAATCTAAAACCTTCGTAATACATCTAAATTCGTGGTAGAAACTTGGGTGGAGGTATTACATGACTCAACTGCTCAAATAAGCAAAGTATTAATGGACTTTGAGAACTAGCCACATCAACCTTTCCCTAGGACACCACTGCAGCTCCCTTGTGACTCACTAACTTGACTCATTATGTTCTAGATCTCACGTGGTATTTTTGCTATATTTATCAATAATATGAGCCTTCTTGAAGTATTTGAAGACTTCCCAAAGGTATTTACATCATTTGAAACTTGTACCCTACATAAAACAAATGTTTGCAACATTCTCCCCCTCAAGTTTCAAAGGGCATTTCCTTTATGCCAAGAATATATTTGAATATTTGAAGCTTTGGTCCATCCAAGGATTTGGTGAAGATATCTGCAACTTGATCCTTTGTTCCCACAAAAGAAACTTGTACTTCATTGTTTATGGCCTTCTCTCAAACATAATGATAGTGTACTTCTATATGCTTTGTTCTAGGATGAAAAATAGGATTTGAGGTCATATGAATGCTGCTCAAGTTATCCCCATATATCAGTGGTACATCAACCTGCACATTCAAGTCATGAAACAACTTCTTAAACCACATGACCTCAGTAGTAGCCAATGCTAAACCTCTATACTCAGCCTCTGTAGAAGATAAAGCAACTGTAGGCTGTTTCTTTGAACTCCACGTTAATGTCTTGTTTCCTGCTATTACCACATATCCACTTGTGGATCTTCTATCATCTTTGTTTCCAGCCCAATCAACTCACTAAAGACTTTAAGAGTTAGACCAGCATCATGACTATAAAATAATCCTTCGTTCATGGTACCTTTCAAATACCTTAGCACTCTTTTTGCTGCATGCATATGAGGTACTTTAGGTTCATGCATAAACTATGACAATACTCCCACTGCATAGCATATATCAGGTCTAGTTTTTGTTGCATAAATCAAAGATCCTACCATTGATCTCTGTGCATTCATATCATGCAACTCATACCTTCCTTTGCACTCAACTTTACATTACATTCCATTGGAGTAGAAACAAATTTACATTCCTGCATACCAAACCTTTTCAGCATATCACATATATACTTTCTCTGTATCAACCACATACCTTCATTGCTATACACAATTTCAATCCCAAGAAAGTATCTAAGTAAACCAAGATCTGAAATTTTAAATTCCTTTCCCAAATTACCTTTTATCTCTTCAATTGCTTTTGCATCATTCCCTGTAATCAACAAGTCATCCACATAAATGCATACATAGACACACATGTCATCTACATGTTTTACATAAAGTGAAGGACCAGCATGACTCGCTGTGTATCCTTGTAGCATAAGATACTTTACCAACCTTGCATTCCATGCCCTTGGTGCCTGTTTAAGACCATACAATGCCTTCTTTAACCTGCATACATGATTAGGACATTTTGCATCTACATAACCATCTCGTTGTGACATATACACTTCTTCATTTAACTCACCATTAAGAAAGCCATTCTTTATATCAAGTTGATATATACTCCATCTTTTACTTGCAGCTAAAGCCAACAAAGTTCTCACCGTTTCCATGTTTGCTACTGGACTAAATGTTTCCTCATAGTCCAATCCTTGAGTTTGATTATATCTTTTTGCTACAAGTCTAGCCTTATATCTTGACACAGTACCATCACTATTTCTTTTAATCTTAAAAACACACTTGCAACCAATTACCTTTTGTTTTGGTGTCTTTGGAACTAAATTCCAAGTCTTGTTATCCTGTAGTGCGTCCATTTCTTCTCTCATTGCTTTCTCCCTCTTTTCATCTCTTTTTGCCTCATCATAACATGTGGGTTCATTTTCCTACTCAACTTTTGTCATAAAAGCATAATGAGTATTCATGAAAGATTCATAAGTATACCTTTGAGGTTGCTTGCGCACTCTTGAAGTTCTTCCTACCTCCAATGTAGATGATCTTCCTTTCTTATTAGGAGCCTTTGTTGATTCTCCATACTCACATACATCACTATTTCCTCTCCTTCATCATTTACTTCAACAAGTTTGAGTTTACCTTTACTTTTAACACTTGGAGGTGACTCTTGCCTTAATCTTCCACTGAAAGGTAGCTCTCTTTCTTCATCCAAACCACTTTTCTCATCACTTAAACTTCTTGTGGGATGGGGTAAGCACTCATCTCCTTCACCTGTATCTTCTTCATCTCCATTTATGACCTGCAAACTTTTCTTATCTACATACCATGAAAGTGATTCATCAAAATTTAGATCTCTTGAAACAACCACCTTATTGGTATGAGGATTATAACATCTATATCCTCTTTGAGTATCTGCATAACCAATAAATATACACTTTTCTGATTTCACATCAAGGTTTGATCTCACTTCATTAGGTACATGTACATAACATACACAACCAAATACTTTCAAATGACTTACACTTGGTTTCCTTCCATACCATACCTCATATGGTGTCAAATGATGAACTCCAGTAGTAGGTACTCTATTCATAATGTACAGACTTGTGCTAACAGCTTCAGCCCAAAAAGAATTAGGCAAACACATATCATTTAGCATGCTTCTAGATGCTTCTGCTATGATTCTATTTCTTCTTTCCGCGACTCCATTTTGTTGTGGAGTATACCTGCATGTAACTTCTCTTTTGATACCTTCATCATACAAAAAATCAGTAAAAGCTTGAGAGAAATACTCTCCCCCTCCATCGGATCTTATCTTCTTAACATATCTTCCTGTTTGCTTCTCAACAAATGATTTAAAATTTTTGAAACAATCAAAGACTTCACTCTTATGTTTAATGCAATACACAAATGTCATTCTTCTATGATCATCAATGAATGATACATAGTACTTATTACCAGCCAAGGATGCCTCTTTAGTAGGACCCCATACGTCTGTGTGTATAAGGTCTAGCAATCCACTGCTTACATAGCTTGAATGCTTGAAAGGTTTTCTACCTTGCTTACCCATTTGACATGCTTCACAAAGATGCACCATATGTTGCTTAGTAAGATCAGGTAATCCTTCAACAATCCTCTTCTTTGATAGCTCCTTTAACCTATGTACATTCATGTGTCCAATCCTTTTGTGCCATAGATCAAGCTCTGCTATTCGATGCATACCATAAGAGAAATAGTTTGTATGATTTGGATTTACCTTGGATGTAAACAATCTACCTTGTTTTTTATCTCTAGCAATCAACCTCCTTTGCTTTGGATCCTCAATGAAGCAACCTGCATGATTAAATCTTATTTGCAAACCTTTTTCTACCATTTGACCAACTGACATCAAATTCTTAGTGATCGTTGGCACATAAAGTACATGCTTCAAGCAATTTGTCTTGCTCTTATCCTGCATAAAAACATCTCCAACCTGCATAATCTTATGTGTTGTATCATCTCTTGTTTCAACATGACCTTTACATGAAGGATTATGCATATTAGAAAACCATGAAGCATCATGTGACATATGGTTAGAGCAACCACTATCTACATACCATACATCACTATTGCAATTCATCTTTGTTTCTACATTCATCATAAGAAGAGAATCATAATCATCATTTTTACCTTCAACTGCATAATTTCCTTGTTGTTTACCTCTTCTCGAATAGCCTCCTCTTCGATTACCACCTTGATTATTTTCATTTTGATAACAATCTTTGGCATAGTGTCCATACCTTCCACATATATAGCAATTGTTGTTATCTTCACTCCTTTGACTTTGATTATAGTTGTAGTAGCCTCTCGTACCTCTAGCGCTTGATCTTCCTCTTCCTCTTGTGTTGAAGAAGCCACTTGAAGTCCCTTGATCATCGCTCCTTCTTCCTCGACCTCTATTTGAACCTCTTCTACCTCTGTTTCCACCTCTTGATGATCCTACATAAAGAGCTTGTCCTTGAGATCCTTTTTGATTTGAAGTAGAACCATTTAGATTCATCTCCTCTATGACCATGAGAGCAACAAGCTGATCAAAGTCTGGTAATTCTCCTTTCACATAAACTGAAGTAATGAATGGTTTCCATCTCTCATCATCCTTGAGTCCGTTGAGAGTATGTGCAACCAAGTCGTCGTCCTCCACATGAGCTTGAATTGATCCTAGTCGATCTGCAATCTCTTTAACCTTCAACAAGTAATCATTGACGGATGTCCTTGTATCTTTCTTTATGTTATTCAACTCATTTTTGAGTTGAATCTTCCTTGAAATCTTGTACCTATAGCATACAACCTTTCCAATGCAAGCCAAACATCTCTACTTGTGTCTAGATATTGTATATGTCCTACCATTTAATCTTGAATATTTTGTGATAAAATGAATATAACCCTTTTGTCTCTTTCATTCCAAAGTCTAAAATCCCTCAATTGTTACTGATTTGGATCCTCTAGTAATATAGGTTTGATATCCGTTCCATCAATCAAACCATACAAGCCTCTACCTTGCAAGTATGTTGTGATTCTAAATCGCCATGCTTGATAGTTGTTCTTATCAAGCTTCTCTATTTGTGCATGTTAATCGCCCATTGTGCAAAATACTAAACTTCCTCCTTTAACCCTCATTTGGATATATGTGATAAGAAGAAGTATGAGATTTACCTTTTTAATAAAGTCTATGCACCTTACTTTGCTTGGATGTTGCTTGAGGTGCTTCCTTTCTATCTCCTTCTACCTTTGTGTAGTGTCGATGATGAACCGCTACTCCAATAGCTTCAAATTCTTCACCAAGGTATTATAACCTTCTCCAAGATTCAATTCCTTTCTCTGATACCAATGTTGGAGTTTGCTGACCTCCAAAATATAGCTAGAAGTAGGTGGAACCCCCTAGGAACAAGTTGACCTTCTCACAAACTCCATCACAAAAAACTAGTCATGCTTGCAGAGCTTACTGTTCTCTATTGGCTTAGAATTTTTTTTTTACTCTTTATCCACATATACTAGAGACAAGGGGCTTTCCAATGAGCCAAAGAACACGCAATTTGAATAAGTACACAAGGAGATATGACCTCTGTAAGTTGGAGGTTTAATGGAGACCTTTAGCAGGGGGTGAACTCGAGAATACACACTACTTGCAGAGAGTACTGCTCTCAGCTCACAAATCCACAGATTATGAAAATTTACAATATGAAAGTAGACAATAAGAGCTTTCAAATGAGATGTCAAACATATAATTTGAATATACAATGAGGGAGATACAAGCTCTGCAATCTCTGCATACAAAACTACAACAACGTAGAGATACACATATGAGTCTCTTGGACTTCCCAACACATCACGCCTTCTCTCCTGTTTTTATAGCATGGGGAACTAATCCAAAACCTTCTTAATACATCTAAATTCGTGGTAGACACTTAGGTGGAGGTATTAGATGACTCAAGTGCTCAAGTAAGCAAAGTGTTGATGGAATTTGAGAACTAGCCACATCAACCTTCCACTAGGACACCACTGCAGCTCCCTTGTGACTCACTAATTTGATACATCATTTTCAAGAACTCACGTGGTATTTTTGCTATATTTTATCAATAATATGAGCCTTCTTGAAGTATTTGAAGACTTCCCAAAGGTATTTACATAATTTGAAACTTGTACCCTACATAAAACAAATGTTTGCAACATCTCCTGTAGGTGTCACCCCTACGGGTGGTGCTACTCCTGTAGGAGGTATGTCTCCTAGCTTTGTGACTCTACCACGACCATCTTTTCAGCCATCTCCTACTGGGTATAGTAGTAGACATGTGCGTTCGATGACTCAACGCGATAAAGGTGATGGATGCGGGTGGCAAAGCAATACGTGCACGTATACGAAAACTTTGCTCCATACAGTTTGGACACTCCATCATGCTGAAATGGAGTGAACAAGATAAAGAACGGAAGAATTATATCACACAAATGATTTATCAGGAGTTCCGATCAGCCGATGGACAATCTCTTGTCAGTTTAGAGTGGATTATGCACACCGCATGTGAGATTATGTCCCGTCGATTGCAGGACTATTGATATGGAACGTTCTTTGCATGTGTATGGTAGTGGCACACCAAAATTTTGTATTTGATTTTTATATGACAATGCATTGCTTTGCCACATTTTGTAAAAGCATCACATATGACAGTGGTTTGCCACACTCTTGTGCATGCCTCATTTATGAGATCTATCCCTTTTTTTGTACATGGTTCATGGTTCATTCTGATTATCTCTTTTGTGTCCAATAATATTATGTTCTATGAAATCATATTTCAGTTGACATTAGAGTACACATCACATGCACTCGTTTTTTTTTTGGCCACAGTGTATTGTCCAACTAATGCTAGTTGATAAGAATAAAATAGACATGGATGGCCAGTCACATGTCGCATCACTCAACAATCATAAGCACGTTCCATGTAAAAACACATTCATAGAACCGGAAAACTTGAATTCAATGTGATTGTGAATGATAAGCAGAAATCAAATGGTCATAATGTGGAGTTAGTGATGTCTTATGAATCCATTGAGATTTTTAAGTGAGTGATTTTTATATTTAATTAAATATATATGATATTGATTACCTATGTGTGTAGTAGTGACATCATAATCAAGTATTTTCTATGGAACTAAATTTTTTGCATCCTCTTCAAGTAAAGGAGGATCATCTAAAATAGGAGTGAGTCATAATGTTCCTTTAAATTGCTTCAATAAACTAATATGAAAACAATTATGGACATTTGAATGAGAAGGTATCTCTTATCTAAAAGCATTATCATTAGTTTTTTGAATAATATGAAAGGGTCCATAAAAACATGTTGTGAGTTTAACCTTAGGATATTGTGAAATATTTTTTAAACATCTTTTAATTATTGATCACGATACAAAATCATTCTCATTAGATTCTTTAGCTACTCATTTCTTTTTAACATTACACATGTAATGTTCTTCGCTCTTTTGAATGTGCTCATGAACTTCATGAGGTGTAGACATATCATCTTGTGCAAACGAATCAGCCAAAGGTATGTCAGCTTGAGTGATAGATAGGGGAGTGGGACGCTTTTTACCATACACGATTTCATATGGTGCACATCCAGTAGTGCTATGTGTTATGTTATTATATGCAAATTATAGTAAAGGAAGTTTCCCATTCCAATTACTTGGATTATCTAAAGAATAGCAACATAATAAATCCAAAATAGTACTATTTGTAACTTCACTTTGCACATTAATTTGAGGATGAAAAGCAGATCTAAAGTCTTTTAGAACCTAAATTTTGAAATAATGCAACCTAAAAGTCATTACAAAAACAAACATCTCGATCTTAAAGAGTAACTTTTGGAAAACCATGAGGTGGAAAATACATTTAATAAACAACTTAGTAGCTTGAGGAGTAGAAAGAGTCTTTTTACAAGGAATAATATATGCTTGTTTACAAAACCTATCATCAATTTTCTAAATCATATCATTATGAGATGAATTTGAGGAAAGACCAGTAATAAAATCCATAGAAATTTGTTCCCATGGTCCTTGGGAAACATACTCTATAATATCCTTTTCCATATTTGGCTAAAAGAATAATTCTTTACATATTGAAATAGTACTTTGTATGCCCCTGTGACCCATATATGGTGGTTCATGTATCTCTTTGATAACGAATTCTTTAAAACCTTGTGTGATGCATAACTTGTGGTCAAAATACAAGAATCCATAATGAAAAGTGTAGTGATCCTCACTAAATACTAGAGAATTATTGAAAGCATTCCATGTTTGTGAAAAATACAAATCAAATGCATAAGTAGGAATCATGTCCTGAAATGAATGAATATGAACAACAAAAATATTATTGATTGAAACATCTTTTGTTTTTTGGCATGGGGAAGGACTAGGGGCATCAGCTACAACATTAGCTTTCATAGGTTGATATTGAATCATAGGATGAAAACTTTGTATGAATGAAGCCCATTTAATGTGTCTATCTCAAATCAATGGTTGATTTAATAAATGCTTAATAACTTGTTTGTTTGTTCTGATTATGACTTGAGAACCCATGAGATAATGTTTTCAAAATTTAAAAGCATGCACAACAATCAAAAGTTCATTATTATATGTACTATAGTTCTTTTCTAAAGGTTTAATTTTGCTAATTTGGAATCCAATAGGATGATCATTTTGCATTAATATAGCACCTATACCTGAACCACTAGAATCTGTACCTACATGGAAAGGTTGTGCGAAATCAGGTAATTGCAAAAAAGGTGCATGAGAAAGTTCATGCTTAAGTTTTTCAAAAGATTGTTGTTGTGCTAATACCCATGCAAATTCGAAATCTTTCTTCAATAATAATAAGAGTGGGAGTACTAAACAAGAAAAACCTTTTCCAAACTTTCTTTAGAAACTAGCTAACCCTAGAAAAGAGTGTACATGGTTCATAAATTGAGGTACATGCCATTCCCTTTTGGATGGGTGAGAAATTGGATTGAGGAGGGCTTGGAAAAGTAGACCGCCGTTGAACAGTAGGTGGGTGCTGAAAAGAAGAAGAAGAAAGACTAGTGAAGGGATGCTTATAAGAGAAACTGGACAATGGGTTGTTGTCATTGACGTGTTTGTTGCAAGAAAATGGAGTTGGTCATGGATTGAAACTCTTTTGCAGTATCATGTGCAAAAGAAATAGCTTCATAGAGGGTCGTTAGATGTAGGGTGTTGAGCTTGGTTTGGATTCCCATCTCCAAAGCATCTTCATATTGTTGTTGCAAGGTATCTTTAGGAGTGCTTTCAAGCCAAAAAGTAAGTAATAGTCGTTGCCAAAAATATTCAATGTAGGTAGACATAGTATCTCCTTCTTTCCATCCAAACGTTTTCCATGATCTATGTGCATGTAAGTGGAACTAAGGAGGAAGGAAAGACTCCTTGATCTTTTCTTGAAATGCTTTCCACATGGTAGGGCGGTTGGTGCTATGGTGCAAAACATTCCACCATAAATAGGCCTTACCCACCAAATAGTTAGTTACAAATTTCACCTTTTCACTTTCAGAGCATGATTCATTAGAATAGAAATCATCAAAATGAGATAGCCATGTAAGAAAAAATTTTCCATCCTTTTGCCCATCAAATCAAGAAAATTGGAAATTATTTGCACCAATCTTGGATTGCGTGCCTTGTTCTTGGGCAATAATAATGCCTTCACCACCCTAACTAGGTTATTATCATCACTTTATAGTTGTTGGAGTGCAACGTCACGTTCTATAGCATGTTGGACATCTTGAAGCAAAAGTTCCAACTATCGTTTAGGCATTACCCCACGTAGGGGTGATGTACTAAAATCCTCCGTGCTATGGATAGGGTGAATGGCCCTATGTAGAGAACCAAAACCTATGTCTCGACCAGATGACTAAGAGAGTTGCCGAATCACAACTAAAACAGATGCCGCAAATTACAATCGAATGCAAAAACCACCTCCATGAAGGCCTTGCCTCTGATTACCATTGTTGACCTTTAGATCCCAGAGATGCACGGATGTAGAGGATAGCACAAAAAAAAATCACACAAAAGTACCCAAAGAATAGAAAGAGACAAGGGACTTGACACTAAATTGGGTACAATCTTCCCCACATACTCTGATGGATGGACGAAACTTCAAAAAGCATGCTTTTGCTTTATTTACAGAAATTGTAATTTTCTATTTTTACAAAAAAATATTGTTTTCTAAAGCGATCTATTATTTTTACAAAAGATAACTAAAAATACTATCTTCCAGAAATAACTATCTTCTAAAACCATTCTTCTAAATATCTCCAAAAATATGCACATTCACACCCTCATGGATCTTCACCTATTAGATCAAAACTCAAAACACATTAAATACCTCAAGGCATTCAAATCCTTTTAACATTCCAATATTCCATAAAGTATAACATCAACTCTTTTCAAGTTGAAATTACAACTGATTGGATATTTTGACATGAGCAGTAGATATGATGTGCAATGGAATAAAACTTGAAAGTTTAAGAAGTAATAATCCTGAATTTGTTACAATTAAAAAAAAACATTTATGGGAACATTAAAACCAATGTTACCTTCAATAAACTGAAGGTGCTAGTCATATGGTAATCAGATGTTTGACTTACACTACGACTCAAGTAGACTCAATAGTATGGGATGTTGGGTTTTTGGCTAATCGAAGCTCGAGCTCAAACATACATGTTTATTAATCTTGGAAGAGAGACAGTAAGAATCTTGGAATAGTTCTTTTAGGGCATGGAATACAAAAACATTGAAATGAAACTCCTTCAAAGAGCACTATAAAGAGCACAGTTTTCAATAAACCATCACGTAATTTTTAAGGATAAAAAATCTTAAGGATGGAGGAAAGGACCCAAGAACCTATACGTTATTCTCTTAAAAAATCAAATAAGGTATTTCAAGATAAAGAATATGCAAGGAATAAATGAAGTAATTTACATCCCTAGATTCAAGTGCTTAACACTTCTTTCATTAGATCTTTCATTCTAGAAGAAGTTCTCAAGGATTTGGAGTTATCAAGGAACTTCAATGGAAAACGATTCTCATAGAGAATAAGGATAGTAAAAATCCTATGTGGTTTTTTAATAAGAGTTCGTAATGAAACACCTTAGTCCTTGCTCTCATAATTTGGTACCATAGATTTTATAATATTAAGAGCAAGCATTAAAGAGGACCTAGAAGGTAGAATTGGAAAGTATATAGATATAACTCTATCGAGTGAATGAAGAGATCATTGCTATGGGATGATGGGAAATAAATCCTATCGAGCATATTTTCTTGATGGCCAAAAGAAAAAAGAACTCATGGTCCAATGAAATAAATTGACAAAATAATGTTTTGGGATAAGCAAATTCTACAATTATTCTCTCAAAGGGAAGAAAAATTCTTCATGCAAGACTTTAATCATTTTATCCTTTCCATAAACTATGTAGGAAGAGTTATTACTAAATAGGGAGTGAAATCCTTGAAGTTTGGTGGTAGATCTCCAAGATATAATCTCTTAAGGTTCATCTAGAAATATGACTTGGACATGCTCCTAGGCTAGAAAGAAGAAAAAGAGCTTCTTTTGAATATACAATAATTGAATAATAAGAAAGACCTAGTTATGATGTCAACATTGGACATCTTAAAGTAGATCTGATGCATAAAAGGAGATGATTCTTGAAGGATAAAGTTGACCTATGAGGTTTGAGATCTAGCTAAAGATCCATAAATACTAAATGTCAATAAGAAGATTGAAGAATTGACATGAATAATCAATTTATATGAATTTTTGAGACCTTAAAGATAGTCCGATCTTTTACATGATGAGTTCATATGTTGGGACTTAGTTATAAACATCATAAGATTGAAGTAACACGTGAACTATATTTCAAGCAATTAGGGTATTCAAATAGCTAGAATGATCCCTATGGGTGTTTAGTCTCTTAAGTGAACTCTCATTACTATGAAACGTTATGGAGGAAAATAGAATCCACTTCAAGGAAGATATTCATATTCTCTCCCAAGTGAAAAAAAAAAGACTTTATATCCTCTTAAACCAAATAGATAATCCACCTATAACTTTTTTCTTTGGTTGGACATAGATTATAAAAAACAAATTCTCCTCTATTTAGACTCATTTATTTATTGGAGGCAAACTGCAAACAAAAAAATACACCCATTTCACTAAGCCTAAAGATAAAGATTATGCATATATATACGAATAAACCTTTTCAACAAGTATTATGAAAGATTCATCTTCCTTTCACAATAATGTAGATTCTTAATTGACAAATTTATGTAATAAGGAAGATTTGAACAATTTTAATCTATTTTTCAAGGTTCATGCACAAGTGGTGCATAGAGATTGACCAACATAGAAATCTAACAGAAGACACTTTGGATCCACATCATTAACATGTTTGAGCTATGAATGCCTAGAGTGTCCGAAATGTTAAGAAAAAAAAGAATTAGGGGGGATATTTAGTTTGAACATTATCATTTTCCATAGTTGCATTTGATTTAGTTTTTCATATGCTCAATTAGATGGAGGTTGGAATGATTAAGGCAAGGAGCAGACCACACATGGATTTTTGTCTTTGAATATTAATATTGGAGAGGATATCCCATTACAATAAATAGGGGAATTAGAGAACTGAATATTGTGATTAATGAAATTGATCATGGGACACGGAGGAATACCCCATGTTATATATGTCCACTGATTTTAGAGGACAAAAATGCTTTTAGGGGGCGAGGGGGGGATCATACCTAAAAGCTTGGAGAGTCTTGATTTAAAAGGAATGTGATTTCATGTGATTTCATAAGCTTGTAGACCATGTAATAATCTTGTGTACCCATATTATAGAAGGTTTACATGTCCCCTTCAGGATTAGTTAATGCCCTATGCTTGGAGTTATATACTAGAGGAGTTCTTTTGGTGGATACATGCATCTCTCCTTACTAGGAGCTTTGCTAGTGAGTTATCTTATTTTTTTTGTTTAATTTATTTAGTTTTAGATGCTACGGACTCACAAAAATGACAATCGAGAGTCTTTTATTCATTTTGGTTAAATTTCCCAAATACACATACAACACATGCAAGGGAAGATACCTGTATCTGAAAACTAGAAAGAGAGACCCCAAGTTCCATGAATTGGAGGTGGTTGAGTTGCATTTAGTCAATCAATCAATCACTAAAAAGTAGATCAAACTAGATCTTCACTTTTCTTAGATTGTAGGAAAGTAAATTGATTCCCTCGAGAAACTCATACCACCTTCATTTGAACTCAAAATTCACTTGTAGAAGTCCTGGAGCAGTTCACACATCTATATAAATACTTCAAAACACTTGTACAATACATTGAATCAATATACGTACACTTGTGACCATCATTGTCTTGCTCCTTGATTTTCTACATCATCTTCTCAGCTAATAATAAGCTTGTAGAGCTTGGAGCTCTCTCTACAAAGCTCCCAGTTGCATGAAAGATGGGTCATTCGAGAGATATTAGTGTCTTATTTATGCCTGTAAATTTTCATAGCATTTGGTTTGTAGATTGGGCAAAATAATAGTTTTACTATCTCAAGGTCAATCTCTATATATTCTTGAAAAATTGAAGGTACCTCTGTTGAGTGTGTGATTCATTCCAATAGCATATTTTTCTTATTCCTTATACTCTTCTGCATTCTATACACTCAACCCTATGTGTATCACTTCCATACAAAGATTTTTTCTAACTATAATCACATAGGTCAATATGAACATTTGAAGTTCATTGTCTCTTCCATAGATAATAAGTTTTTTTGAACTAGTCGATGCGCAAACCTTTCTATTTTGTAGAATGTTTATCCTTGATGCTGCAAAAAACATAGTGCATTTTATTGCACTTATCACATACATATACGGTCTATTTGAGTCTCCATAAGCTTAAGGGCTGGTCTTGTGTCGGTTGGTTGGACCAAACTTTGTCGCTTTGAAACTCACTTTTCTACCTCCTACAAGCTTCTCCAAGTCCTTTCAGCGGTATCAGAGCTAGATCAAGATGGGTGATGGCTTTCTCTCAATGATCCAAAGTGTTGATCCACACAACTATGCAGCTTGGAAAATCTGAATGGAGGCCTTTTTCTAAGGTAGAAATCTTTATGGAACTGCAACAAGTGATAAAGCTATGCCTATTCTAAGATCCAAAGGAGGACCTACACAAGAGACGATAGAGAAGCTTACACATTGTTGTGCAATGGATGCTCAAGCAAGGTTGTACATACTAAACTCTATGTTTGACTTTCTATTACCACATACTAGAGTATGCAAGAAATCTCAAGAGACTTGGGATGCCCTTGAGACTTTGTTTTCTGCTAGTACCAAAGCAAGAAAGAATCATCTTTGGAACGAGCTCAACCAAATGAAGAAGAAACCTAAACAAACCATCACAGAGTTTGTTACCAAGGTCAAGGAGCTTGTAGATTAGTTAGCATCCATTGGAGAGGTCATTGAAGAAGAGGCTATCATGAGGCGAATTCTCAATGGGATTGAAAATGATAAGCAATGGCAATCTTTCACCATTACTTATGATCTCA
This sequence comes from Ceratopteris richardii, assembly GCA_020310875.1. Classification (NCBI taxonomy): domain Eukaryota; kingdom Viridiplantae; phylum Streptophyta; class Polypodiopsida; order Polypodiales; family Pteridaceae; genus Ceratopteris; species Ceratopteris richardii. The sequence continues at coordinate 102,828,317 of CM035432.1, forward strand.
TCATGGATGTGCAAAAATCCAATGAAGAGGCCAACAATAGCATAAAGGAAGGTAACTCCTATCATGGTAATTCAACTAGTGCTCTATATGCAGAGAAGAAGGATAAGAAGCTAAAAGGGAAGAAGAAGGAAGAAGATGGAAAGGAGAGTTCCCAAGCCAACTTGGCAAGCAAGAGCAAGCGGAAAGAAATGAAGAAAGGACCAAAGCATGAAAAAGCCAAATGTCAGAATGTTCAACCTTGTTCCATTTGCGATAATACCATTCACACCACAACGGAAAGGCCTAGAAAGGAAGTGGAAGAGGTGGACATGGCAACAAGAGAGGTAGAGGTGGATACAACTTCAACAATAACAATAGAGACTATAATAGAAGGGACTACAACAATTATTATGAAGATCAATCACATGAAGACTCATTGCTGCTTATGAATCTAAGCCACAAAAAAGGTAATGAAGATGATCATTTGTTCTACATAGATTCAAGATGTTCAAATCATGTTGTAACCAACATTGCTCTTATATTTGATTTGGAAAGTCCAAAGCATAGACATGAAGTACAAACAGGGGATGACACAAAACACAATGTAGAGAAGATTGGTAATGTCAAAGCTTCCAATGGGAGGAAAAACATTCTGAGTAAGGTTCTCTATGTACCCACTATCACTAAAAACCTAATAAGTGTGCACCAAATAGTTTAAAAAGGTTTGCAAGTTAGGCTCACCCAACATGGAGCTTTTGTGGAAGATCCATATGAAGTCTTTGAGAAGATACCTAGAGGTAAGAAGCATGGTAGGCTCTTTACTTTTGAGGTAGTTCAAATTAGGAACATAGATCTATTCACTTTTGGGTCTCAAACCCTAAGTGAGCTTGAAGTGTGGCATGATAGACTTGCTCATATGAATGAAAGAACCTTGAAGGATATATGCAGGGATGAAAGTGTTCTAGGACTATTGAACATATCAGAGCAACACATGATCAATAGGTGTGATGCACGTCAGATTGGGAAGGCATAAAGACAACCATTCAACAAGAAAGGCTACATCCACAACAACGTGTTGGACTTAGTACATACAATTGTATGGGGACCAAGTTAAGAACCTTCATTGGCAGGATCAAGGTATTATTTCTCATTTATTGATGACCATAGTAGATGGACTATTTTGTACTTTATCAAGAGTAAGAATGAAGTGTTTGATTGCTTCAAAAAGTATCTAGCACATGTTGAGAATCATACAGGTAGATCACTCAAGAAGCTCAGATCGGATGGAGGGGGAGAATATCTCTCCAAAGAGTTTGATGGGTTCTTGCAAGACAAAACTATCGAATGACATTAAGAGGATCAAGAGGCACATGCAAGAGGAGTTCAAAATCAGTGACTTAGGTGAGCTCACATATTTCCTAGGTATGCAAGTGATATACACAGATGAAGGAATGTATTTAACTCAGAGAAGATACATTCAAAATCTACTTCTTAAGCTCAAAATAGGGAACACTAAACCTACAAGTACACCTTTGGAGGTGAATCATGAACTTAGTGTCTATGAAGGTGAGAAAATTGAAGACATCAAAGATTATCAAAGCTTGGTTGCTAGCTTGATATATGCTACTCATACAAGGGCAGACATCTCATATAGTGTAGGAGTGCTTAGCCAATTCATGCACTTGCCAAGAAGACCACAAATGGATGCAGCTAAGAGAGTACATAAGTACCTCAAATGTCACAATCAATGAAGGTATACTCGATCCTTACTCTTTGGATCTGGATATCAAAATCTATTGAGATGTAGGTTGGGCAGGAGCTAAGGATGATAGAAGAAGTAGCTCTAGTTACTTGACATTTGCAAGTTCAAAGCTAGTGTCATGGAGGTCCAAGAAGCAACCAAGAGTTGCTTTATGCTCAAATGAAGTAGAGTTTAGAGGTTTGACCATAGCAACTAAAGAGGCCATATGGTTAAAAGCATTGTATATACATTTGGGACTTGTGAGTTCCATACCTCACATATTTGGAGATAATGTAAGTTCCATGCATCTAGCACCAAACCCTATTTTCCATGGAATAAGCAAACACATAGAGGTTCATTACCACTTTATTAGGGAGAAGCTCATGGCAAAGGAGATTGACATTTTTTTTGTTCCAAGTGAAAAGCAAGTAGGAGATATGATGATGAAGGCACTAGATGGAATAAAGCTTTGTAGATTCAGAGCTAGGGCAGGTATTCAAACCTTTTAGAGAATGAAGCCTCAAGAATACTTTAGGTTGAGGGGGAGATGTTGGAACATCAAGCTTACACTATGATTGAGGTGGATTTGATCTACATCAAAATCTATCGCTTGGATTACGTCAAAAGAATAGTCGTTGGAGAGTTGTTTTACTTATGCTCAATTATTGTATCTTTTTAAATTATTTTTTTCATGATCGTTTACCATTGTGAAATCCTTGAGCTTTACACATGTAAAAGTAGAAACAAAGAGCCTAATTTCCACGAATTTGAGGTGGTTGAGTTGCATTTAATGACTCAATTAAGCAGCTAAACGTATATCAAACTAGATCTTCACTTTTCCTAGATTATAGGAATATCAATTGATTCCCTCCAACAACTCTCATCGCCTTTATTTGAATTCAAACTCCACTTGTAGAAGTTGTGGAGCACTTGAAAGTCTATATAAAGACTTCAAACCACTTGTACAATACATGGAAGCAATATATATACACTTGTGACCATCATTTTCTTACCTCGAGTAGCAAAGATATTGTTGTCTAGTTTATGCTTATCGATTTCCATAGAATTTTGTTTTGTAGATTGGGAAAAATCTAAGTTTTTCTATCCGAGGTTCAATCACTGCGTATTATTGAAAAATAGAAGGTACCAGTGTTGAGTGTCTGATTCATTTCAATAGCATATTTTGCTTATTCATTATACTCTTCTGCATTCTATACACTCGACCCTATGTGTATCACTCGCTGTTGGGAAGGAGTCCGATGATAGGAGGAGCTACTTCGGGGTTGGATCAGACCCCTGTGAGCGTTGTTCCAACATCCGGCGAGCGGTGTGAGCATGCTGGGTGCCTCGACCTCTTTCTAGTATGGCGATCGTCGTAGGTCCCTACCTCTCGGAAGAGATGAGCGAATGTGCATACACATATGACCATAGGCATTAGGATCCCAAAAATCCAGATACCATGCTTAAATACGGAAGTTGCGGGATTGATGTCTAGACAAAGCTCAAAAATACAAAGTAAATGCAACTAAAGTCGTCCAATAAAATCTCAGTGATGCAATGATTCCCGCTACAATGCGGGTTGGTGATATAGCGAACCACTACAGTGCGGAATGGTGATACAATATGTCGTCTCTACAGTTTGGATCAGCCAAATATAAGGTAGACCTCCTGCTACAATGCGAGAAGACGCCCAGGAGTCTCCACTTTAGTCTTCAATCAGCCTTTTCTTTTCTTTGGTCTTGCATCCAAGATCCACTTCAAGTCTTTACTTTAGTCTCCAATAACTTTTCTTTACTTCATATAATCTCTGAAATCATCAACCTCGATCCCTGGAAAGAAGAACCACAAAAATGTCCACCACAAAGCACTCTTTATATCGAGTCTTCAAAATCCGTTCTTCACTTCATATAATCTCCAAAATCATCAACCTAGAGAGTAGATGCACAAGGAAGATCCACGAGGAGCATCAGAAAAAATCATCAGTATATTTGAGGGTTTTAAGAAAAATACACTCGAAAAACAAAACTATCTCCTAGGTTTGATTTCCAAAGATTCATTCTTTTTTTTTTGGTTTTTTTCTCATATTCCTACTTTGCAACTTAAAAGAATAGACTTAGGCCAATCAATTTAATTATGTTTTTATATTTCTTAACAAATGTTTCATAGTTGAATCACAACATATATATGCATTCTTTCTCTTTTGCACATTGTTCACATCAATAGATTTTGTCACTTTGCATTAATCTTGAAAGACCAAAAGTAATAATGCAATCATCTTTGCAAAATTTACATTTGAAACATAGGCCTCACAAAACGAATAAGAGTGATTCATCAATTGTTGTTTTGCTCGTTCAAAAAAATAAAAAATATAATTTTTTTTCATGAAAAAAACAAATTCTCATCATGTATCGTTTTTGCATATTGAATTGAATTGAGCAATTTCTTATCTGTCATGTTCAAAAGCAAAGCTAATCATACAACTTCTTCAATTATTCATGTAAGGACCATGTAATTGTATACAATCATTCACATGTCAGATAGAAACATTTGAAAAAATCGATCAAGGAGGTCACAATTTTTGCAGACCCATCAATGCCGCTCTCTCTCTCTCTATATCTCTCACTCTTAAATTGTGCTCTTTGCTTCTCCACCACCCATCCTTTACCGACCTTTTTGCCTTTCTCTCTCTGTCTCTCTCTCTCTCTAAATCACTCTGTAGCCAACATCCAACTCCTTCACCCTCTCATTACTTTGTTTTGGGCACGAATCTCTATCTCTCTCTCTCTCTCTCTCTCAGCGGACTCCACTACGCCAATCAGCAACCATATCACACACTTTCCGCTCTCTGCACCTTCGCACGTCAGCAGCAACTATAAAATTCTTTCTTCTTAGTTCTCTACATGTCATAAGCCCTACAAGTACGTCATCTATCTCTCTCTATACCTCTCTCTCTCTCTTCCACCATATTTCTAGCATCCCAAATTCTATGTCTATCTCTGCGTTTGAATTGTGTAGCTATACACATCTCTGCCTCTGTATGCATTGATCTCTCTCTCTCTCTCTCTCTCTCTCTCTCTCTCTCTCTCTCTCTCTCTCTCTCTCTCTCTCTCTCTCTCTCCTTATGCCTTCACACATTCTACTGTGCATGCGCAGCCTGTTTCCCTCTGTCGACATGCCAACGGTGACCCACCCTCTCTCTAATACTGCCAAGAGCCTTTGTAATCCCCACGTGCTCCTATTGCCATGGATCTCTCTCTCTTTCCTGCGATGCGCTCATTCCTCCCTCTCTCTCTATGCTGGCAAACAGTGGCAGGCAACTGAGGAAAGCCTCCCCCAATCTCCAAGCTTCTCTGCACAGCATTAGCGCTCTCTCTCTCTCTCACCGTGAACATCTACACTGCTGCGCCTACAGCCATCAACCATTGTGTGCTCCAAAGACGAAGCACCTTTCTCTCTCTTTCTGACCACCACGACACGTCTCTCTCTCTCTCTCTCTCTCTCTCTCTCTCTCTCTCTCTCTCTCTCCCCTCCCTCTCCGCATCGCTGCCATAACAATCTCTCACCTCTAGTCAATGTTTTGTCATGCAATCTATGTCGGTCTCTAGCTCCCTATTTCTCTCTCCGCGTGTCTCTCTCTAACTCCTCTAATATGCACAATAGCAACCTTCTTGAGCTTCTCTCTCTTCCTCTCTCTTGTGGATATATCAACACGTGGACATGGTGATTCTCTCCCTCTCAAACGCAGGGCATTTCCTCGGCTTAAACCTTAAAATTACATTAAGCAGATGAGTCTTCTAAACTACAACAACTCAGAGAAGTGCATGTGTTTGTGCATGTATAGGTCGGTTCCTTCAATATCGAGAATTATGAAAAAAAAACACAAATCACATTCCATGTTCATGAGCAGCCAAAAGTCATAAGTGGGCATGCTAGGAGACTCTCTCCCTCTCTCTCTTAACATCATGCAAAAAAAAGAATAAGAAAAGGTTAAGAAACCGTACCTGGAGAGTAGATGCACAAGGAGGACCCACGAGGAGAAACAAATGAGGGTTGGGCTCCTATTTATAGGTTCCCCTCTCCCTTCTCGCCTTGGGACTATTGTCTAGAAGCTTCTAACCTCCTTACTCAACTTTGTAATTCCAGAATCATCTTGCATGGTCATTTGGTATTTTTGGAAAAATCACACCGATACTTTCTATTTTTTTAGCTTTCTTCTTTTTTATTTTTCCTAAACTAAGGTTTTGGTTTCACACTGTATGTACATTAATTAACTATTTTTAAGGATTTGGCCTAGGATAAACGTCGATTCTAAGGGTTTAACTTAGGCTTTTTGGTTGGGGAAATTAGGGTTTTTCCCACAATTAAGTTATGGCCAAAAGTCCAAGAGTTTCCAAGGGCTCATGTCAGGTTTTTCTAGGATAAAACTCTCATTTTCAAGGGGTTTCTTGAGTCAAACCTAGAGGTTTATGGGTCGAAAGCTAGCTATTTACACACATAGGTCTCCCTGTATATATTTAACATGGTTTGGCATTGCACAATCTATCAAATTGGTCAAAACATGCTCAAAATGTACCCTTTTCTCCGTCGAAACATCACACTTAAACAAGAAAAATAGTAAACTTTGAAAAAAAATCAATGCACACTTCCCTGAGGGATTTCATCCCGATATTCGCCCCCACTAAACCTACTCTTCATCTCGATGGGCCAACCTGTAAAATCCAACAAAAGCGTATCAAGGTTCTTTTGAAAGTCTTTTTACTTTTTATATTTTTCTTCTCGAGAATCAAAGCGTGATCTCACATACTTCAACCAACTTTATAAAGATTAGTACAAATTTTAGAAAATTAAGCCGATGCAAGCCTCATAAACGTCATACTATATTTTTGCTTCCGCAATTAGACGACTAACCATATGAGTAAACGGTCGGCTTTCTAGATCTTCTGTTTGTTCAACTGATTCAAATCGAGCAACTCATCCTAAGTACTAGCATATACTAAGTTTCTACTAACTCAGTTTGTAGAATATTCCGTGATTCTCATATTTATCCCCTACTGTCCAACTCTCCATCACATCTCTTTTCTTTTCTTTTTCTTTTTCATTTTACTTTTTCTCTTTCTTTTCTTTTATTTTTCACTTCATCTTCGCTCAGCAGTTTTTCCTTTTTATTTTTATTTCATAAATTGGACTATGTCGAAATCAGGTGCGACTTATGGACTTGTTCGCTCGGCCAAGTTTACCCCACCTATGTGTCGACCCAACATAGCACGTGAAGTACACATTGTCAGCCCTACATGAAATCGACATCAGCTCGTGGCTCTGATCTTCTAGCCAGAGTGACTCCACCTGCCTATTGACCCATGTAGGCGCATGACAACAGATAGGTCAGGCCTATGACGACACTAGCTATAGCTCGTGGCCTTGATCGCTCGACCAAGGTGGTTCCACTCCGCTACTAGCCCATCGCAGTGCACTAACAACATGCATACACATATAAGCTGGCTTTGAGTATGAAGGTTTTTCATAAAACATGATCCATATGGAGGTACGATCTCCCAAGAAAAAAATTGTAGGATCCAAAGAATCCCACTCACTAAGCATTCAAATCAATCAACATATACACGCACTCAGTTTAAGCATGCCATCACATCCCAAGCTTTCACTCACAGAAATCTCTAGTCTGCTAATTGATTCCATTCATATCATTCATAGTCGTTCATGCTTCATGCAAACCCATAATAGATATTTGCTATCTTCATTCTACATGATTTTCTTAAATTCATACATATCAGTATCACACAAAAATGCAATGCAAATGCTCTTTGAGAAAGAAAACAAATTTCAAGTCAGAAACATTTCACCTCATCATTTTAGTCCATCTTCATTGTGATCTCTCTCTCTCTCTCTCTCTCTCTCTCTCTCTCTCTCTCTCTCTCGTGGACTGTGTAGCACTAATCAGCCGCCATATTGTACACTTTCCTATCTCTGCACCTTTGGATGTCTGCAATAGCCGTCAAATTCATTCTTCTGAGTTTTCTACATGTCATAAGCCCTACAAGTCCATCATCTGTCTCTCTCTCTCTCCCTCTCCCACCATGTCTCTAGCATCGCAAATTCTCTATCTATATCTAAGTTTGAATTATGTAGCTATACACATCTCTCCCTCTGTATGCATTGACCTCTCTCTCTCTCTCTCTCTCTCTCTCTCTCTCTCTCTCCTTATGCCATCATGCAATCTACTACGCACGAGCGGTGTGTTTCCCTCCACCGACATGCCAACAGTGACCAACCCTCTCTCTGATACTAGCAGGAGGTTCCAAAATCTCTGGGTTACACTATTGCCATGGATCTCTCTCTCTTCTTTGCGATGCACTCATTCCTCCCTCTCTCTCTCTCTCTCTGTCTCTCTCTTTCTCTCTCTATGCTGGCAAACAGCGGCAGGCAACTGAGGCAAGCCTCCCACAATCTCCAAGCTTCTATGCATGCCGTTAGTGCGCTCTCTCTCTCACTGTGAACCTCTATACTACTGCACTACAGCCATTCTCTACTCCAAACACCCAGTGTGTGTCTCTCTCTAACTCACCATCGGACATATCTCTCTCTCTCTGCATCATAGCCAGAACAATCTCTCACCTCTATTTAATATTCTGTGATTCAATCTATGTCAGTCTCTAGCTCCCTATTTCTCTCTCCACGTCTCTCTCTCTAACTCCTCTGATATGTGCAGTAGCAACCTTCTTGAGCATCTCTCTCTTCCTCTCCCTTGTGGATTTATCTACACGTGGACATGATGATTCTCTCTCTCTTTCAAACGTAGGGCATTTCGTTGGCTTAAACCTTAAAACTACATTCAGCAGACGAGTCTTCTAAACTAGAACACCTCAGAGAACTGAATGTGTCTGTGCATCTATATCTCGGTTCCTTCAACATCCTGAATTATGAAAAAAAAACACAAATCAACTTCAATGTTCATGAGCAGCCAGAAGTCATAAGTGGGCATGCTAGGAGTCTCTCTCCCTCGATCTCCTAACATCATGCAGGAAAAAGAATAATAAAAGGTTAAGAAACTCCACCTGGAGAGTAGATGCACAAGGAAGATCCACGAGGAAAAACAAATGAGACTTGGCCCCCCTATTTATAGGTTCCTTTCCCCTTCTCCCTTTGGGACTATTCTCTAGATGCTTCTAACTTCCTTAATCAACTTTCTAATTCCAGAATCATCTTCCATGGGCATTTGCTATTTTCGGAAAAATCATACCCATACTTTCTATTTTTTTCTCCTTTTTTACTTTTTCTAGACTAAGGTTTTGGTTTCACATTGTATGTACATTAATTAACTATTTTTAAGGGTTTGACCTAGGATAAACGTCAATTCTAAGGATCCAAGTTAGGGTTTTGGGTCGGGGAAATTAGGGTTTTTCCCACAATTAAGTCAACAATGTGAATTCAAGGTTCTATTTGCAGTTATGGCCAAAAGTCCAAGAGTTTCCAAGGGTCCATGTCTGGTTTTTCTAGGATAAAACTCTCATTTTCAAGGGGTTTCGTGAGTCAAACTTAGGGGTTTATGGATCAAAAACTAGCTATTCACACACCCAAGTCTTAATGTACACATTTAACATGGTTTTGTATCGCACAATCATTCAAATCGATCAAAACATGCACATAATGTGCCCTTTTCTTCGTCAAAACATCACACTAAAACTAGAAAACAGTAAACTTTGAAAAAACTCAATGCACACTTGCCTGAGGGATTTCATTACGACATCGCATAAAAGGATTTTTTCTAATTGTAATCATGCTAGTTGCTATGAGCATTTGATGTTCATTATCTCTTCCATAGATAGTAAGTTTTTTGAACTAGTCGATGTGCGAACCTATCTGTTTTGTATCCACTCTTTCTCCTTGATGCTTCAAAGTAAATAGTGCGTTTTATTGCACTTATCACATGCATATAAGGTCTATTTGAGTCTCCCTAAGCTCAAGGGCTGGTCTTGTGTCGGTTGGCTGGAACAAACGTCATCGCTTCAAACTCACTTCTCTACCTCCTACAAGCTTCTCCAAGTTTTGTTAGTCGAATTACTCATACACACATGAACTAAGTGTAAGCTCAACCATGAGGCACAATGGCTCATGCTTCTCTATCATTCCCCGTGACTAAAAATCACTCCTCGTTATACTCATAAAATGACTTTGAAGTTTCATTTTCTTCCACCTAAAAGTCTTCCTACTTTTTTGTTCGTGATGAATTTTATTCCAGCGACCAAGTAGTTGTGGTTTATGGCTCGTAACATCACAAGATTACCTCAATCATTTCCTTTTACTTTTGTCTTAATATTAATATATAAGGTCTAAGACTTTTACGAGGGGTGTTCATGTGAACTTTAAGAGTGATCATAAATAGATATGTGATAAGTCCTTGCGATTTTATCAAGCTTCAAGGTTTGGAAAATGTGCCAACAATGTTTTATAATTTCACGGGTGTAAAGGTACAACTCTTGCATTTCTAGGTGAGGTTGAGTACCTTAGCCTTGATTTGATTGGAAGCTTTTCTTAGTAACTTGATTCATATCTAAAAGCTTGGAGAGTCTTGATTTAAAAGGAATGCAATTTCGTGTGATTTCAAAAGCTTGCAAACCATGTAATAATCTTGTGTACCCATGTTATGGAAGGTTTACGTGTCCCCTTCACGAGTAGTTGATGCCCTAGGCTTGGAGCTATATACTGGAGGAGTTCTTTTGGTGGCTACGTGCATCTCTCTCCCTAGTAAGAGCTTTTCTAGCTAGATATCTTATTTGTTTGTTTAGTTTATTTAGTTTTGGATGCAATGGACCTCACACAAAAGATAGTCGAGACTCTTTTGTTATTTCATTTGGGTTTAATTTCCCGAGTACATGTAAACCACATGCAAGGGAAGATTCTTGTATCTGAAAAAATTAATTACACTTTTTTGTTACTATATGTGATGTATCTACTGGTTTTTTATTCATTTTTAGGAGTCTCATTGAGCAACCTGAACCTCGACATCGCAACTACCTCCCCTTTGGCACAGTTAGCGTTTACACTCTGGCAAGTACTTATCTTGTAGAATGTTTAACTTTGGAAAATATGAAGTAAGCCTCAACACCTTGACCGCTCAAGAATTTCCGTTACTACATCTTGTAAAGATGTTTTGTATGGTATCATTGAATTAAGAAAAGACCTTGAACGTAAATCTTTATGTTCTGTTTCCCGTTAGTGAGATTTCATCCCCTGCTTTTACTGACTAAATGACTTGAATTGCTCCTCCTTTTTCCTGCATTTGACAGCTTTTTATAATATATTTAGAGCTATACTTCTTTTGTTTCCTTTGGATTGCTTCATCAACCATGCTTTTTTTAAATATATTTTATGATGATAGCTGTTATCAACGTGTCTTTAATGAAACAAAAATGAAACCGTGATTCGAGTTAAGAAGCTAGCAGTCGCACTCTATTTGAACCACTCTCTTGAAGTTCTTTAGCCTTGTTCCAACGAAAAGCGTTCTCATGGTAAAAACAAAATAGAAAGAGTGCTTGCGAGTTACCAACACAGATATTTCTATTTCCTACAAAAGACATTCTAATCTTTTCTTGATACTAAATACATAAAGAATTGAAATTGAACACCAAATAAGGAAACATACTTAAAATTGAAACCGAATACAAAATAGGGAAACATACCTAAAATGAACATCTATTTGAGTCCCACATGTTCTTGAACTCTTTAGACGTAGTTTTAACTTCTAGTGTATAAAATGATAATCTGGATTTTAATTTCTTTTTTCTGTTTGTGGTTGGATTTTCGAAATACACGAAGATATTTAGTATCAAGTCATATTTCAGGATTTCATTAATTCGATATAAACCTCTGTGTTTTATTTTGAAACCTCCATCAAATTACGAATACTTAATTGTTATACTAACCGAAAAGAATAAGAAAAATCCTTTTGGACACAGGCTTGGTAAGCTAAACCCCATTTTAAATTCTAGAGATAGAAAAGATGTTGTTATTATTTGACGCATTCAAGATATTAAACTATTAAGCATCAACCTGGGTACCTTTGCATAAAAAATAGCTTATCATGCATCACTGCTTTTAATTACTTTAAATCTATCATAGATTGCAACATATGAATTCGTTTCATATGCATGAACTTCATCATCCTGATTCGTACAATCGAATACCATATGAAATATGCTTATTTATTTTGATTTTTCCATAGATTCACGGAAAAAAAAGCATCCACTACCACACCATCAATGTCAGATTTTGATTTTGAGAGAGAGAGAGAGAGAGAGAGAGAGAGAAAACGAGAAAGTGATACAATGGTAAAATAAATATCTGATTACAACTAATGAGATAAGAATGAAGACATTTTGCACACACGAATGTAGAACAGATAGTTATCATGAATCAGCGAATGTGATGCATGCATTATTGCGGAATAAATGAAATTTCTTCGATACATACATATCATCTGCAAGGGAGAAGGGTGAAAAAAAAACCTTTTTTTATTCCATGCCCTTTGTTCTGAAGATGCCACGTCATAAAACGAACCGTTGAAGCTTCAAAAACGTCCTTATGTCAGATTTTGGTTTTGTGAGAGAGAGAGAGAGAGAGAGAGAGATGCCTTCTCGAAGAATCACAGTGGGCAAGTAAAGTTGGATTGCAGTGTCTGACCACATGCAGTCATAATTCGTGCAACGATGTCGAGTTTGGGAATGTCAATGTTGATGAGTCCGAGGACGTTCGCTTCAATAGCCAGGCACAAGCATACCTCCACATCCAGCCCAATGAGGCCGAGCAAAGCACAGCAGTCGGCCTGTGGGGATCCAAGAATGCCACCCAATAACGGAGAGCAGACATTGAGTTTAATGATATTCACTGGGCATGCTGTTGTTCCGCCTCCTGCTCCGGTTCCTCGAGTTCCGGATCCTCCTGACCCAGGGGGTTTGTGCTCCACGCACGTACCACATGCATCTCCAAGCGTCGCGAGCACACTGAAGAACAGGGCCACAGCGACAATGGTTCCCATGTGCAAAGCAGCCATAGGCCCAAGCTAGCAATTGAACTCTAGACTATGTAGAGTACGACAGTTCAGAGAGACTAGCCAGGATACTACGACTCCTGCAATGGGTGCTTCAGTTCGGTGGTTTTATAGATGAATGGGGTGGCGTTCCGGTCCTCTATTATGTCTTATTACGCGATGCATGAAATCGACTTGTTCTCATCCCAATAGGTCTGTGTTCTGTGTTGCTCAAATTTGAAACCCGTGAAGCGGACTAGTGAGAGGAAACGTACATACTACAGAAGTCTCGCATCTCTCACATGGTGAGTAGCGAACAAGACAGCCTTTCACTGGCGATAGGAAAGTTGCTTTCGCGCGGGATAGGCGTTGTCTTGCATGACATGAATGAAGAAGAGGACATAGATTGCCGAGTAGATTACTTCGTATTTGTGCGCCATGCATGTACCACATGCATCTCCAAGCGTCGCGAGCGTACTGAAGAACTGGGCAAGAGCGACAATGCAGCCCATGTGCAAAGCAGCCATAGGACGAAGCCAGCAAATGAAGTAAAGACTATGCAGAGTACGACAGTTCAGAGAGACTCTCAATGGGTGCTTCAGTTCGGTGTATTTATAGATGAATGCGGAAGGGCCATGCGGTATGAAGTTCCGGTCCTCTATTATGGCTAATTACCTGATGCATGAAATCGACTTGGTGTCGTCCCAATAGCTCTGTGTTCTCTCTTGCGCGAATTTGAAACTCGTGAAGCTGATTAGTGAGAGGAAACGTACATAGTACAGAAGTCTCGCATCTCTCACATGGCGAGCAGCGAATAAGACAGCCTTTCAATGACCGGAGAGAAAAGTTGCTTTCGCGCACGATATGAATTGGCTTGCATGACATGAAGAAGAGGACGTAGATTGCCGAGTGGATTACTTCGTAAAACAGCTAATCACAGCTGGCGTATATCAGTTCATCCATGCAGAGTTGCTCGGATTCTGTTAGTTTCTATTTCCGAGGGCGATTCGAGAGCATGCCAGTTCGCCTGCCTCAGGCATGTGTGTGTTATTATACAGAACAAATGAAAAGAGAAAGGGACATCTGCCAATCAAGGCATAGAGAATGGTTATTTGTTACCATTTTTATTTAAATATGATAATTGAGCAACCTTAAAATGCGCTCTAAAAGTTCCTACTACCCTTCATTGCAATGGAGGAAGTTCAATATGCACAGAAGGGGTGAAACTCGTTCCAATAATATTCAACGCATATGCTTGAACAATCGGTATGGTAGAAAATATATGCGCGCAAGAAAAACATGAAAAAATAGCCCATGATAACACTACAAAAAGTTAACAATCAGTGACATGAGCTCCACAATGAAATAACTTTTCATGTGGTTTAGTACTTTTCTTCTCATGTAACAAGTGAATAATCATACTTGAACTTTCTCATCCTCGTGATTGGATTTAGGTTTTCAGTCAATTTGTCAAAAAAAAATTGTGTCCTGTGGAATTTAATGTCAACCATAAAATCCTTAAGAAGTATGAAAAGGGAGAAAGTTTTAGGTAAGCATTTCGATAATACTTAACCTGTCCATGCTGTATTTATTTTATGTCATTCAGAAATAATGGATTGGATTTATTTCCTATGTTCCTGCCTATGAAAACGTAGATTAAAATTAGGATGCAACACTCATGGTTCCTTAGAACAATGAATGGATAACGAGATGTGTTATTGAATGCATACTCATGAATTGTGAAAAGCATTGATCTGCAGGGTATTATCCAATCGAATAATTTTTTACGGTCATATGTGCGTAGCATGCGTGTCTCGATGAAAAGTCAATGTTAAAATGTGAATTTGTATAACTATAAGCATTGAATTAAAAACAGATGAGAAATAAAAGAACCTAATGAGCTATAACAAAAAGACCGTTTGAACAAATGATGAAAGAGGAATTGTGAAAGGTCTTCGAAAGTGATTGGTTTTCTAAGTTATCTTTTAAGACATCTTTATGTTTATTTTATGCAGGACATCGCATGTCTTTGCAGTTAGCTTCCTGTACGACTTTTATTCCTGCTTCAGAGCAGGAGGAGCGACATTATGCAGAGCTTACAGATTGATGAAAGGATGACTAACAATCTCTCTTCAAAAGATGAGGTCTAAGCGGTGCAGCTTCACAATCGGAAATATTTGTTTCTGCTTTCAAAGGCCTGCAATCGAATGAGTTTCGCGATGCAGCTCTAATGTAGGAAATGTGGAGTGAGCAAAAAACATTGGAAAGTTACGAAGAAAGGATCAAATATGAAATGATAAAGCAAGGAGTAATGAGAAGTAGAAACTAGAACTGCGTTTAAAAATGAGCATTTATATTCGATCTCACACCAGAATTTGAGGAACTAAACGGATAAATTTCTTCCGAAGTGTGATCTATTCTGATTCGTATGCGTCAATTTATCAATAACATGGTACAGCCGATTGTGTTGCGAGCTTCGAAAAAAGGGGACGATGATCAAAATAATTCATTGCAAGACGGTGGTTATAGAAATTTGTCCCTTGCGAAGGTTCACATAAATTTTTTAATTCGGAACTATTTTGACATGGTTTCCGCACATTATTTCAACCTCCATATGTCACTCATATAAGGTCCAGATGGATTTAATTTTGGTTCAGCAATGAGCTTGAGTTCTTGAACTCAATATTGGATAAAGTAATCACATACTAAATACAAATAGCGCTGATCAAATTAGTGTTGACATTAAAAGTTATTGCGATGATCTTGCCTTCAAACAACACAAAAAATAAAAATTAAAAAAACAATCAGACTGGTTTTTCTTAAAATGTAATAAAATAATTAAACGTGTCTCCTAAGCTCGATATAGAACCAAAATATTTACTTTAGAGTTCTATATAAATCGCTTTTGACGTTGAACTGAGAAACAGAGAGAGAGAGAGAGAGAGAGAGAGAGAGAGAGAGAGAGAGAGAGAGAGAGAGAGGAAGAAAGGGGAACAGGGAAATAGAGAGAAATCGCGAAAAAGAGAGATATGAAAACAGAGGTAGGCAGAGAGAACGAGATTTCCAATTGTATTAGTTCAAGCCTCATCTTTCTCAATAGATAAATCTGAAAATTCTAATTCAATGGTATCTTTTCCTAATTTTGATTGGACTAAACTCAATAAATTATTGGGATTTTGGTCTAAAATCAGAGATTCTTTGAAGAATGCCTGAACTTTAAAACAAGTAAAATGATTGAAATTTGACTGAAACGTCAAACGATGAATTATCTTTAAATGGCATGAACGATGAAATAAGGACAGTGTTTGAAATTTGAGTGAAATGTCAAACGATCAATTACCTTTAAATGGTATCAAGTGACTTAATCTTCTTTTGATCATTGAGACTATGGACAAATTTAAGGCCATATATGGATAACTTCATAAAAACAAGGTCCAAGGCTCATAGCTGAGCACCTATTCTGAACACGAATCTCAGTAAAGCGGGCACATATTCAACACAACTATCAGCAAAAAGGTCACATCTATGCTAGACTATTATTGTTCTAGAAAGATTATTGTTCTCGAGACACAAAGCTGCTTGCCTTGGGGGACGTAAAATGATATCCTTTGAAGATGTGTGTCTGAATATAAGATTTGTGTCTGAATATAGATGATCTCTATTATGAATATATATATACATATATATATATATATATATATATATATATATATATATATATATATATATATATATATATATATATATATATATATATATATATATATATATATATATATATATAATATATATATATATATATTTATATATATTATATATATATATATATACATATATATAATATATGTATATATATATATATATATATATATATATATATATATATATATATATATATATATATATATATATATATTATATATATATATGTATATATATATATATATAATATATATAAATATATATATATATATATATAATATATATATATATATATATATATATATATATATATATATATATATATATATATATATATATATATATATATATATATATATATATGTATGTGTACACACACACACATCTTGTTTTTCGTCAAGTCCTTTTAAATAGATGCACATAGCCCGCATGCCTAAATGTAAAGGATTTAAAAGATGGAATCTATGAGTAGAAAGGCTACCAAAATAGACCCATGTTTATAAACTTATTCTAGGGTTCGGTATTGCACGTTTGTTTCGACTTGGATTCATGATAAAAAAGTGTTGGCATGAAAAGAAGATCCAATAACTGTTTTTGAATTTCATTTACACCGAATCCATAACCATGGTAGAAGAATCTACAAGTATGTTATTTCAATGTATGTATTAGAATATGGAATCGATAAGTGTTCTGCCATTTACTCTTACTTTTCTCTTCTTCATAATGAATCTTTTAATTTTCCATCAACTCCTCACAATGGTATTAGAGCATTTTGATAGTATCTTCATTTTATGTGATTGTTTCCTTCTTCAATTGCGAAATTGGATGAAAGTCACTAATTATCATGGTCACTAAGGTTGCAAGAATATCTACATGGAGGAAATTTATATGGATATATCACTTGAGATGAGTTGATGCCTATGCTAAGGAGCAAAGGCAAATCAAGTCAAGAAGAGACGGAGAGGATAAATGCATGGTGTGCAAAGGACGCTTTGGAAAGGTCATAAACTATGAAATCTATTTTTACATTCTTACTTCCACACTTAGGCATTGTAAGACTTCATGCAAAACCTGGTGTACATTCAAAGTATTCTTCTCTTCAAACATCGAGGCTAGGAAGAGACACCTATGGATGAGACTAATATCCCTGAATAAAAAATCCAAGTAGATTCTCATAGAATTCATCATAAATATTAAGGTCATATTTAATCAGTTAGGAGACGTTGAAGAAGGCAAGGATGAAGAGAAAATAATCGCACAAGTCATTAACGAAGTCAAAATTGATAATAAATGGGAAGCAACAACCATTTTGATGGACCCATAGATAGACACAGAAGTACCACATTTCAACACAATCACAGGACAAAACTTTAATCAAGAAACTAAGCTCACGAAGAATGGATGTACGCATAAAAATAATCAATCCTTGGCCCTATACAATGATAATTCTAAAAGTAAGGATTTCGAAGATAAAGGTAAGAAGACAAATGAAGAAATGGAAACCTCTCAATTTAAATTTGAAAGCGGAGGTCGACATTCATGAGGAAGAGGCACAAGAGGTAGGGAAGGCGGGGGGAGATCTCAATGGATTAATCAATCATATCGATGCACATTGCTTCAAGAACACAAGAAACAAGAGAGGAAGAGAATACAATAGGTTAGGGTATGTAGATCCTAAAAGAAAATGGAACAATACCTATGTCTATAGTCGCACTAAAATCTTCAATAACAATTATCTCGATGGCCACAAATGAAGGAAATATAACAATTAAATAAATATCTAGTCAACCACAAGAAGTTTCACTTCTACTCATGAACATAACTATGAGAGGAGGTAAATCAACGAACATGTAGTCCATATGGATTTCGGATCTTCAAATCATGTAGCGTGGGTTGTAGGACTACTTTGACAATTAGAAAACCCCAATAACAAGCATGAACTAGAGACATGAGATGACACAAGTCACCTAATGGAGATGATTGGAAATGTAAAGTCATCAAATGGTATCATGGACTTATTGAGCATAGTTCTTTATTTACTTAGCATCATTAAGAATCTGATAAGTGTACGATAGATTGTGGAAAAAAATGCAGGTGAACTTCAAAAAGTATGGACCATACCAACAATTCAAAATAATAGCCAAAGGTTCAAAGAAAGGTTGGCTATTCACCTATGAACTCCAAGACACAACGAACACAGAATAGTTTTATTATGGAGTAGAGAATGTATAAGAACTATAGGTTTGGCACAAAGGGCTGGCTCAAATTTGAGAAAGGTCCTTGAAAAAACTAGCAGACACTTTCCATGCCCCCTACTGATGATGCAGATGAAGGGGGACTAGGTGACATACGAGCAAATTTTCTTCGTCTCATTTTGAAAGAGATTCTTAATGTGTGTGACTAGATTAAACTTGATTGATACACATCTTTAAGATGAATTTGAAGGAGAAACAATGTTACTTCTGCAATCTTAAATGGTAAAACGCTCTGTAACTCCTTCTTTTACACTTGAGAATTGTGTTATCGTATGCTTAAGATGCTTCATCCCATCATGTATGCTAGATTTAGTTGCGGGCGATACTTTAGTGAAAAGATGTTTCACTATTTTTAGGTGAGGATTAGGGAAGATGAAGAAATACATGCCATCAAAAGTATATTTTCTCCACTTAAAATCGTTGCTTTTTTTTTGCACGAATAGACTAGCATAATCATTATGTGTAAACTTAAGGGACGAAATGCATGCACAAGTACTTCCAAGTAATTAATGTGCTTGTTTAGTTAGCCTCTACACCACTTCTATGTCTTACCTTAGTGGCTTGCTACTCTACACCCTTGCACTCAAGCATGCAATAAGGTTGAAGTCATGGTCACCTCTATTGTTTTTCTGGAATGCCTTCTTGATATAAGTATGGTCACATTGTGGTTGCCTTCCACCTCAAAAGGCCCTGATCTACAACACAAAGAGAGCATAAAATATTTCCTTTACTATTTCTTGGCTCTCAAGTCCTCTACACACTCTACACACTATGCACTTCTTCTCTATGTAGAAACTTTCCACACACAATTTTTCTTTTGTTAGAATGTCTCCTTTGTCTTTGTATGCCTCCATGCTCTAGCTTTTCTCCTACATTCCTCTATTGAATTGGTGACTCCTTTGCATAGACCACTTCACTTGACTTGAATCTACATGTGTGATGAAGATCTTGATACTATATGTTGAACCAACTTCCCCACTCCTTGGCGAAAACACTTCCCAACTTCTTGTATTCTACATGATGATTTTCCTTGTTTTATTCAAGAATCTTCTCATATTGAAACAAATGATACCTTCTTCAATCGTATAATGACTTTATAGAAGACAAATATTTTAATGGGGATATCCACACATAGGCATTTTCACTCTACCTAAATTCATCACTTTGGACCTTGAGCTCTTCAATATGTACACATAACATAGGGTTCACATAAACCTTCTAAAAATTTTCAAACTCTTAAAAACCTATCAGCGTGCCCTTTGTAGCCTGTAATAGAATTCATTGACAAGACAATTGTGAGGTTACACATTTTGATCTACATTTTATCCGCTATCCAACAACTTCTAGGCTGCATGTGCACCACAAGAGCACCACTTTGGCAAGTTAGCATCGCTAACGTGTCACTAGAATGCGTTTCTTCTTACTCTCTCTCTCTCTCTCTCTCCTTCTCTCTCTCTCTCTGTCCATCTATGTCTCTCCCTTCTCTCTCTGTCTCTTAGGCTATTATCCCCAAAAATCACCTATACATCAATCTTAGCATTCTATCCAACCTCCCCTCTCCTCTCTCTCTCTCTTTTTATCAATCAATCCTAGACCACACGATACCTTGGGTTTGTGTTGTGTTATCCATCGTACTAGATAAACACCTACACAAATAAATGTACAAGTAGAGAATTTGTAAGGAGGAGAATGAGCATTAAAGGCTCCACCTTAAATACAAAAGGATTCAAGTCCAAGGGCCCTCATAGGAAACATTCTACATAGATTTCTAGGGCCATTTAGTTCTCCATTACTGTCAAGCTTTTCTATATGGGTCCTTGCAATAAAAAAGATAAGGATACATTCATCATTTGGGGCTATGAGAGTTAGGGAAAGAGAATCCAAATAGAGGCACAATCTATTTCTCACAAGGGTACAAAATAAGATAATCTTGATTTTATCAATTCAAACATGGACGATCTCCTAGCTCGGTTCCTATGCTTTGAGGAAGAGGACAGACATCAAAAAGCCGTCCAAGTTTTTCATGAGTGACTATTAAAGAGGTGGGGATTTTTCAATGAGAAGAATATATCTAAGTTCTGTAAAGAATATGAGCTTGAGTCAAAGTATCTAGCTATTGGTTTGACTTCGATGATGGATCACGAGCTATGCAAAAACTTTGTATATGTGTCTGGACTCAACATGCATGATCAAGTCATGCGAATAAACACCAAATGACATGGTTACAATACAAATTAGTGCTCCTCAAGCGGTTTATGCTAGTGGATGTAGATAAAGTGACTCAAAGATCTTTCTTGAGGTGGGTTCATATGCACAAAGACCAACCAATCCTAGAACTTAAAAAAGAGTTTGAGAAACATTTTGAAGATATGTATTAGCATGATAAGGAATGTTTGATGCATGAGAGAGTGTTTTTGTTTCTACAAGCAATAGATTTTAGAGACTAAGAGGAATTAATTCCGCTCCTGCAAGATGTGGATTCAGAATCGGTACTCATAGAAGATTGGACACTCATTCATGATGTTGTAAGAAGATATGTTAAGAAGAACCAAAAAATTGAAAAAAATTTGAAGAGACATTTTCTCCTCCAACAAAGAGGCCTACAATTAAAGTACCAATCAATATCACAATGGACATGAATTGGAAGATATACTAGATGGATGCAAAAAATCCTTCCTTAAATGGATAGATTTTAGAATAGCTATAGATGATTCAACCCATTGATTTAGAAGATGGAAAATTTTTTAACTATGGTTGTGGTAATTGAACTCATTACCTATGAGCTATGAGTATGATAGGCTAACCACTTGCCCCGGAATCCATCGTTGAGCATTAGTTCGTAGTCCTCTCTCTTAGGGTGTGGTTCAACCATCTTCTACCTATCATTTCTTGAGGCTAAGACTCTGTTCTTCATCTAGAGAGCATTGTCCTCAATGATCAATCCTTGATCTCCCCTTCAACTGATTTCCTCCACCTTGCACAATCTCTATAACCTTAGTGTTCTTAACCTTGACCTCTTGAACCTTTCCTTTCCACTTCTTGGCAACTTTTGTATGGAATTTTCTTGCTTTGAGTCTTGGGGTCTTGAGCCTTGACTTTATGCTTCTTGGCCACTTGCCTATGGATTTACTTTACTCTCAACCTTGATATGTTGAGCATTTCCTTTGTGCTTCTTTGCCACTAGCCTACAGACCTACGTTCTTCTCAATCTTGATCTCATGAACATAGTTCTGAACCATGCAAGATATCATCAATCCTCAATCTAGTGCTTCAATTGGAGCGGGCATTCTGAGCACTTTCCAAGGGTATCTTACCAATCTAAATCTTACCTAAAGATTCGGATGTATATTGTAAGCTTTGATTCACTCATCTTTGAAAAGGAAGTGCACACCTTGCATGCATGCTTCAAAAGCCTATCTCCTAGGCTCTTATAGCAATCATTGGATTTGAACTCATGACCTATCGGCTAGTAGAATGATGGGCTTACCATTACCCCAAAAGACATGGTTGAGGATTACTTCCTAATCGTATCTCTTAGGGTGTGGTTGAACCATCTCCTATCTTTAACTTCTTGATTCTAACCATGTGTGGACATTAAAAAGAGCTCTATATAAGCTACATCAGGCTCCAACATCTTGGAATCATAGAATAGATCCTTAACTTCAATAAAGAGATTTTTTGGTGACCAAGGGAGGTCCTTCCGTATTCATCAAAAGATCACATGGATAAATCAAATACATCTCTATATATGTGGATGGGTTCAAGATAAATGACGTAGCACATTTCACATACTTTCTAAAATTACAAGCCCTCAATATAGATCATGGTATGTACCTTACTGTGTGGAAGACTCATAAGGGCCATGCACAAGTGATACGCAAGAATAGCTAGCTCTCACATGTGCAACAAGTGCACCTAGCAATGGTTTGATATACACACATTAGATTATCAAACAAATAATATAACACATTCATGTCCATAGAAGCAACAAGTAATGCCTACAAAAGAGAGTGTCTATGCTACAAAATACCTTGTACATCTAGGTATGTGTCATGATACTTGGTGCAGTAATATACAATATCTGAATGATTTATCCTAGCTCTAATAGCCAAATAAAGTCCAGATCACTCAATGAGTTACAACTATTGGAAGTTTCTTTGGACTCAATCGAACTCTTCTCCATTAACTTGCATCCACGACACCAAATGTCTCAAATTTCCTACTTACACCTAAAAACTTATTAAAATTCATATAGACAAGATGACAATGGAAAAAGGTGAGGAACCTATAGAACATTACATCGAAGCACACATCATAGGCCTCAAACACACACAAAAAAGCTTATAAAGAAGATACAAAAGGATTTATGAGACTCAAGAGTTAGTGTAGCATTGTGGAAAAATTCCTTACAAATTTGTCACCAAGTGACTTATATACACAATGCATCATTTCCCACGTGATTTGAACTTTTATACAAATTCCTAACAAAGTAAGTATTGTACAAGTATTTTTCTTTAAACTTGAGAAATATGCATCTAGCGGATTCTAGTGAAATTAAAAGGCTCTCTCGAGTTTAATGATATCATATGTAAGAGGAAAAATGGCATTTTCTTGCAATGTTTATGGGGCTTTATCTTTTTCTCTTTTGCCCTTCACGTTGTTCCTTCTTTTCTTCTTTGGCTTTTGACTTCCTACAACCTATGCCCCTTGTAGTATATATTGTTCTGGACATTCTATAGTCAAGTTTTCTTCGCACGCAAGAGGTAGTTGGAGTTGGAAAAACTGTTTCCACTGAAGGACATTCTACATCATTGGTTGATCCTTAGAAAGCTTCTCTTGAGATTTCTTGAAGCTCCATTACTGATGTATCAAAGCTTTCCGGCCCTCAGACTTTTGATCTTTATTCACTATGGCTTGCTCCATTTTCATTGGCCTATATCCTTGTTTCATCATATACCACTAGTGGTTGAATATTTTATAGGATTTATATCTTTAGTGATCTAAAAACCTTGTGTAATAAGGGCGTTTTTCACCATTTCCTTTCTAACTTCTACTACTCATGGCTAGTTTTCCAAATGTCCCATTTGTAATTCTTGATTTTCATCCACTGAGATGTGCTTCGTTTATTTTTTTGCTTTTTATCTCTCTCCTTGTGTCTTCCATTAGCCTAATGCATGGCCCTTGCATGACTTTAGGTGGAGGATGATGTTTATTTTTAAGCATGAAGATTCATGACTTCTTTTACTGGATCTTCCTGATCTCTTTATTTTACTGATTTATACCTCCAAACGTCCCTCTTTTTGAACACTCTCTTCCTCTAGAGGCTTTTATTGGTGATGTGTGTAGATTTTATATACTTTGTCCTCCTTGGCATTGAACATGTTGGCCTTTTTTATAATAAATTATTTGCATTGCTTGAGTTTCACACCATCATTGTGGATTTATATGTTGTTATCATAGAATTTGAGTTCATGAGCTACTAACCATGCATTATGATTAGATGATATTTTATATAAAATATCAGATTCCACTTCAAAAATTCCTTTTCAAAATGGTTCCTAAAGGTTTGTGGATAAGGAGTTGGCCAAAAAAAAAATCTCTAGTATTAAGCCATAGTGTTGCTCAGTTGGATGTTACTGAATAGTCCAACAAAAGTGAGACTACACCTTCATTAACATCATTGAACTTCAAGAAAGTTTACTTGAGAACACAGAATACATTCTAAAGACTAAGTATCATGTTAAGGATTTTAGTGGTGATCTTCATGGTTAACTAAATTTTCCAAGAGCTATATATTCCAATTAGACCACCAAGGATACACAAGCAAATGAAGTGTCTTGTACACATATCTACCTTATTTAAGAGTACTTCCTTGATTCATGTGATCTAGAGGTGCCTTGTACACATGTCTACCTTGTTTAAGAATACTTCCCTAATTGATCCAATCAAGAGGTGGATTCTTCTCAAGAACATCTTCTTTGGTGAGAATATATCAAATCAAGTGGACTTCAAAGGAGAATCTTAAAGATTGTATGAATCTTAAAGATTCAATGAATCTTAAACATGATCTTGTAAATAAAAATGTGCATAAATTATATTTTTTCTTTGATCTGAAAGAAGAAATAGGAAACCCAGATCAACAAGTGAAGAGTGATGACTCAAAATGAAGTAACAAAGATGATAGAGAATGAAGATTTAGAAGGGCCACTGACACTATAAAGGTGATATTTTTTTCTTGTTTTACTTTGCTTTTTCTCTCGTATATATGTTTTTATAAAGGCTTCATAGTATGAGTTTGTGACATATGCAGGAATGTGTAAGTGCTAAGGGAATTAAGTACATCAAATATTTCATACATCTATTGAGATTACATGTTACACATGAAGGACTAGGATTATATGGGTAGAATTAGGAAGCAGAATAGAACTTTCAGGAGAAAAGAGCTACGAAAATGAAAGAAAGATCTAACCTAAGTAGGTTTATAAAGTGTACATGAACACTTTTTGAGTGAGGTTCTTTGACTTCTACTTTTGATCTCTCATTTGATCTAACCTTCAGATAGATTATGTTTCCAAAAAGCCTTCATACATTGGCCAACTACATATATGTATGTGTCTGTGTTGTCACGTGCTACGGTGGGCTAGTAGGCGGGTGGAGCTACCCTAGCTGGGTGATGTGGGCCACGAACCGATTCTAGTTTTGTCGTATGGCCTAACCTTTATGTTTTCATGCACCCATACAAGTCGGTAGCTGGGTGGCATCACTCTGAGCATGTGGATAAGGCTAGAAGCTGACATCGATTTTGTATGGGGCTGATATTGTGCATCTTGTGCTATGTCGGGTGGTAGATAAGTGGGCTAAACCTTGCTAGGTGGTTAAGTCCATGAGTCGCACCCTGATTTTTGCAGAGGCCGATCTAAATAAATAAAATAATAAATAAATAAAAATAAAGGCCAAAACAAAAGAGCTGAGTTTGGATTGTAATTTCATAAAGCAAGTTAGTAGGAATGGGTATATGCATGTGCTTAAGATGGGCTAATAAATCTCACTAGGTTGAGTAAACAAAACAGCTAAGAAGTTTTCAATTCACTCATGTGGTTGCTAGTCTCATCAACTATAACAAAAAGAGTGGATGAATAAATGACAAAAAGAGTGGGTGAATAAATGATAAAAGAAGAATTGTGAAAGGTCTTTGAAAGTAATTCGTTTTCACTTCTATTATCATTTTTATTCGTGTTCCAAAGCAGCTGAAGCGAGATTCTATAGAGCATACGGATTGCTGAATGGATGACTAACAATCTCTTGGATAGGAACTAGTTCAATCAGAACAAAATATGAGCAAAAAAGGATGAGTCTCCATATTAGAGGGCCATCAAGCAAAATAGGTGAATACTAAATAGCTACTTTCCTTGCTAAAAACATGGCTAAATGTTGATGCTTAGTTGTAACATGTGTTCAACCATATGATCGAGAGTGCCATGGAAGCTTAACAAACATTAATGAATGATGATAAGAAATATGAAAAAGCTCACACTGAGCAAACAAAAATTAGTGTGTTGAATGCGCAAGTATCTATCAGTTAGTGCAATCACAAAGTCATTGCGAAAATTACGAGAACGATCTTGTTATTGTACTGAAGAAAATTAACTCCCTTCTATTGGAAAATGCCACATGGTATTTACAAGTTAAAGACATTACTCGCAAATACAAGACGTCCAAACTAGAGAATGTAGAGCTAAAAGGAACGAATGCTCCAATGAAGGTAGAAAAGATACAATTAAAAAATAAATAAAATTTAATTGACTAAAAGAAAGGTGCATATGGATTCAGGAGTCTCACCTGGAAGGGAAAATAAAGAGCTCACGACATCAGTTCCATTCAACCAACCAATAGAAACTACGTTACAAAAAAACTAAAGAGTTCCAAACACTTAGAAAAAAAACTTGAAGATTATGTTGTACAACTCAATTCTAAGAAGTACCGAGGATTACAATTGGAAGAGAAAAGCGTGGTGGATAAAAAAGAAATATGAAAGAATTGGGATGAATCTGTTAACGTGTATGCAAAACATTGTAGCTAGCATGGAGAACAAATGAGATAGATTGATGAGAGAAAGATACAAATAGACAAAGAGATAATAGTTCAAAAGAATGTGGTACAAGAAAGCGATCACATCGTCATTCTATTATAGGGAAAGAGAGCTCAATTACAAGTTGAGAATCGGACAGAATTTGAGAACACATGGACACCAGTAATGCCTAATATTGAATTGGCTACCACAAAGATTAATGTATGTCCTACCCCCCTCCCCCCCCCTCCCCCTTCCTTTTCATTCTCCGATTCATGAAGAATGGCTTGATGCTGATAAAACATTAATGACCTACACAACAAACCTAGATAAGAAGGAACAATCATTATTGATGTTTTCTTGACACACGAATATGAAGATGATGTCATAAGATTTATGAAAGAAACCCAAAGCAGATGCAAAGACTTGGACATGGTAATGGGGTCACTCAATGTACCTTATGGCATGATAAAAAGAAATAAATATATATCAAGAGAACAACCCAGAAGGACTCACAGATAGATTCAAACTTCATTGCAACCACCTATAACGATACTCGAGAGCAACTTAACAAGGCTTACCTTGTATGGAGAAAATTATTATTGTAAAAGAACCCAATACTACATGTGCATTGGCAAGAAGCATCCTATTTATTACAAGTAGACCCTTGTTTTTTTTCGGTACGTCAATGATATCAATGGCCAATCTTTTTGAACGAACAAAGAAAAGGCAACATGAATAATATATGGCTTAATTTTTCACTATTATCTAGCCCACCACATGGCTACCTGCCTAAGAAAGATTATATGAATCATACCATAAAAGTTTTGTTCTCTAAGCATGCTACCTTTCGAGAGTTAACCATGAAGATCACCACTAAGATCCTTAACATGATAGCTAGTCTTTAGAAAGTATTATAGTTTCTCAAGTAAACTTTCATGAAGTTAATTGGTATTAATCAAGGTGTAGTCCCACTTCTATTGGACTTGTCAATAACATCTAACTAAGCCACACGAATGACTTAATGCTAGAGATTTTTTTTTTGCCAACTCCTTATCCACAAACCTTTGGGAGCCATTTTGAAAAGGAATTTTTGAAGTGGAATCTAAGATTTTTTTTTTTAATATCATCTAATCATAATGCATGATTAGTATCTTATGAACTCAAATTCTATGATAACAACATAAAAATCCCTAATTTATTATTAAAAAGGCCAACATGTTCAATGCCAATGAGGATAAAGTATATAAAAATCTACGCACATGACCAACAAAAGCCTCTAGAGGAAGAGAGTGTTCAAAATGAGGGATGTTTGGAGTAAAGAGATGAGGGAGATCCAATAAAGAAGCCACGAATCTTCATGCTTAAAGATAAAAAACATCCTCCACCCAAAGTCATGCAAGGGCCATGCATTGGGCTGATGGACGATAGAAGGAGAGATTTCAAAAGAAAAAAAATAAATGAAGCACATCCGAGTGGATGCAAATCAAGACTTACAAATTGGAGCTTTGGAAAACTAGCCATGAGTAGTAGAAGTTAGAAAGGAAATGGTGAAAAAAGATCTTATTTGACAAGGTGTTTAGATCACTTCATATATAAATCCTATAAAATCTTGGCATATGAGGAAACAATGATATAGGCCAATGAAAATGGAGCAAGACCTACTGAATAAAGATAAAAAGTTTGAGGGTGGGAAAGCTTTGATACATCAGTAATGGAACCTCGAGAAATCTCAGGAGAAGCTTTCGAAGGACCAAACAATGATGTCGAATGTCCCTTATTGGAAATAGTTTTTCCAACTCCAGCTACCTCTTGTGTGTGAAGAAAACTTAATTGTAGAATGTCGAGAACAATATATACTACAAGGGGCAAAGTGTTGTAGGAAGTCCAAAGCCAAAGAAGAAAAGAAGGAACAAAGTGAAGGGGAGAGGAGGAAAACATAAAGCCCCATAAATATTGCAAGAAAAATGCCATTTTTCCTTTTACGTATCATATCATTGAGCTCAAGAAACCCTTTTAATTGCACTAGAATCCTCTAGATGCATATTTCTCAAGTTTGTAGCAAAATCCTTGCACAATATTTTTTTCGTTAAGAATTTCTATAGAAGTTCCAATCACGTGTGAAATGACCAAATTTATGTAGCGTGTATATAATTCACTTGGTGACAAATTTGTAAGGAATTTTTTGCACACTGCTAGAATAACTCTTGAATTTCATGAATCCTTTTTCTTGCTTGTACATCTTCTTCTTCATAAGCTTTTGCGTGTGTTTGAGGATTGCAATGTGTGCTTTGTTGGGATAGATGGATGGACACTCCAAGAAATGAGTAGGTATTGCCAAATCCTGCTTTGTACCAACCCCTTGTAGCTTCAGTGTTGAGTTGTAGGCCCTCTTAGTTTTCCAATGACACTAAATAAGTCCCTATGTACTTTGGAAATGGTATGAGAAAAGATTGAACAAAAACAGACTACTTCCAACATGAAGGATCAATGAAAACCTTCTAGTTTTGTTCACATGCCTGCTGCTTATTATGCTCAGTGCTTTTAGTACAATAGAAATTAGAAAAAATACTTTTAGAGGTATATAATTAGCTTAGAGAGCTAATGATTCCAAGTGAAAACACTTAAAATGATGAACTATACAGAGAGCAATCAATTTAGATTTTGATTAGTTAGTGCTTCAATGCACTTTTCTCCAAATTGGCTATATAGATTTTCTTCACACTTTGTGAGCCCATAGAAAACTTGGAGCTGATTCTAACAAGCTATAGAACATTGAAAATGGTGAATAAATGATTGAGATATGAGCAGTACAAGTTGATCGTTATGAATGACTATGATAGAGAGATCATAGATGAACAATGTAGATATATTGTATTAATGAACAATGTTGTACAGGATCATAGGCTTGATAATCATAGCCTAATGATCGTGAGTAATGTAGGCTACAATATAGACGTCCCTCTCTTACAATATGGCAATGGAGAACTCGGAGAAAGAGTCACTTCTACCCGCAGCTTTTACATGTTACCTTTTATAAGTGCTACATTCAAATTTGAATTTGAATTCAACTTTTGGCTCTCCCTAAAATGTAATCCACCAATCTAGGAGTTATTCTCTCCAACATAAAGTCTTGCCTTTTCATCTAACAACTCTACAAGTTTGTAGGTAGTGACAAATATTCTTCCAAGTTAAATAATCATTTACAAATGGTAAGAGGTAAAATCTTCATAGCAATGGTTTCCATGGAGATTCAATTGTTCATGATCTTCAATCCAAATGTTTAGGCTTGAACTTTGCACCAACAGCTCCCCCTCAAGCCAAATATTTTGGCTTGGTCTTCTCCTTTAATCTTCATGAATGTCCTGCAATCCAATCATTGAGTTAAACCTCCAAAGTTTTGTACCATCTAATGCTTTAGTCAATAAGTCTTCACATTGCATATTAGTTGATGCATATGCCAACTGAATCTCCTTGCTCAATAACTTCTCTCTGACATAATGATAGTGGATATCTAGATGCTTGGTCCTAGCATGATAAAGAGGATTATCTGCAAGATGTAGTGAGCTGGTATTATCTCCAAAATTCATTGGAGATGTTGTATGCAAACCTAAATCTTTGTACAATAATCTGATCCATATGGCCTCTTCACTAGCATTGGCTAGTCCCCTATACCTTGCCTCTCTAGAGGATAAAGCAATAGTAGGTTGCTTCTTTGAAAACCATGATATAGGTTTGTTACATACAGAAGATAGGTATCCTGAGGTACTCCTTCTATCATCTTTGCAGCGTGCCCAATCTACATCTGAATATATCTTGATGTCCAAGTCTGAGGTATAAGGAAAGTACAATCCTTGATTTTGAGTGCCCTTAAGGTACTTCAAAATCTTTTTTTGCAGCTTCCAAATGAGGTGCCCTAGGTTTGTGCATAAACTGACTCAGAACACTTACTCCATGAACAATATCTTTCCTTGGCAATGTAACATAATTCAAGCTTCCCACTATGCTTTGATAACCTGCAATAGCACATCACCTTCATGAGCACTTAACTTTTGGTTTACCTCCATTGGAGTACTTGCAACTTTGGCATCCTGCAAATGAAACTTCTTCAACATGTCCTCTATATACTTTCTCTGAGTAATATAAATTCCAGAGTTAGTATAGACTAACTCAAGTCCAAGAAAATATTTTAGTGATCCAAGGTCACTAATTTTGAACTCCAACATCATCTGATTCTTAATCTGTTTGATGCCATTAGCATCATTACCTATGAGAATGATATCATCAACATATACACATAGATATATTACCTCTGAATTAATTCTTTTGATGAACAAGGAAGTATGTGCTTTACTCATGATAAAACTCTGATCCTGAAGATATGTAGTCAACCTATGGCTCCATGCCCTCAGGGCTTGCTTCAATCCATAAAGAGCTTTGTTCAATCTGCATACATATTTTACCTTGTTTCGTTCCTCATAACCAGGAGGTTGAGAAATGTACACCTCCTCTCAAATCCAACCATTTAGAAATGCATTTTTTTACATCTAATTGATACATGTTCCAATTCTTTGATGCACCCACGCTTTCCAATACCTTGGTGGTTGGAATTATGGCTACTTGTGAGAAGGTTTCTTCATAATCAACTCCTTGGGTTTGTACAAAGCCCTTAGCCACAAGTCAAGCTTTGTACCTACTTATTGATCCATCAGAATTCTTTTTGATCTTATAGATCCATCCAGAATATGTTGTATATTATGGAATCATGGAAAGTTAAATGGATTTTTAATGTTTTAAATGTCCAAAAGGTTTTATTGTGGTTGTGTTTGATATAGCACGTGAAGAAGCATGAGAGCATGGATACGAGTGGATGTGTATAAATAAATAACTTTGAAGATTTGAAGATTAAATCGAAGACTTCTAGAATAAGTTATATTAAGGTTGTAAAAGTATTGGTTCGCTTAGAAAGCGACGCCTTTTGTAAATAAAGTAGCTTTTCCTCAAAGTCGCTTCTAAAAGTGATGGCTCTTATCTAACTGCTATTTTCAACAGGTAATAGAAATAAACCTTTAAATATGGGTAATCTCATAGACTCGTCCATCAGAGTACATGGGGGGAGATTGCACCCATTATCGGAGGCATGTTGTATATTATGGAATCATGGAAGGTTAAATGGATTTTTAATGTTTTAAATGTCCAGAAGGTTTTAATGTGTTTGTGTTTGATATAGCAGGTGAAGAAGCATGAGAGCGTGGATACAAGTGGATGCGTATAAATAAATAAATTTTAAGATTTGAAGATTAAATCAAAGAATTCTAGAATAAGTTATATTTAGGTTTTAAAAGTAGCGGTTCCCTTAGAAAGCGAGGCCTTTTGTAAATAAAGTAGTTTTTCCTAAAACTGGCTTCTAAAAGCGACCACTCTCATGTAACTTCTATGTTCAGGATGTAATATAAATAAGGCTATAAATACGGGTACTCTTATAGACTCGTCCATCACAGTACATGGTGGGAGATTGCACCCAATCTTGTGTCGTCTCTTGTCTCTTCTATTTTCTAAGTTTTTTTTTGTGATCTACTTGATGTGTGGGATTGGATCGTCAACAGAATCAATTACCTTCATGGACTCCTTCTTTGGCACTAGTTCCCAAGTCTTGTTTTCCTTGAGTGCTTCAATCTCCTCATTCATAGCTTCCTTGCATTTTGCCTTGGTCTTTGCTTCTTCATATGATGATGGCTGTTCAAATGACAAGTCTTTTGCAAGATAAACAGAGTGCTTAGTAACTAGGGAAGTGTCATACCCATATCTTATTGGTTTATTGCTCTCCCTTTGTGATCTTCTGATTTCTTGGTTGGATGATTCAGGTATATCCTTCGATTTCTTCATCTTGACTTTGTCTTTGGACATCCATGCCTTGAACTCTTCTAGATTGATGATGTCCCCATCATCTGAGTTGATGTCTTCATTCTGAGTAGGCTCCTCCTTAGTGAGGCTTGGAAAGTCCTCTACAAATTCATAAGGTAGTTTTACTTTCCTGCATTCACTATCAAACCAAGAGTCATTCTCATCAAAGAGAACATCTCTACTGACCATGAATCCTTTGTTTGAAGGGTTGTAGAACCTGTATCCTTTCTAATTCAAGTCATACCCTATGAAGATGTACTTCTCTGCCTTAAGGTCTAGCTTACCTCTTATCTGAGAAGGGATATGCAGATAAGCTACACATCCAAAGATCTTGCAATGATCAAGTGAGGGTCTTCTACCATGCCATGCTTCATATGGGGTCATCCCATCAAGAGATTTGGATGGTAGCCTGTTTACAAGATAAGTGGCAGTAGATACACTCTCTACCCACAAGTAATTAGGTAATTTTTCCTCATTTAACATTGACCTAGCTATTTCAACGATTAATCTATTTCTCCTCTCTGCCACCCCATTTTGCTCAGGGGTATACCTTGTTGTAATTTCTCTTTTGATCCCCCCATCCTACAAGAATGCATCAAACGCATTTGAGAAGTACTCACCTCCTCCATCTGACCTTAGTCTCTTTAGATTTCTCCCTATTTGATTCTCAACAAGTGCAAGATACCTTTTAAAGCACCAAAATACTTCATCTTTGTGCCTCATAAAGTACAATATAGTCCACCTACTGTAATAATCAATGAAAGATATATAATACCTTGATCCAAAAATTGAGGGATCCTTACTTGGTCCCCATACGTTTGTATGGACAAGCTCTAGCTAGTCCTCATGCATGTAGCCTTTCCTTGAGAAGGGTAACCTATGAGATTTTCCAAACTAGCAAGAACCACATTTATAAATCATGTGTTGCTTTGATACATTAGGTATCCCAAGCACACATTGGTATCTACAGATTTGTTTTAAAGTTCTCTCAGCAACATGCCCTAATCTCTTGTGCCAAATTTCAAGCTCTAAAAATATTTGATCTTTGTCGCTATAGAGTGCAATGTTCCTTGTATCTTCAAGTTCAAAAGTGAATAATTTACCTCTCTTTTCTCCTTTGGAAATTCTTTTGAATACATGTTGGGGATCCTCCACAAATGCTCCATATTGGTTGAACCTGAGCTACAAACCCTTTTCCACAATCTCTCCAATACTCATCACATTCTTGGTAATTGTAGGTACATATAAAACCCTGCTTAATAGATTCTTATTTCATCAGAGGTCTTAAATATTCCTACTTTAATCATTCAGTGCTTGGTGTCATCACCTATTTTTACCTGATGTTTACCCTTTGGTTCCTCAAGGTCAGAGAGAAGAGCTACATTTCCTGCCACATGGTTTGAGCATCCTCAGTCAATGTAGAAGAGATGGTCATCATTTATATCTAGTTTTGAAGTCAAGTTCATAATGAGAAGAGAATCTACTTGCTCCTCTATGTAGTTGTTGTAATCCTTCCTTGATTTATAGCCTCCTTGGTAGTTTCTATTGTAGTTGTTGTTGTCGTTGTTATTGTATCCTTGATGGTGATTAAATCTTCCTCTTGATTGTGTATATCCACCTCTTTGATATCCTCTACCTCTCTGATTCTTCAAGTTTTTGTAACACTCATCTGTAGTATGATTTGACAATCCTCAAATATTACATGATGAGGAGTTATAGGGTCTCCCTTTACCTTTCTTACCTCCTATGCCCCTTCCTCTTGAGGTTCTACCTCTCCCTACATAGTTGGCTTGGGAGGTAGTTCCTTCATCTTCAGCCTTTTTGTTCTTCCCTTTCCCTTTGGACTTACTTTTACCAGTGTATATAGCAGAAGAGCTATTTCCTCTTGATGAATCTCCATTCTTCTTGAGCTTGACGTCATGGGTAAATAGTTGCCCCATGAGTGTGGTAAGGTCTGGAATTTGCATGTCAATGTACAAGTCCATGGCAGTTGTGAAGCTCTCTCATTTGTCATCAGTTTAAATGCCATCGATCACTTGCCTTACAATCTGCTTCTCTTCAATTTCTTCTCCTATGATTGCCAGTTGATCTAGTACATCTTTGAATTTTGTCACATACTCTGAGAAACTTTGCTTGGGTTGCTTTCTTTGAGTGGTAAGCTCAATCCACAATTGGTTCTTCCTAGCCCTTGTGTTGGAAGAGAGATATGAAGACAATGTTTCCCAAGTCTCTTGGGATGTCTTAGAGTTCCTAATATGTGGAAGAAGAAAATCAAAGGTTGAATTAAGTAAGTAATACCTTGCTAATCCATCCTTGGCACACCATGTTTTGAGTCTTTCATGCTCCTCTCTTGTAGGTTGTCCTTTGCTTTTGAATATGGGCATCTCCTCATCTCCCGAGATGTATCCATAGAGGTTTCTTCCTTGCAAGTATGTCTTCATCCTCAAGGACCATGATTGATAGTTTCTCCTATCCAATTTATCAAAGAAAGAAGGGAAACCATCTCCCATTTTAGTTTAACATTGCTCTGATACCACTCTTGGGATAGATGAATGGACACTCCAAGAAATGGGTAGGTACTGCCTAATCCTACTTTGTACCAGCCCCTTGTAGCTTCCGTGTTGAGTTGTAAGCCCTCTTAGTTTTCCAATGACACTTAATAAGTGCCTATGTACTTTGGAAATGTTATGAGAAAAGATTGAACCAAAACAAACTACTCCCAATTTGAAGGATCAATGAAAACCTTCTATTTTTGTTCACACACCTGCTGCTTATTATGCTGAGTGGTTCTAGTACAGTAAGAATTAGAAAACTTCCTTTTAGAGGTATCTAATTAGCTTAGTAAGCTAATGATTCCAAGTAGAATCACTTAAAATGATGCACTATACACAGAGCAATATATTTAGCAATTGAATCATTACCCTCAATTTTTTAGGACCTCTGTAGAGTTTGACCAGTGAGTGCTTTGACGTGCTTTTCTCCAGATTGTCTGAATATATTTCCTTCAAAGCTTTGTGACATGTAGAGAACTTGGAGCGGATTCTAACAAGCTATAAAACATTGAAAATTATGAAGAAATGACTGAGATATGAGCAGTACATGTTGAGTATTATGAATGACTATGACAGAGAGATCATAGATGCGCAATATACATCTATTGTATTAATGAACAATGTTGTACAAGATCATAGGCTTGACAATCATAGCCTAATGATGGTGAGTAGTGTAGGCTACAATGTAGACCTCACTCTCTTACAATATGGAAATGGAGAACTCAGAGAAAGAGCCACTTCTACCCACGACTTTTACATGTTACCTTTTATAAGTGCTACATTCGAATTTGAATTTGAATTCAACTTTTGGCTCTCTCTAAAATGGAATTCCCCAATCTAGGAGTTATTCTCTGCAACATAAAGTCGTGCCTTTTCATCTAACAAACTCTACGAGTTTGTAGGTAGTTACAAATATTCTTCCGAGTTAAATAAGCTTTTACAAATGGTAAGAGGTAAAATCTTCATAGCAATGGTTTCCATGGAGCTTCAATTGTTCATGATCCTCAAGCCAAATGTGTAGGCTTGAACTTTGCACCAACATGCTTTGATGTGATGTTTTATAGGTTCCTTACCTTTCTCCAATGTTATATTGTCTATATGAATCTTAATAAGTCATTAGGTGTAAGTAGGTGATTTGAGTCCAAGAAACTTCCAATACTTGTAACTCATCGAGAGATTCGGACTATATTTGGATATTAGAGCTTGGATAAATCATTGAGATATTGTATATTGCTACACCAAGTATCATGACACATACCTTGACGTAGAAGGTACTTTGTAGTGTAGACACTCTCTCTTGCAGGCATTACTTGTTGCTTCTATGGACATGAATGGGTTGTATTCTTTGTTTGATAATTTAATGTGTGTATATCAAACTAGTGCTAGGTGCACTTGGTGGACATGTGAGAGGCAGCTACTATTTTTGTGTATCACTTGTGCATGAACCTTATGAGTTTGCCACAAAATAAGGTACATACCATGATCTATATTGAGGGCTTAAAATTTTGGAAAGTATGTGAAATGTGCTAAGTGATTTATCTTCAACCCATCCATATTTCTAGAGACGTATTTGATTTTTCCATGTGATCTTTTGATGAATAGGGAAGGACCTCCCTTGGTCACCAAAAATTCTCTTTCTTGAAGTTAAGTAGCTATTGTATGATTCCAAGATCTTGGAGCCTGATGTAGCCCATAAAGAGCTCTTTTTAATGTCCAAACATTGTTAGACTCAAGAAATTAACGGTAGGAGATGGTTCAACCACACCCTAAGAGATAGCATTAGGAATTAATCCTCAACCATGGTTCTTGGGGTAAGTGGTAAGCCCATCATTGTGCTAGCCGGCAGGTCATGAGTTCAAATCCCATGTTTGGTATAAGAGACTAGGAGATAGGCTTTTGAAACATGCATGCAAGGTGTGCATGTCGCATTTACAAGATGAGTGCATGAAAGCTTACAGTGTACATCCCAATCTATAGGTTAGATTTAGACCTGTAAGATACCCTTGGAAAGTGCTCGGAATGCCCTCTCCAATTGAAGCACTAGATTGAGGATTGATGATATCTTGCATGGTTCAAAACTATGTTCATGAGACCAAGATTGAGAACAACATAGGTCCGTAGGCTAGTGGCTAAGAAGCACAAAGGAAAGGTTCAAGATACCAAGGTTAAGAGAAAAGTAAATCCACAGGCAAGTGGCCAAGAAGCATAAAGTCAAGGCTCAAGACCCCAAGATTCAAAGCAAGAAAAGTCCATAGGGAAATGGCCAAGAAGTGGAACGGCAAGGTTCAAGAGGTCAAGTTTGAGAGCACTAATGTTCTAGAGATTGTGCAAGGGCGAGGATATCAATTCAAGGGGAGATCAAGGATTGAACATTGAGGACAATGATCTCTAGAAGAAGAAGAGTGTATTAGACTCAAGAAATGATAGGTACGAGATCTTTGAACCACACCCTAAAAGAGAGGACTAGGAAGTAATGCTCAACCATGGCTTCTGGGGCAAGTGGTTAGCCTATCATACTCATAGCTGGCAAGTCATGAGTTCAATTCCCACAACCATACTTGAAAAATTTTCAATCTTCAAAATTAATGGGTTGAGCCATGTATAGCTATTCTAAAATCTATCCATTTAAGAAAGCATGTTTTACATCCATTTGGTATGTCTTCCAATTCTTGGCCGTTGTAATAGTGATGTACTTTGATTGTAGGCCTCTTTGCTGGAGGAGAAAACGTCTCTTCATAATTAATGCCTTTTGGTTTGATCATATCTCTTTGCTACTAACCAAGTCTTGGACATGTCCGCCAAGGGAAAAACATATGTCTTTTGGTTTGATCATATCTCTTCGCTACTAACTGTCCGCCAAGGCAAAAACATATGTCTGGCATAGATGTAACCGTTTTGCTGCGAGTTGTGTTGAATATGCGGCCATTTTGCCAAGAGTCCTGTTCAAAATAGGTTTTGAGCTATGAGTCTTGAAGCTGGCTTTTCTGAAGTTATTCTCAATTGGCCTTAAATTTTTCCATAAGCTCAATGACGAGAAGAATATCAAGTCACTTGCAACACAGATACCATTGAAAGGTAATTCATCGTTTAACATTTCATTCATGTTTCAAACATTGTCCTTATTTTATCATTCATACCATTTAAAGATGTTTCATCGTTTCACATTTCTGTGGAATTTCAATCATTTTCCTTGTTTCAATGTTCAGACATTCTTCAAACAATCGTTGATCTTAGTCGAAAATACCATTAACTGATTGAGTTGAATTAAATCATTATTAAGCAAAGAGATCATACATTTAAAAAACCATTACCAACACCAACATTCTTCAGTTTAAATAGAATTTTCAGATTTATCTTTTTGAGAAAGATGAGGCTTGACCTATTACGATTCGAGCTCTCGCTCTCTCTGCCTTCCTTTGTTTTCCTTTCTTTCTTTCTCTCGATTTCTCTGTCTTTCCCTGTTTCCTTTACTTTCTCTCTCTCTCTCTCTCTCTCTCTCTCTCTCTCTATATATATATATATATATATATATATATATATATATATATATATATATATATATATATATATATATATATATATATATATATATATATATATATATGTGTGTGTGTGTGTGTGTGCGCGCGCGCGCGTCTCTCTTTCTTTCTCTCTGTCTTAGTTCAATGTAAAGATGTATAGATTTCTATAATAGATGTTTTGGCTCTATATGGTACTCAGGACACGATTAGTTATTTCATTAGATTCTAACGGAATCAATGTGATATTTGTTAGCTGTTTGAATGCAAGTTCATCGCCATAACTATTAATGTCAAACAGTAATTTGATCAACGCTATGTGTTCTTAGTATGTTTATTTAGTAATTTGATCAACGCTATGTGTATCCAGTTCAAGAATTCAACCACGTTTCTGAATCAAAAGTAACACCATCTGGACTTTATATCAGTGACATATGGAGGTTGAAACGATGTGCGCAACCCATGTCAAAATAGTTCTGAATTAGAAAATTTTAGGTACCTTCGAAATGGACCATATTCTATAACCACCATTTTCCACTGAATTATTGTTATCTTCGTCCCCCTTTCTCAAATCTCACAACAGAATCGGCTGTACCACGTTATTCATGATTTGACGCATATGAATCACATTTGAACACACTTCGGAAGAAATTTATGCGATTAGCTCCTCCAATTCTGATTAAAGGTTGAAAAAAAATGTTCATGCCTAAACACTTGCAAAAACATTGCAAAAACATCAAATGCTAGCAACACAATTTGTGTTGCATAACCTTGCATTTCTTGCAATCATTTCCTGCAAATCATCAAATATATACATACTTTGCATGCTCAACTGCACATGCATTGTCTTCTTATTAAACAAAGTAGACAAAAGTATAACCCTATTTAAATCCTTTGCGGTAGCCTCCTACGAGTGAACATGCATAAAAGTTATGTAAATATCTAGAAAGCCAAAGAAGATGAAGAAGCATTCAGATATGCTTCCCTCATTCAATCTCGATGAAGCCTTGAACTCATTGAGCCCACATGAGTCGTCATGATTGGGTTCTCATCTTCTTCTCTGATTCAAATCCATGACATGTTCAACCTAGGCTGGACAGCGTGGTGTTCCTTCAAAACATGAAGACTTCTCCAGACTTTGGCCTATAGCCAATATTAGATTGTAGTCTTACAATCCTTCTCTTTTGTTTCTGGATCAAGAGCTCGTTTCCAACACGTAGAGATCGTACGTGCTTCATTGCCCAACTTTTTAAAGAATCTAGGGACCAAACTGCAACTAGATGAGGTAATATGTAGTCAAAATGTAGAGATTCTTTAAAGCTTACTCGTTCCTCAACAATTTTGCTCAAAAATACATAATCCAAGAACAGTGTTGGTCGCAAAAGTACTCCCAACAATATGCATACTTAAAATACACCAACACATCCCCAACCAGCTTGCTTTAGCACCACACTGCCACTCTCTGTTACTTTTGGCCGGACATTCGAAATCATAGCCACTTTTTGACTAAATGCTTCTGTTGCCCTCTCTTTAACTTGCATGGTCTCACGAAATCTACTGGAGGCAAATGAATTACACTAACAGAACAATCTTACACCCAATGAAAACACTTGCACAATCAAGAGACTTTGGAATGCAATCGTCTAAATAGTGATTCCAATAGGCTAGAGAAGAAGACTCTTAATTTTCCCATGTTGTGAACCACCCTCTGTAAGTTCATTTCCAAAATCAAGGGTCCTAGAAGTATTGTTCTCATCTGATATTCGAAGGCCATCTTTGGTAAGGTAGGTTGTATCCTTGTCATGGACATTACTTTTGGGCGTCTCATAATGATCATCATCTGGTGTGCTTAATCCAAGACCAACACAGCGAGACCTTCTCATCACTTCAGGGATAGACCTTGATTCAAAAAGGTTTGCATTGAATCTATCATTTGGTAAGATGGTACTAAATTGTGAGTCATTTAGCAATAAACAATGATCTCCTGGATTGCTTGCCCTATAACATTGTTAGTGATTCCAGAGGAGAATCCCCATAGAACTTGCATTCCTAGAGAGTTTCCGTGGATCCACTCATGATCTCTCCTTCATGAGGAGCGGTGACAGGGATAGTATGAATAACACTGTATGGAGCCACTTTAGCCTCTTTGTCCAACGTCAGCCTGAATTCACCTTCCTTGTCATGCTCCCTTGGCACAGGAACTGGAATAAGAGAAGGGGGCACTATACAAAGAGGGTTGCAATCTAAGAGTTGGAGTTCGGCCTTCCAATATTGGCCCTATAGTAATCATCTCGAAACACATCCTCATCCCTCTCATAGCCTGCTCAGTTGGTGCGATGAGCTCTGCTTCAGACCATCTCCTGAAACCCTTCATCATATATCACGAAGGGCTCCTATTCATTAGAAACCTGAATCCTAATCTCAAGAAAATGCAACAGATGCCCGGACATGCAAAGTGCAAGATGGGAACAGATATAGCCAACACTGCAATTTGCTGAGAACTTTACTTTCCTAATACAAATATTTGGCTTACGTAGTTATCCGAGAGATACATGATTCCTAAGAACAAGTAAACAAAGCAAATCCAAAAAAATAACCTTCCGTTCAGAACCCGATCAATTCATTATGTAGAACCTGAACCTCAAAAGCAAGCTACACTATGATGAGTGTCCTACAACAAAGTCAAGGTTATCAAAAAATAGTTTTCATAAAGGAAAAAATGATTTATGACTCAAAAACCAAAGAGAAAGTATATATTAACTTGGGTTGGGGAGGCATGAGAGCATTTTTCCCCGGCACATCTGGTAATGTTTCTTCAACATCTCGTACATCTACATATGCATATCCACTAATTGATAAAAATAGTGATCCAGAATCATGGTCTAAATTTATAAAGTCCGAAGATGGGGGAAAAATGCATCATGAAATCTCAAAGTCAGCAAGCAATGCAATCCGAGGTCTAAGGAGATGGAACAATGCTGTAGATACCGTCTCTGTTGTAACTTATTTATGCTCTTCAGTGGAGCAGGAGGCAGTAGTGGAACAGAAACGAAGGAGAACTAGCCAGGGTGCAAAAGAGAAAAGAAGAACTAGGCGTCAAGTAGAAGCTTCAAAAGAACAATCGAAAACACCAAATCAAAATCAACCAATAGAAACAACCCACTCAAGTAAATCCACCATCACAACCAACAATAATCCAACCAAATTGTCCAAGCCCGCATAACTTAGTGGTTGATGCTTTGAGTCTCAAGAAGGAAGTCCTGAGTTCAAATCTTGGCTGGACATAGCCATGAGTTTCCAAAGATGGGTGTCCATGAAGTTCCCCAAGATGGGTGCCTCTACCTTATGAGGTCGGGTGTGTGTGTCTTTCCAATTCATTGTACTCTCAAAAAAAAAAAATCAAACCAAATCAAATCCTGCCTCAAGTTCAAAACCCTGCTTCTACTAAGATGCCAGTTCCTACTCAAGTTAATAATCCTCCACAAGATCAAGAGATGAAACGCACAAGGAGAGGTCAAGGGAAAGTGAAAAACCCATCGTATATGCTAAAGTCCCACATTGAACAAGCCACGTATTTAAAGCAAGTTCTTCAGAAGAGAGTGCTTGACAACGTGATCAAACTTACACTAGCTGAGTTGTTGGGAATAGCTCAATGAGAATTTCTAGAAGTAATTATGGACCTCTTAAGAAAAAAATGACAGCCAATAGCCGACATGCAAGAGGCTGAGATGATTGATGAAGAGACACCTGTTCAAGTCGTGCAAGCGTAAGTACAAGAATTGAAAAGTGTACTCAAACAAACTGAAACTAATGTTCAACCATGCATGCATGAGGAAATGTTCTTGAAGCAGAATTCTCCAGAGATAAATCCTTCAAGTCATTATACTAGAGATCATTGGGCTGGATCCACAACTAAGACATTGGTGCGATTAGATAAAATCAGTACACCAATCGTCGCTCTTATCAATCATGGGTCTGAAATTAACTTAATGTCCAAAGATCCCTACATAAAAGGAAAATGGACAATAGATATGCAACCAGGCTGGAGAATCAGAGCTGCGAATATGATGCCAAGTGAGCTATTTTGTGCATGCCCAGAAGTACTAGTCACAATTGGGGATGTTAGTGATTATCAGAACTTCTTTGTCCAAGATCATTCCAGCTACTCATTCATTTAAGGGCAGCCATACATCACTGTTCACTTATAGATATTATGTTTTTATCAGGTATATGAAACTCGTTCTTTAGTTTCAATATGTTCACCTTTCTATTGGTCACATACAATGTGACCAAAATGTTCCACTCCTCTTTCCGAATTTAGACATCATGTATAGGACCAAGCATGCAATCTTGTATGCTAAGATACAACTTATACATTAACTTTCGTGCTTC
Source organism: Ceratopteris richardii (assembly GCA_020310875.1). Classification (NCBI taxonomy): domain Eukaryota; kingdom Viridiplantae; phylum Streptophyta; class Polypodiopsida; order Polypodiales; family Pteridaceae; genus Ceratopteris; species Ceratopteris richardii. The sequence continues at coordinate 102,871,469 of CM035432.1, forward strand.
TTGATTACAATCCTCATATTATCTCAAATGCCAGAATCCCATAGCTTTCTAGTTGGCTATAGGTTTGCAATCTTCAGTACCAAAATGTTGTATTAATGTGTGAATATATTTTGTTTGAAAAAAATATTTTCCTCCATTGATGTGCATAAATGGAATGCCCAAATAGTGATGTGAACGCCCCAAATATGATATCTCAAGACAAGCATGAAAATCAGCCTTAAGTTTAGAAGTATGCTTTTCATTAGAACTACTGAGCAGTATATACAATAAGTATGAGAGTTGAATCATTCACACGCTCAACATATAAGGTAATATCAAGTGGAATCTCTTAAACAATGTATGGGAATGTAGGCATGTATTCCTTCAAGTGTCTTCCATAAATCTTTCATGTCTCTTCCATAACTTCATTCTTCAATCGAAACCTTGGATATGGCCAATCAAGTTATTTCTTATGTGTTCGAAGTGGATAAAAATCAAGATCTTATCTCTTTCATGTCATTCCCTAAGGGCCCTTAGCTAGTATTTGGTTGGATCTTCATTCAACTTAGGTCTGGGTTCATTGCCACTAAAAAATCTCCATTGACCCTTGCCCATAAGGTAATTGAAACCCCTAAATCTCGATGGATGATTATTCCCCTTTTCTAAATTCTTAATCTGAGAGTTGAATTCTGCCATTCCTCGTCTTTGCTACTTAATATACTCTTTGTCAAATGCTCTTATGTGTGTGAATGAAAAACAAGACTCCAAATGTATCCGTACATGGGCATTTTGCATATTGAAAGCATTGAGGAGAATAGATCTCCCTTTGAGCTACATTTTATACAGTTTTGTTTTGCTAAAAATCTTCAACCACAAGCTTGAAGAGGTATTGTTGCTTGTATTGGATGTCTCCAAGATGCCTTGATGCTTTGATATCAATAATGGGGGAAGTATCTCAACCTACTGCAAGAATGAAGCAATAATGCTCTCACACAAGTAAACTTCTTTCCACCTTTGTAACCCGATATTGCTCTTTCTCAAAGACTATACAGAGATCTCCATATAGCTAATATAGACTAGTAGCTTACAAATTCGAGATTTCCAAAAAAAAAGTGATAGTCCAAATAAATACCTGCATTGTAAGAATTTATGGTTATTTTTTTATTCAAATATCTCTTGACTCACTTGTGTAGAATTTCCATATATCCTTGCAAAACAACAAATTAATTTTCTTTATCAACTTTGATTAAAGTGAGGATCTCTATAGAAGTAAAACACATATCATCTATGAGCATCAAACTAGCTTCTACTTGCTTGATAAACATCATAATCCATCATAAAAGAGGTAAAAAAGAATTTTTGAAATCAACATATGAGTATAGACTTGAGAAAAAGAATAAGGACAACATTATAACATTTATCACTGCTAGATATCAATCAAAGAAGCAGATACATCAAACTGGAGCCATATTTATTATCAAAATTTAACTATTTGAAAGGAATTCATAAAAAACATTATTTGTAAGGAATTCATAAAAACATTATTTGAAAGGAACCATATTTATCAAAGGTTATAGGGATTTTGTAATATAATATGGCCGATCTCATCATTCAGATAGATAATCTAGATATAACTAAGTTTCAAGCATGGAAGTTTACAGTTGAGATTCCTAATGGACAAACACGTTAGGGGAATCCCAAACATGGAGAGAATCCTAAACATGAGTAAAATTGGAAAAATATAAGTATAGAACGAAAGGGACAATACAAGCATATTGAACCACTCTAACTGTGTTGCCAAGGGAGTGAATGTTCGTATAAAATGTTTGAATAGACGTACAAGAGTGTTTGAGAAACTTGAGAGTTTGTACTCCATGAGTTTAAAAGCAAGAAAATTGGAGCTCCAAAAGTATCTAAAGAGCGTACGCATTCAAGGAGAAGTAAATAAGTGTGTATAAATTAAACATCAAGGTTTTTTGGATGATGTTGTATAAATAGGGTACCAAATAAGGCATGAAGACGTAATGGCACACAATTTCAATGGTTCAAGGGATGTTGAGAAACAGATTTCTTTCGTCAACTCAATTTATGCAAAGGATCCTTTATAGGTTGGAAAAATTGTATGTGCACAAACAAGAAGAAGTTCATGTACGAGTAGGCTAGAAAAAAAGTGGATGAACTAAGAAGAAGCTCAAACTATTCTTTTCTTAAGCTAATTTTACACAAGAATGCCACTTGGCCCTATGAACTTGTAAAAGAATCCATCTTTGTAAGCTTTATAATAATCTCCTCCATTCTAGGATGTCCACAAGCTTGGGGTTTAGGCAAACCATATGTCTAACATTTCATAATTTATTGAGCCCATTGTAAACCTTCTCATATTCGAACAGTATGTTCTAAATATAGAAGACGTTAAATATATTGTCAACAAAACATAGCTCAAAAAAATTACATAGAACATGTAGGATCATTTTTTGGAAGTTGACTTGGTCCTCCAATAAATGAAAGGAAAGAATCTTGTAATACTGATACTTGCGATCCAAAAAATTCATTGCTGCACTCAATTGCTTTTCCATGCATGTCTATGTGTGTGTGTCCTCCCATATATGTGTCTCTGCTCTTGTAGATGTGTCTCTATTTGAAATGGGAAATTTTTTGAACTAGTTTCTCATAATCACCATATCACCCTCATGTATTCATGGTTGATAATTTAAGCTATGAACGTCCTTAGACTTTTGTGCCCATCATTATTCTAGATTAGGACTTCAAACACTATTTTGGTGTTGTTTAGAGAGAGAGATACTCAAGGGACAAGCATGTGTTGATAAGAACAGGTCATGCCTATCACTTCAATTCATCTTTGCTTCTCCTCCAAGGACATAAAAATTCATTTTTTTGTTATGTGTCTCATTTGTGCTTGTACATGTGAGAAAGAGAAAGATAGAGATCATGAGAGCATCTACCATTTTGCTATTGTATTGTAGGTATCATACCATCACCAACTCTAGCTATTTGTATAGGTGATAAAAAACTCTTCACATGTTAGGAAATTTTTGGTTTCGTTTATCATTATAAAACAACCTACTATCAGTACAACGATATAGATGCATCTCCAAATATCAATGAATTTTTTCCTTCAAGACAAACAACCTCCATAGAGACTATCAATCTATTAGAATGTAGGACCCTCCATCATGATAGACAATGTTTTGAGATAGAAGCTCCTCTATCATTACAAAGCATCACTCAATAGGCCCATCCATCATTATAAAACCCTCCACAAGGTTAGATCCTTCCATCAGGATATCTTGAAATTACATTAGAAAAAAAACTTGATAGACCTTGTGTTGATATATTTAGGTACTGATGTGTGTGAACACACTAGGACCACCGGGGTACTTTTTTCCTTCTTTAGGAGGTTTTCTTTTTTCTTGGCTTGTATATATGCCTATAACCCTAATGGGCTACTGATCTTTGTACATTCTAGTCTTCATACATTCAGTATTGTGTGTTGTGTTCCATGCTTCTTCTTTTTCCTTGTAATGTTCACGTGCTTTTGTAGACCTCAAACTCCAACAATTGGTATTAGAGTAGGTCAGCGCTTCATCTAGGGCATCGTCGACACCCCTCCTATCATAGTCTCATAATCACATGAAATTTTCTTTGCATAGTTAGGGTGATTAGGAGATGAAAACTTCTTCGCTCCCTAGTGTTGAAATCATGATCTAAGCTTGTTTTGGCCTTTGAACCCACACTTAGAGTGCTTGTGTAGGCGATTTCGCTATTTTGTGCCAAAGATATATTCACGTTTCAGTTCGCTAGTATAAGCATCTCATAGTCTGCTACAAGTTTAGCAGAACTTGATAGGATAGTTCTGTTCAACTTTTTGAGATACAGTCAACTTTTTGCATCAGGACATTTTAGTGAGTGGTAATGGATGAAAGTAGTGATGTATTTGGAATTTTGTTTGTTCAGGATAAGCTGAATGGTTCCAACCACCCATTATGGTCTTATATGATTCATCATGTATTGGTTGCAAAAGGACTCTAGAATATTGTGCAAGATGTTGAAAAACGTCCTATTACACCTACAAACATAGTTGCTAAAGGTGATGCATGTGACATTCAAGATGAAAATATTCTTCATGTTCCTCTCTGTGTTGCAGCTCCTAATGCACTTAATACAAAGAAAATTCATTGGGAAGGCAGAGATGCTCAAGAACATGCATTGATAGCCTTGTTTGTGAAACATGCCATTATTCCTCACATTCACTCTTGCAGAACAGCGAAGGATGCTTAGGATACACTTACCACTTTCTACCAGGCAAGGAATGAGGCTCTTGTTGCTTACCTCAGAAAAGAGTTGCAGAGTGAGCACATGAATGAAGGAGTAGCAAAGATGTGTACAATTACACTACTCACGAGTATTATGACTACCAGGAATTAAAAAATATTTCTTATGGATATGAATAATTCCTTTCTTTGTGGATGTATTTCGAAATAGGTATACATGTGTCAGCCCACCTAGTTTTGAAGACTCAAAACATCTTCAATATGTTGGGATATTAAGAAGAAATCTATATGAAATGATTCAAGATCTTGAGATCATAGACTAGTGACATACCTACCAAAAAAAGGGATTTAGGTTGAGCAAGGAACATCCCTCCCTATTCATTAAAAGATCACATAGATAAGTCATATATCTCTATGTATGTGTAGATGAAATTATACTAACATGTAACAATGCTAAAAGCATGAGAAAAATTTAAGATCAATTGAAGGAAGAGATCAAAATAATTCATCTTGGTTCGCTCAAACACTTCCTTGGATTGGAAGTTTTATCTATACAAGACCGTATATGAAGGATAAGCTTTAGAAGTTCAAGATGAAAAATGCTAAGGTTCCAACTGTACCATGGAGGTAAACTCCAAATTAGATGCCCATCAAGCAGATCTCATTAAATATGGGAAATGATATCAAAGTCGAGTGGGGATTCTCAATTATAATAGTCTCACAACAATAAATTTCAATTATAGTGTGAGTCTTCTATGTCAAGTTATGTGCTCACCTAGGCAGCCACACATGGAGGTAGAAAAAAGCATAATCAAGTATCTCAAAGGGACTAATATAGATATTAAGATCTTTTCCAATGCCGATAGATTAGGATCAAGAGATGATGGGAGAAGTGCTTTTGGTTATCTTAAATTTTGTAGGTTCTAAATTAATTTGTCAATTGTGAAAGAAGTTACTTACTACTGCTCTCTCGTAAACAAAATTTGAATATATATGGTTCGCTAATGCTATTAAAGAAGACATGTGGATCAAGACACTATTTAGTGATTTTGGGTTGAAATCAGCAACTCCTGACATATTTCGTGGTTACATGATTTCTTTGCATATTGCAGTAGAAGCTGATTATCACGCAAGGATGAAACACATTGAATTCCATTATCACTACGTTAGGGAGAAGACTAGAATCAAGGAAATTGAGCTTTCATACATCTCAAATAGCGAACAATGTGTGGACACGATGACCAAAGCATTTGATGGAGTAAAGATAATTTTATTCTAATCAATAATTGGACTTCAGGATATCGCGAAAGAGAGGACTCAAGTATCTCAAACTTGAGGGGGAGCTAGTGCTACATATGGAAACACAAGTGCTTGAACATAACTTAGTATTTTATTCGAGTAGGATAAACAAGAGTAGGTGTACTCATATCCTTATTTCATTAGAAGGAATAAGGATCACTACATTTTTATCTACAATAAAAATCCTTTCCGGGTGAATACTCAAATGAGAAGGTAAGTCTAAGGAGATCTAAAAGGCATGGATCATGTTTGAATTCAAACTCAAATATATATGAAAAAGGGAGTGAAATATTCAAGTACAATCAATCAACAACTACCGTCTAATAACAAGAAGTTTTAATTTTACTTATCTCATATCTTTTGGAGTCCTCCAACATCTCCATGTATAGTATTTTAGATTTAACTACTTATACTTGATGATTGGTCGTCATCTTTCATTTAGTCTTCATTAATACCTATGTACTATGCAAGCCTTATCAAATTTTGATAGTCATTGAGGTCAAGCTATGGTCTCATTGTATCATCTAATGATTCTATCATGAAAGTACGAGCTTGTGAGTTTTAGGGAATATTTTTATTCATTTAATCCTTGTGTGCACAATTCCAAATCAATCTTTATAACTGTGTATGTGCACTATCTGCTTCTTGAAATGTCAAGATCACTCCTATAACTTCTTTAGTATTATGTTTGGATCCTTTATTAAGATGAAAAATCTTTAGAAGATATTATTTTACTTCTCTCAAAGAAAGAATCTTTGTGTCTCTGGAACAATAAATCTATATGCGCCTAGGGAACAAACTTTGGCCAGCATTGATGTGACCGTTTTGTTGAAAGTCTTTTTGAACATAGGATAAGTAAGTAATGGATTTGCCTGTTTCATCCATTCAATACAGGAGGTGAGCTATGAGTCTTGAACCTAGTCTTTATCAAGTTATTCTAATTTGGCCTTAGGCTTGTCAATAAGCTAAATGATCAAAATAAGTTCAGGTCCATTGAGACGCACATACCAATTAAAGATAAATCATCATTTTCATTTCAGTCAGACTTCAATCATTGTTCTTAATTCAACGTGCATAGATTCTTCAAACAATTGCTGATTTCAGTAAAAAAAATCCCATTAATATATTGAGTTAAATCAACATTAAGGATTGTAATAGAATTTTCAGATTTATTTATTGAGAAAGATGAGGCTTTCACGAATACTATTGGAACACTCATTCTATCCGTCTCTCTGCCTTTATCTATTTCCCTTTCGTTCGTTCTCTCGCCTTCTCTGTCTTTCTCTGTTTCCCATCATTCCTTTATATCTTTCTCTCTTTTTCTCTCACTCTATATATATCTATCTATATTAGAATCATGTTCAGAACACACGCTGAAATATTTTATTAGGTTTTAACAAAAATCATTAGGATATTTTTTTGCTGTTTAAATGCGATTTAATTGAAATAATTATTAATCCCAAAAACTTATTGGCTCAAAGCTTTCTGTATGTAGTATGTGATTACAAAATCTGAGCTTTACATCAGTCACATATGCGAGTTCAAACAATGTGCGCCAACCACATACGAAGAGTTCTCAGTGATAAATATTTACAAAAAGAAAATAGATACCTTCGCAATGGACGAATTTCTTTAACCACCGTTTTGCACTGAATTATTTTGATTTCCGTCCTCCTTTTCCAAAGGTCGCACTACAATCGGCTGTGCCAGGTTATTGATTATTTGACACATAGAAAACAGATTTCATCACACTTCGGAAGAAACTCATCTGCTTACTTCCTAAAATTTATGTTCAAAGTGGAAGATAACATCATGTCGGAACGCATTTCTTGTTTTCACTTCGCATTTAGTCCTTCCGTTATGAATCCATGTTGATGTTTTCTTCTTCAAGTTTCAAGGATTTTTACCGGCTCCTCATCTCCTACACTATAACTGCAGCGCGAATGTCATTCGATTGCATGAGTTGGACAGCAGAAACAAATATTTAACTATTTGCAATGTTGCAAATTTGCACCGCCTAAGACTCATGTTTTGAAGAGGTATTGTTAGATTCGTAGGCTCTGTAAAATCTGCTCCTAAGATTCGCTGACTAAATGATAACTTAGAAAATGAATCATTTTCAAAGTCCTTTCGAAATTCCTTTTTCATCAGTTATTCAGCGAATCTTTTTATTATAATTGATTACGTTCTTTTATTTCTGTTTTCTTTTTATTCAATACTTATATCTATAAAAGAGTACATTTTAAGATTTTGTTTTCATTGAGAAACGCATACTACGCACATATGACCCTAAACTCACAAAAGTAACTTCGATTGAATAATGTGCGAAAGATCAATGCTGTTCGCAATTAACGAGTATGCACTCAATAACACATCACATTACCCATTCATTGATGTAAATGACAATAGCTGTTTCTGCATGCTAATTTTCTTCTGCTTTTTTCATATGCAGGACCATAGGAAATAAACCCAATCCTTTATTACTGAATGGCACAGGATAGTTGCGCAAGGGCAGGTTAAGCATCATACAATGAAATCCCTAAAATAAATCTAATCCATTATTTCTGAATGGAACAAGATAAATTGACGTTAAACGAGTTAAATTTCATAGAAAGACTTCCCTAAAATTTTCTTGCTTCGATGGTTGTCAGGGATTTTATGGTCACATTATATTCCATATGGCGCAGTTGCATCCTTGTATTCGTATCAAAGAAATCCATAGAAGATTAAGAAGGTTTAGATGATTGGTAAGGCTCAACCACCGGAGCTGTTTATGCTTTTTGCTTTTTGCTTCATTTGGGGACACTTGTGAATTTTTAAATGATTTTGCAGGACCTTTGTCTAGATTCACACTCTGTGAAAATATAACGAGATGAAATATAGATTTATAAAGAGTAATTATAAAAATAATATTGAACTCGATAATCTGAACGGTAGCAGTGACGGATCTTATTGCTATTACTTGCGTATCTCTTAGAGCGGATGCTAATAAGTATCGGTGTAAGGATTCCTGGTTAAAAGATACTTATGAATCTGTGCGAACGATAAAACTTTTATTCGTTTTTCTCTGGACGGAGAGCCCAAAAGTCCATAGAAATATGCGTTAATTTATCTTTAATGGTTTTCCTAATTCAGAAATTTAGGAATAACAGTAACATAGACGTTCTTTACATGTTATACAAATGGTATTAGAACGCTCACACAATCGGAATACATGTGCAAAAACTTTCTCTTTTTTTTTGGGACAACTGATGTCAAAATGAAACTCGACGAGAGAGTTCGAAGAAAGTAATAGAGCACATAGATAGATGACAGGCAGGCAGACAGAAAGATACACAGATAGAAAAAAGTAATATAAGACATCAAAAATAACTTCATTGAGGAGCTCATGTCACTGACTGTTCAGTTTTCGTAGTTTAACCATGGGCGCATGTATTCTCTGGCATCTGTTTTTTTAAACATATGCGTTGAATATTAGTAGAACGAGCCTCTTTTGAGGTGTACTATTATTTCCTTGCATCAACATTATCCTTCCTGTTTTGTTCAAAAAAAAAAAATATATATTAGTAGAACGAGTTTAACGTCTTATGTACATCTTTTGAAGTAATCTTAAACTTCGTCCATTTTAAGGAAGGGTAAGGACTTTTGGAGTCCATTATGAAAGGCTGCTCAATTATCATAACTGTATAAAAAGGGTGCCAAATGACTGTTCTCTATGCCTTAAGTATCTTTTTTTTTTTTTTCCATTTGTTCTGTATAATGAGGGGCGCATGCCTCTGGCAGGCAAACTGCCATGCTTTCGTATCTTCCACAGAAATAGGAGCTAATAGATTCCGAAGAACTCTGCATCTGATGGATGAGCTGTATCCTGAATAGATACGAAGTAGTCTTCTCCGAAATCGATGTCCTCTTCTTCATGTGATGCAGGACAACGCCTATTATGGGCTAAAGCATCTTTTCTCTCCGGTCAGTGAAAGGCTGTCTTATTCGCTTTTCGCTATGCGAGAGATAAGAGGCTACTGTAATATGTACGTTTCGTCTCACTAATCTGCTTCACGGGTTTCGAATTCCAGCAAGAGAGAACACAGCCCTATAGGGACGAGACCAAGAAACGTAATTAGACATTATAGAGGACCTGAACTCCATCCCGCATGACCCTTGCCCCATTCATCTATAAAAACATAAGTCTGAAGCACCCATTGCAGGAGTTGTAGTATTCTGGCTAGACTTTCTGAGAACTGTTGTACTGTTCATAGTCTAAAGTTCACCTGCTGGCTTGGTCATATGGCTGCTTTGCACATGAGAACCATTGTCGCTGTTACCCTGTTCTTCAGTGCGCTCGCGACGTCTGGAGATGCATGTGGTACGTGCGTGGAGGATCCGGAACTCCAGGAAGCGGAGCAGGAGGCGGAACAACAACATGCCCATTGAATATCATTAAACTCAATGTGTGCTCAACGTTGTTGGGTGCCATTCTTGGAGCCCCACAGGACGACTGCTGTGCTTGTGGATGTGGAGGTATGCTTGTGTCTCGCTATTGATGCGAAAGTCCTAGGAATCAGCAACATTGACATTCCCAAACTCGACATTGTTGCACGAATTATGACAGCATGTGGTCAGACACTGCCACCCAACTTTACTTGCCCACCGTAATTCTTCGAGAGGGTATCTCTCTCTCTCCCCCTCTCTCTCTCGCTAAGTCAAAATGTCAGATTGGTGGTGTGGTTGCTGAATGTGCAGGGAAACAAGGAGTGAGCACTATATCTAGTTTTTGAAGCTGAAACGGTTCGTTATATGACGTAGCCCCTTCAGAACAAAGAGTATGGAATAATAAATCTTTCCGTTTTTCCGAAATATTTATGTAGGGTCGATATTTCATTTATTACGCAATAAGGTATGCATTACATTGGCTGATTCATGAGAATTTTGTGTTCTACATTTGTCTGTAGAATCTCTTCATTCTTGTCTCGTTAGTTATGTATAAATATTTGTTTTCCCAATCTCTCTCTCTCTCTCTCTCTCTCTCTCTCTATATATATATATATATATATATATATATATATATATATATATATATATATATATATATATATATATATATATATATATATATATGTGTGTGTGTGTGTATGTGTGTGTGTACTGCCCCTCCCACGCAAAATATTATCCCCTCTAACCAAGTCACGCTAAGCAGGGAGATTCCATGGTTATTCTCAAGGGTTTATTTATTTTTCGTAGACACGTCATCCTCAGTCATTAATCACCATTTCTCATTCATCTATGAAGGAAACATATGAAGTAAAGAGAAAGAAACAATTCATCGGAGAATACTTTTTCGTAGATCGATAGAAGAATCAAAATGAATAAGCATATTTCATATGGTGTTCGATTGCATGAATCGGAAGGATTAAGGTGATGAATATGAAAGGATTCATATGTTGCAACCTACCATTAGATTTATGGTTACTAAAAGCTGTGATCCATAATAAAATTTTATTCGATCAAGAACCAATTGGTATATCGCACCTAGTGGTAAAAAAGGTGTAAGTAATGTTCTGATATACAGTTCCCATACCTTGCATGTTGGAAAACCAGAACAAGGAAATAGGCCTTACGTGATGATTAGATAGTAGATATGGACGTCTCTTTAGAGACTATAACAAAAAAATGAAGAAAAAAATCTCCTGACTATCGTTTTATATTCTCATACTTCAGGAAGAAACTAGGACAAAAGAATTATGAAAGGCATAGAGCTCGTTACCTGGTATTCAATTCCAGTTCTGTTCGTATTTATTTTAAACGTAGGCTTACAGTTTCCTTTGTTAAGGAATTAAGGTATCTTTATAGATCTTTAAAACGCATATGCTAATAGAAGTACCATAATTACGATCCTCGGCTAAATAAAATTGACATATAGGAACTCACAACCACTTCCGTTATATTACCATGAGAAGGCCTTTTCATGGAATTTAGATTATGTGGACCAGTGTATGGACCTTGAATGATTTAGCCATGACCCTGGAAATTGTGTATATTTGGCGTTAAAGCCTGGAATATAAATTTTTTTTAAAACTTATCAGTAATGAGGGAGGTCACCCGAGGAAATTCTCATAAAGACCAAAGAAGCATAATAAAATTATGTAGGCTATTCCAACGAAGGGGATAAATTGTAGATATAGCGGAAATAGAGATCAAGTTTATGTAAAGAAAAGCGAGGAGAAGTAAACCTAAATGATGGGTTACAAGAAGCGGACGAAATTGTGAAAGGGGTTGGAAAATCCAAGATATTGATCAATCAAGTGCAAAATAATTTGTTTGTGGAATATAACTTCACTTCATTAAAGATTGTTGGTATAAGAAGATTTAAGGAAGGAAATGAATGTCGATCAACTTCATGTAATATATCGTCATTTAGTGTATATCATCATTTATTGTAAAGTTTGACCACCATTTAGTATATATCATCTAGATACAATATAGCAGTTGAATAGTTTCCCACGTGCCAAAGACTTCAAAATGTAGTTCATGTCGCCACTGATAGGAGATGCCTTCTATTTCTATGACAAGTTGTTTACAGAGCCAATAAAGTTTACTAATAAAGTCTCTGAACTGAGGTAATGTCTATAGTTTAGAGCTCATTCGCTGGCTTGGGCATATGGCTGCTTTCCACATGGGCAGCATTGTCGCCGTTGCCCTGTTCTTCAGTGTGTTCGCGAAGGTTGGACATCCATGTGATAGGTGCCAGGAAGCGGAGCAGGAGGCGGAACGACAACATATCCCAGTGAATATCATTAAACTTAATGTCTGCTCACCGTTGTTCGGTGACCATCATTGGGATTTGCTTATGCCTCGCTATTAAAGAGAACGTCCTCGGACTCATAAATATTGACATTCCCAAACTCAACATCCTTGCACGAATTATGACTGCATGTGGTCAGACAGTGCATGGGTATCTCTCTCTCTATCAAAATCTCAGATTGATGGCTGAATGTGCAGGGATACAAGGAATGAGCACTATATCTAGTTTCTTGAAGCTCAAACGGCTCGTCATGTGGCGTAGACCCTTCAGAACAAAGAACGTGGAATAATAAATATTGCCCTTTTTCCATAATATTTATGTAGAGTGGATATTTCATTTTGTGCGCAATAAGGTATGCGTCACATTGGCTGATTCATGAGAATTACGTGTTCTACATTTGGGTCCGTAAAATGTCTTCAGTCTATCTCAGGTCGCTGTCCTGGCGGTTGGGTCTGTCGCTGTCTGGTGGTTGGGTCTTTGGTTGGGTAGTTGTGACTGCCGTTTAAGCAAACTATGTAAACCCCTCTTATTGTGGGATAAAGGGGGTCCCATGGATACTATGCCTTTCCTTGTACAGTTGCAATTTCAAAGTTAAAGCTCGGGGGAGTAGGCCTCCGCCGAACCTCCATTAAAAAGAAATGTTTTCAATCTTCTTTCGTTAGTTATGTAAAAATATTTGTTTTCCCAATATGTGTCTCCCTCTCTCTGTGTGTACCGCCGCTCCCACGCAAAAATATTATTCTTCTGTAACCATTTCATACAAATATGAAGTATTACATGCTACGCTGATAGTTTCCATGTAATCCTTAAGGGTTCACTTTTCTTCCGTAGACATGTCATCCTCAGTAATTAATCACCATTTCACATTCATCTATGAAGGAAACATATGAAGTAAAGAAAAAAAACATACCATCTAAGCATACTTTTCCGTGGATCTATCGAAGAATCAAAATAAATAAGCACATTTCTTACAGTGTTCGATTCTATGAATCGGGAAGATAAAGGTCATGAATATGAAATGATTAATATGCTGCAACCTATCATAAATCTAACGTAACTAAAAGCTGTGATGCATGATAAACTGTAAGTTGAAAAATTAAAAGAAGGAAACATGGCTTCCGTGATGATTAGATATTGGATATGTAGGTCTATTGAGAAAATATAACTAAAAATGAGAAAAAGCGAACTCCTGACTATCATTTTATATTATCATATTTCAGGAACAAACTACGACAAAAGAATTATGGAGGGCTTAAATTTCGTTAGTTGGTATTAAATTCCACTCCTATTCGTATTTGTTTAGTCCTGTTCCTTTGTTAAGACCAAAATAATTACCATTCTCAGTTTAATAAAATTCATATATCCGAACTTAGAACCATTTACGTCATTTTACCATGAGAATGCCTTTTCCTGGAACTTAGCTAAGAAACTTCAAGAGATCATATAGAAAATTACTGTGATCGATTCCCAATGAGCATGACTGCTAGCGATAGCTTTCGGGATGTGGTACGATGTTGCCTACATGTTCTCATTTATCTCTGAAATAACGTGGAAAATAAAGCAAAACAAAGGAAAAAAAAAAGGTGATATCCACGTTATTGATTAGCTTTGATGAAATATCTCAAAGTGTAGGAATAAATCAATACATGGAGATAGTAAAATCGGAGAATCAAAGTTTGCTAAAAGGAGAAGAGAACATGACGATGCATGTTCAATCAGATTTGTTTCTAATAAAAAGTTAGTATTCAAATAATCTTACCATAAACTAATCGAAATGTTTCAATTTGCTATGTGTTTAAGATTACAATATACCTTTTTAAGGCTAAATTTTTATAGCACTCAAAAATCTTTATTTATCCACTTCCGTAAAAGTATTTTTTTTTTAATGGAAGTTCACCATAGGCCTACTCCTCCAAGCTTTAGCTTTAAACTTTGAAATCACAATTGTACAAAGAAGAGCATAATACCTATGGGACCCCCCTTATCCCAGAAGAACATCAAACAAAGATTTACAAATGATGACACATCAACCACAAGATTCAAGTTTCCATGATAACATGTCCCTCACATGTTGCTAGTGGGGGTTGAACCCTCGCCCTACCTCAAGAGGCGAAATGCCAACCACCTAACCAAGCGGCTTTCCGTGAACACGCTACCATGTATAAAACCCAGTTCGCAAGACACTAACGGTATCTGCAAAAGGGGATAGAGATGTGATGTCGTAGTTAGTGCAGATCAGTGAGGCTGTTAATTCGATCACAAACAAGTGGATGTATGTCTTTCGATGCAATTAACGCCTTTCGATGCATGTCTCTCTCTCCCGTCATGTTGGAAAATAATAGGAGAAGATAATACACTTGTTATGGGCACGCATCTCAAGATTTACTACACAGCCTGTGGCTGAAAACTGTAATTAACGCTCTCGATGCATGTCTCTCTCTCCCGTCATGTTGAAAAAAATCAAAGGAGAAGATAAGACATCTCAAGATTTGCTACACTAGCTTCATTCGCATAAGCAACTCGATTTAAGCGTCGAGCAATTAATTTGCTATCGTCGAGCGAATCGGTTGAAAGACCGTCTTTTTCTTAATAGCTATCCATCCGAGTCACGGCATTTCGAAACATAGAGGATGATCCACGTGAAGACATAAGAAATACTGAGCGGTGAATCCACTTACTGCTATCAGACATTATCTAAACTACCTTTCCAAAGAATTTGTTAGCGCTCGACATAAGATGATTCGTTCAACTATGAGCGTTCAACTGTCGTTCCATTCCATTTATCCTCTTTGGTTTAAACTAGTTTCGAGAGAGGATATAATCCACATTAATTAATATTGAGTTACCTTTTTGGCGACATTTAAATAACCTAAGATCCAGTCCAAGTAACAAAGTGACGTTAACTTATAACCCTTATGTAATGAATCATAATCAATAACATTATTAATCAGTAATTTACTAACTTACGATGAAATGATCTCTCGAAAGTGTTTCATGTGAGATGTTTCAAGCATTTCATTTAGGGGTATGAAGAGGTTTTGTTCTCTATTTTCATAATCAGCATGAAGTAGCATAACATCGTAATTTGATATCCTATTGCATGAAGGGATTATTCGACACCGTTGAGAGGTTGAACTTAAGGAATAAAAACTTGAACTAGATTGAAAGCAAATATGAGCACAAAAACATAAGTAAAAGACTAAGTAGTAGGATCAATGATTACATTGTTAAGATGGAAGAAAATACATATATAGTAGCATTATTTTTTTCAAATAGTATTGAGGACAATGGCCTAGTGCCATGGATCTTTAATAATTTAGGAATGACCATGAAAAGTTTGTAGATTTGGTGTTAAAGCCTCCAATATACGAGAATTCTTTTAACTTATCGGAAATGAGGGAGCTCACGTGAGGAAATTCTCATAAAGACCAAAGAAGCACGATCAGATTATCTAGGCTATTCCAAGGAAGGGGATAAATGGTAAATATAGCAGAAAATACAGATAAAGTTCATGTCAAGAAAAGCAAACAGAAGCAAACCAAGTTGATGCGTTACAAGAAGTGGAAGAAATTGTGAAAGGGTTTGAAAAATTCAAGAGATTGATCAATCAAGTGTAAAATATTTTATTTGTGGAATATAAGTTCACGTATTTAAAGACTGTTCGTATAAAGAGAGTTAAGTAGGGAAATACATCTCGCAAATAACTCAAGATGATTATGCACATTGACATCAAAACAATAATTAAAATTTTAAAGATATGCTAGTTGGAAGGAGAGTTATACGAATGATTGATTCCATTTAGCATGGAATGCGAAGAGGTTTTCATTTACGAAGAACATTTAAGTTAGCCACCATGTCAACTACCTCGTACATACAGATATATGTCAACTAGCTAAGAAGCCAACCCTTTAGAAGAAGAGATTCCTTATTTTTTATTCGTTATATGATCATACAAGCATGTTAGCTCTTTCTTTTTTAGCTAAATAATGATGGGATGAGTCATAGCCTTCCCAAGGATCTTGAAGCATGAATGGCCTCACAATTATACTCAAATATACCTCTATTCACTCAAAAGCAAGCCACACTATGATGAGTGTCCTACAACAAAGTCAAGGTTATAAAAAATAGTTTTCATAAAGGAAAAAATGATTTATGACTCAAAAACCAAAGAGAAAGTAAATATTAACTTGGGTTGGGGAGGCATGAGAGCTTTTTTCCCGGCACATCTGGTAATATTTCTTCAACATCTCGTTTATCTACATATGCATATCAACTAATTGATAAAAATAGTGATCCAGAATCATGGTCTAAATTTATAAAGTCCCATGATGGGGGAAAAAAGCATCATGAAATCTCAAAGTCAGCAACCAATGCAATCCGAGGTGTAACCAGATGGAACAATGTTGTAGATACCGTCTCTGTTGTAACTTATTTATGCTCTTCAGTGGAGTAGGAGGCAGTAGTGGAACAGAAACGAAGGAGAACTAGCCAGGGTGCAAAAGAGAAAAGAAGAACTAGGTGTCAAGTAGAAGCTTCAAAAGAACAATCGAAAACACCAAATCAAAATCAACCAATAGAAACATTCCACTCAAGTAATTCCACCATCACAACCAACAATAATCCAACCAAATTGTCCAAGCCCGCATAACCTAGTGGTTGATGCTTTGAGTCTCAAGGAGGAAGTCCTGAGTTCAAATCTTGGCCAGACATAGCCATGAGTTCCCAAAGATGGGTGTCCATGAAGTTCCCCAAGATGGGTGCCTCTACCTTATGAGGTCGGGTGTGTGTGTCTTTCAAATTCATTGTACTCTCAAAAAAAAAATCCAACCAAATCAAATCTTGCCTCAAGTTCAAAACCCTGCTTCTACTAAGATGCCAGTTCCTACTCAAGTTAATAATCCTCCACAAGATCAAGAGATGAAACCCACAAGGAGAGGTCAAGGGAAAGTGAAAAACCCATCGTATATGCTAAAGTCCCACATTGAACAAGCCACGTATTTAAAGCAAGTTCTTTAGAAGAGAGTGCTTGACAGCGTGATCGAACTTACACTAGCTGAGTTGTTGGGAATAGCTCAATGAGATTTTCTAGAAGTAATTATGGACCTCTTAAGATAAAAATGATAGCCAATAGCCGACATGCAAGAGGTTGAGATGATTGATGAAGAGACACATGTTCAAGTCGTGCAAGCGTAAGTACAAGAATTGAAAAGTGTACTCAAACAAACTGAAACTAATGTTCAACCATGCATGCATGAGGAAATGTTCTTGAAGCAGAATTCTCTAGAGATAAATCCTTCAAGTCATTATACTAGAGATCATTGGGCTGGATCCACAACTAAGACATTGGTGCGATTAGATAAAATCAGTACACCAATCGTCGCTCTTATCAATCATGGGTATGAAATTAACTTAATGTCCAAAGATCTCTACATAAAAGGAAAATGGCCAATAGATATGCAACCAGGCTCGAGAATCAGAGCTACGAATATGATGCCAAGTGAGCTATTTTGTGCATACCCAGAAGTACTAGTCACAATTGGGGATGTTAGTGATTATCAGAACTTCTTTGTCCAAGATCATTCCAGCTACTCATTCATTTAAGGGCAGCCATACATCACTGTTCACTTATAGATATTATGTTTTTATCAGATATATGAAACTCGTTCTTTAGTTTCAATATGTTCACCTTTCTATTGGTCACATACAATGTGACCAAAATGTTCCACTCCTCTTTCCGAATTTAGACATCATGTATAGGACCAAGCATGCAATCTTGTATGCTAAGATACAACTTATACATTAACTTTCATGCTTCTTGATTACAATCCTCATATTATCTCAAATGCCAGAATCCCATAGCTTTCTAGCTGGCTATAGGTTTGCAATCTTTAGTACCAAAATGTTGTATTAATGTGTGAATATATTTTGTTTGAAAAAAATATTTTCCTCCATTGATGTGCATAAATGGAATGCCCAAATAGTGATGTGAACACCCCAAATATGATATCTCAAAACAAGCATGAAAATCAGCCTTAAGTTTAGAAGTATGCTTTTCATTAGAACTAATGAGCAGCATATACAATAAGTATGAGAGTTGAATCATTAACACGCTCAACATATAAGGTGATATCAAGTGGAATATCTTAAACAATGTATGGGAATGTAGGCATGTATCCTTTCAAGTGTCTTCCATAAATCCTTTCATCTCTTCCATATTTTCATTCTTCAATCCAAACCTTGGATATGGCCAATCAAGTTATTTCTTATGTGTTCGAAGTGGATAAAAATCAAGATCTTATCTCTTTCATGTCATTCCCTAAGGGCCCTTAGCTAGTATTTGGTTGGATCTTCATTCAACTTAGGTCTGGGTTCATTGCCACTAAACAATCTCCATCGACCCTTGCCCATAAGGTAATTGAAACCCCTAAATCTGGATGGATGATTATTCCCCTTTTCTAAATTCTTAATATGAGAGTTGAATTCTCCCATAGCTGGTCTTTGCTACTTAATATACTCTTTGTCAAATGCTCTTATGTGTGTGAATGAAAAACAAGACTCCAAATGTATCCGTACATGGGCATTTTGCATATTGAAAGCATTGAGGAGAATAGATCTCCCTTTGATATGAGCTACATTTTATACGGTTTTGTTTTGCTAAAAATCTTCAACCACAAGCTTGAAGAGGTATTGTTGCTTGTATTGGATGTCTCCAAGATGCCTTGATGCTTTGATATCAATAATGGGGGAAGTATCTCAACCTAGTGCAAGAATGAAGCAATAATGCTCTCACACAAGTAAACTTCTTTCCACCTTTGTAACCCGATATTGCTCTTTCTCAAAGATTATACAGAGATCTCCATATAGCTAATATAGACTAGTAGCTTACAAATTCGAGATTTCCAAAAAAAAAAGTGATAGTCCAAATAAATACTTGCATTGTAAGAATTTATGGTTATTTTTTTATTCAGATTTCTCTTGACTCACTTGTGTAGAATTTCCATATATCCTTGCAAAACAACAAATTAATTTTCTTTATCAACTTTGATTAAAGTGAGGATCTCTATAGAAGTAAAACACATATCATCTATGAGCATCACACTAGCTTCTACTTGCTTGATAAACATCATAATCCATCATAAAAGAGGTAAAAAAGAATTTTTGAAATCAACATATGAGTATAGACTTGAGAAAAAGAATAAGGACAACATTATAACATTTATCACTGCTAGATATCAATCAAAGAAGCAGATACATCAAACTGGAACCATATTTATTATCATAATTTAACTATTTGAAAGGAATTCATAAAAAACATTATTTGTAAGGAATTCATAAAAACATTATTTGAAAGGAACCATATTTATCAAAGGTTATAGGGATTTTGTAATATAATATGGCCGATCTCATCATTCAGATAGATAAGCTAGATATAACTAAGTTTCAAGCATGGAAGTTTACAGTTGAGATTCCTAATGGACAAACACGTTAGGGGAATCCCAAACATGGAGAGAATCCTAAACATGAGTAAAATTGGAAGAATATAAGTATAGAACGAAAGGGACAATACAAGCATATTGAACCACTCTAAGTGTGTTGCCAAGGGAGTGAATGTCCGTATAAAATGTTTGAATAGACGTACAAGAGTGTTTGAGAAACTTGAGAGTTTGTACTCCATGAGTTTAAAAGCAAGAAAATTGGAGCTCCAAAAGTATCTAAAGAGCGTAGGCATTCAAGGAGAAGTAAATAAGTGTGTACAAATTAAACATCAAGGTTTTTTGGATGATGTTGTATAAATAGGGTACCAAATAAGGCATGAGGACGTATTGGCACACAATTTCAATGGTTCAAGGGATGTTGAGAAACAGATTTCTTTCGTCAACTCAATTTATGCAAAGGATCCTTTATAGGTTGGAAAAATTGTATGTGCACAAACAAGAAGAAGTTCATGTACGAGTAGGCTAGAAAAAAAGTGAATGAACTAAGAAGAAGCTCAAACTATTCTTTTCTTAAGCTAATTTTACACAAGAATGCCACTTGACCCTATGAACTTGTAAAAGAATCCATCTTTGTAAGCTTTAAAATAATCTCCTCCATTCTAGGATGTCCACAAGCTTGGGGTTTAGGCAAACCATATGTCTAACATTTCATAATTTATTGAGCCCATTGTAAACCTTATCATATTCGAACACTATGTTCTAAATATAAAAGACGTTAAATATATTATCAACAAAACATAGCTCAAAAAAATTACATAGAACATGTAGGATCATTTTTTGGAAGTTGACTAGGTCCTCCAATAAAGGAAAGGAAAGAATCTTGTAATACTGATATTTGCGATCCAAAAAATTCATTGCTGCACTTAATTGCTTTTCCATGCATGTCTATGTGTGTGTGTCCTCCCATATATGTGTCTCTGCTCCTATAGATGTGTCTCTATTTGAAATGAGAAATTTTCTGAACTAGTTTCTCATAATTACCATATCACCTTCATGTATTCATGGTTGATAATTTAAGCTATGACCGTCCTTAGACTTTTGTGCCCATCATTATTCTAGATTAGGACTTCAAACACTATTTTGGTGTTGTTTAGAGAGAGAGATACTCAAGGGACAAGCATGTGTTGATAAGAACAGGTCATGCCTATCACTTCCATTCATCTTTGCTTCTCCTCCAAGGACATAAAAGTTCATTTTTTTGTTATGTGTCTCATTTGTGCTTGTACATGTGAGAAAGAGAAAGATAGAGATCATGAGAGCATCTACCGTTTTGCTGTTGTATTGTAGGTATCATACCATCACCAACTCTAGCTATTTGTATAGGTGATAAAAATCTCTTCACATGTTAGGAAATTTTTGGTTTCGTTTATCATTATAAAACAACCTACTATCACTACAACGATATAGATGCATCTCCAAATATCCAATGAATTTTTTCCTTCAAGACAAACAACCTCCATAGAGACTATCAATCTATTAGAATGTACGACCCTCCATCATGATAGACATTGTTTTGAGATAGAAGCTCCTCTTTCATTACAAAGCATCACTCAATAGGCCCATCCATCATTATAAAACCCTCCACAAGGTTAGATCCTTCCATCAGGATATCTTGAAATTACATTAGAAAAAAACTTGATAGACCTTGTGTTGATATATTTAGGTAGTGATGTGTGTGAACACACTAGGACCACTGGGGTACTTTTTTCCTTCGTTAGGAGGTTTTCTTTTTTCCTGGCTTGTATATATGCCTATAACCCTAATGCGCTACTGATCTTTCTACATTCTAGTCTTCATACATTCAGTATTGTGTGTTGTGTTCCATGCTTCTTCTTTTTCCTTGTAATGTTCACGTGCTTTTGTAGACCTCAAACTCCAACAATTGGTATTAGAGTAGGTCAGCGCTTCATCTAGGGCATCGTCGACACCCCTCCTATCATAATCTCATAATCACATGAAATTTTCTTTTCATAGTTAGGGTGATTAGGAGATGAAAACATCTTCGCTCCCTAGTGTTGAAATCATGATCTAAGCTTGTTTCGGCCTTTGAACCCACACTTAGAGTGCTTGTGTAGGCGATTTCGCTATTTTGTGCCAAAGATATATTCACGTTTCAGTTCGCCAATATAAGCATCTCATAGTCTGCTACAAGTTTAGCAGAACTTGATAGGATAGTTCTGTTCAACTTTTTGAGATACAGTCAACTTTTTGCATCAGGACATTTTAGTGAGTGGTAATGGATGAAAGTAGTGATGTATTTGGAATTTCGTTTGTTCAGGATAAGTTGAATGGTTCCAACCACCCATTATGGTCTTATATGATGCATCATGTATTGGTTGCAAAAGGACTCTAGAATATTGTGCAAGATGTTGAAAAACGTCCTATTACACCTACAAACATAGTTGCTAAAGGTGATGCATGCGACATTCAAGATGAAGATATTCTTCATGTTCCTCTTTGTGTTGCAGCTCCTAATGCACTTAATACAAAGAAAATTCATTGGGAAGGCAGAGATGCTCAAGCACATGCATTGATAGCCTTGTTTGTCAAACATGCCATTATTCCTCACATTCACTCTTGCAGAACAGCGAAGGATGCTTAGGATACACTTACCACTTTCTACTAGGCAAGGAATGAGGCTCTTGTTGCTTACCTCATAAAAGAGTTGCAGAGTGAGCACACGAATGAAGGAGTAGCAAAGATGTGTACAATTACACTATTCACGAGTATTATGACTACCAGGAATTAAAAAATATATCTTATGGATATGAATAATTCCTTTCTTTGTGGATGTATTTCGAAATAGGTATACATGTGTCAGCCCACCTAGTTTTGAAGACTCAAAACATCTTCAATATGTTGGGATATTAAGAAGAAATCTATATGAAATGATTCAAGATCTTGAGATCATAGACTAGTGACATACCTACCAAAAAAAGGGATTTAGGTTGAGCAAGGAACATCCCTCCCTATTCATTAAAAGATCACATAGATAAGTCATATATCTCTATGTATGTGTAGATGAAATTATACTAACATGTAACAATGCTAAAAGCATGAGAAAAATTAAAGATCAATTGAAGGAAGAGATCAAAATAACTCATCTTGGTTCGCTCAAACACTTCCTTGGATTGGAAGTTTTATCTATACAAGAACGTATATGAAGGATAAGCTTAAGAAGTTCAAGATGAAAAATGCTAAGGTTCCAACTGTTCCCATGGAGGTAAACTCCAATTTAAATGCCCATCAAGCAGATCTCATTAAATATGGGAAATGATATCAAAGTCGAGTGGGGATTCTCAATTATAATAGTCTCACAACAATAAATTTCAATTATAGTGTGAGTCTTCTATGTCAAGTTATGTGCTCACCTAGGAAGCCACACATGGAGGTAGAAAAAAGCATAATCAAGTATCTCAAAGGGACTAATATAGATATTAAGATCTTTTCCAATGCCGATAGATTAGGATCAAGAGATGATGGGAGAAGTGCCTTTGGTTATCTTAAATTTTGTAGGTTCTAAATTAATTTGTCAGTTGTGAAAGAAGTTACTTACTATTGCTCTCTCGTAAACAAAATTTGAATATATATGGCTCGGTAATGCTATTAAAGAAGACATGTGGATCAAGACACTATTTAGTGATTTTGGGTTGAAATCAGCAACTCCTGACATATTTCGTGGTTACATGATTTCTTTGCATATTGCAGTAGAAGCTGATTATCACGCAAGGATGAAACACATTGAATTCCATTATCACTACGTTAGGGAGAAGACTAGAATCAAGGAAATTGGGGTTCGGTGACCATCATTGGGATATGCTTATGCCTTGCTATTAAAGAGAACGTCCTCGGACTCATAAATATTGACATTCCCAAACTCGACATCCTTGCACGAATTATGACTGCATGTGGTCAGACACTACATGGGTATCTCTCTCTCTATCAAAATCTCAGATTGATGGTGTGGTTGCTGAATGTGCAGGGATACAAGAAATGAGCACTATATCTAGTTTCTTGAAGCTCAAACGGCTCGTCATGTGGCGTAGACCCTTCAGAACAAAGAACGTGGAATAATAAATATTGCCCTTTTTCCATAATATTTATGTAGAGTGGATATTTCATTTTGTGCGCAATAAGGTATGCGTCACATTGGCTGATTCATGAGAATTACGTGTTCTACATTTGGGTCCGTAAAATGTCTTCACTCTATCTCAGGTCGCTGTCCTGGTGGTTGGGTCTGTCGCTCTCTGGTGGTTGGGTCTTTGGTTGGGTAGTTGTGACTGCCGTTTAAGCAAACTATGTAAACCCCTCTTATTGTGGGATAAAGGGGGTCCCATGGATACTATGCTCTTCCTTGTACAGTTGCAATTTCAAAGTTAAAGCTCGGGGGAGTAGGCCTCAGCCGAACCTCCATTTAAAAAAAGAAATGTTTTCACTCTTTTTTCGTTACTTATGTAAAAATATTTGTTTTCCCAATATGTGTCTCCCTCTCTCTGTGTGTACCGCCGCTCCCACGCAAAAATATTATTCTTCTGTAACCAGTTCATACAAATATGAAGTATTACATGCTACGCTGATAGTTTCGATGTAATCCTTAAGGGTTTACTTTTCTTCCGTAGACATATCATCCGCAGTAATTAATCACCATTTCACATTCATCTATGAAGGAAACATATGAAGTAAAGAAAAAAAACATACCATCTAAGCATACTTTTCCGTGGATCTATCGAAGAATCAAAATAAATAAGCACATTTCTTACAGTGTTCGATTCTATGAATCGGGAAGATGAAGGTCATGAATATGAAATGATTAATATGCTGCAACCTATCATAAATCTAACGTAACTAAAAGCTGTGATGCATGATAAACTGTAAGTTGAAAAATTAAAAGAAGGAAACATGGCTTCCGTGATGATTAGATATTGGATATGTAGGTCTATTGAGAAAATATAACTAAAAATGAGAAAAAGCGAACTCCTCACTATCATTTTATATTATCATATTTCAGGAACAAACTACGACAAAAGAATTATGGAGGGCTTAAATTTCGTTAGTTGGTATTAAATTCCACTCCTATTCGTATTTGTTTAGTCCTGTTCCTTTGTTAAGACCAAAATAATTACCATTCTCAGTTTAATAAAATTCATATATCCGAACTTCGAACCATTTACGTCATTTTACCATGAGAATGCCTTTTCCTGGAACTTAGCTAAGAAACTTCAAGAGATCATATAGAAAATTACTGTGATCGATTCCCAAGGAGCATGACTGCTAGCGATAGCTTTCGGGATGTGGTACGATGTTGCCTACATGTTCTCATTTATCTCTGAAATAACGTGGAAAATAAAGCAAAACAAAGGAAAAAAAAAAGGTTATATCCACGTTATTGATTAGCTTTGATGAAATATCTCAAAGTGTAGGAATAAATCAATACATGGAGATAGTAAAATCGGAGAATCAAAGTTTGCTAAAAGGAGAGGAGAACATGACGATGCATGTTCAATCAGATTTGTTTCTAATAAAAAGTTAGTATTCAAATAATCTTACCATAAACTAATCGAAATGTTTCAATTTGCTATGTGTTTAAGATCACAATATACCTTTTTAAGGCTAAATTTTTATAGCACTCAAAAATCTTTATTTATCCACTTCCGTAAAAGTATATTTTTTTTAATGGAAGTTCACCATAGGCCTACTCCTCCAAGCTTTAGCTTTAAACATTGAAATCGCAATTGTACAAGGAAGAGTATAATACCTATGGGACCCTCCTTATCCCACAAGAATATCGAACAAAGATTTACAAATGATGGCACATCAACCACAAGATTCAAGTTTCCATGATAACATGTCCCTCACATGTTGTTAGTGGGGGTTGAACCCTCGCCCCTACCTCAAGAGGCGAAATGCCAACCACCTAACCAAGCGGCTTTCCGTGAACACGCTACCATGTATAAAACCCAGTTCCCAAGACACTAACGGTATCTGCAAAAGGGGATAGAGATGTGATGTCGTAGTTAGTGCAGATCAGTGAGGCTGTTAATTCGATCACAAACAAGTGGATGTATGTCTTTCGATGCAATTAACGCCTTTCGATGCATGTCTCTCTCTCCCGTCATGTTGGAAAATAATAGGAGAAGATAATACACTTGTTATGGGCACGCATCTCAAGATTTACTACACAGCCTGTGGCTGAAAACTGTAATTAACGCTCTCGATGCATGTCTCTCTCTCCCGTCATGTTGAAAAAAATCAAAGGAGAAGATAAGACATCTCAAGATTTGCTACACTAGCTTCATTCGCATAAGCAACTCGATTTAAGCGTCGAGCAATTAATTTGCTATCATCGAGCGAATCGGTTGAAAGACCGTCTTTTTCTTAATAGCTATCCATCCGAGTCACGGCATTTCGAAACATAGAGGATGATCCACGTGAAGACATAAGAAATACTGAGCGGTGAATCCACTTACTGCTATCAGACATTATCTAAACTACCTTTCCATAGAATTTGTTAGCGCTCGACATAAGATGATTCGTTCAACTATGAGCGTTCAACTGTCGTTCCATTCCATTTATCCTCTTTGGTTTAAACTAGTTTCGAGAGAGGATATAATCCACATTAATTAATATTGAGTTACCTTTTTGGCGACATTTAAATAACCTAAGATCCAGTCCAAGTAACAAAGTGACGTTAACTTATAACCCTTATGTAATGAATCATAATCAATAACATTATTAATCAGTAATTTACTAACTTACGATGAAATGATCTCTCGAAAGTGTTTCATGTGAGATGTTCCAAGCATTTCATTTAGGGGTATGAAGAGGTTTTGTTCTCTATTTTCATAATCAGCATGAAGTAGCATAACATCGTAATTTGATATCCTATTGCATGAAGGGATTATTCGACACCGTTGAGAGGTTGAACTTAAGGAATAAAAACTTGAACTAGATTGAAAGCAAATATGAGCACAAAAACATAAGTAAAAGACTAAGTAGTAGGATCAATGATTACATTGTTAAGATGGAAGAAAATACATATATAGTAGCATTATTTTTTCAAATAGTATTGAGGACAATGGCCTAGTGCCATGGATCTTTAATAATTTAGGAATGACCATGAAAAGTTTGTAGATTTGGTGTTAAAGCCTCCAATATACGAGACTTCTTTTAACTTATCGGAAATGAGGGAGCTCACCTGAGGAAATTCTCATAAAGACCAAAGAAGCACGATCAGATTATCTAGGCTATTCCAAGGAAGGGGATAAATGGTAAATATAGCAGAAAATACAGATAAAGTTCATGTCAAGGAAAGCAAACAGAAGCAAACCAAGTTGATGCGTTACAAGAAGTGGAAGAAATTGTGAAAGGGTTTGAAAAATTCAAGAGATTGATCAATCAAGTGTAAGATATTTTATTTGTGGAATATAAGTTCACTTATTTAAAGACTGTTCGTATAAAGAGAGTTAAGTAGGGAAATACATCTCGCAAATAACTCAAGATGATTATGCACATTGACATCAAAACAATAATTAAAATTTTAAAGATATGCTAGTTGGAAGGAGAGTTATACGAATGATTGATTCCATTTAGCATGGAATGCGAAGAGGTTTGCATTTACGAACAACATTTAAGTTAGCCACCATGTCAACTACCTCGTACATACAGATATATGTCAACTAGCTTAGAAGCCAACCCTTTAGAAGAAGGGATTCCTTATTTTTTATTCGTTATATGATCATACAAGCATGTTAGCTCTTTCTTTTTTAGCTAAATAATGATGGGATGAGTCATAGCCTTCCCAAGGATCTTGAAGCATGAATGGCCTCACAAGTATACTGATGCAAGGACTATTCTGAAGTGAACTTTTTTGGTCAAAATCGTCCCCATTAATCAGTTTATTGCAATCCAAAACTATGAAATAACAACTGTATAGTTTGAATGAGCGTAGTACTCAAGGGACCCCTCTTATCATTTAGAGCAGGTGTTATACTTGTTTGACACGCACTTACAAATGGCCAAAGGTGATGTCACCATTAGTTTGACTCACTAAACATGCATCCCTCTTTTATTTACACTTCAGATGTATATCACCTATGTAAGACTATGACATCACTAGTTTGCTTACCTTTATATTGCAAATAGAGCTCTATTTACCTCAACTCTTAGATACAACACTCTCTCAACTTGCTCTACACTCTCAAATATAGATAGCATAATGGAGGAGGACTCACAACACTTCATCTATGTGTGCTACTATTAGGGAATGCTTGCAAACATATTAAGGTTTACCCCATTTCCATTAAGGCTTCATTTTTCCTATTGCATGTGTGTGAGAGGAAGAGAGATCTATTTGTTCATTTTTATGATGCAATAGATTAGTTTTGCACATATGTATGTATTTAATGAGATTTATAATACAAAACAATGTGTGCAATGTGTGTATGCAATGTGGGCTTTTCTGTAAGGGATCAAGAGCAAAAGAAAAACAATAAACTATTTGTAGAGGAGGTACAAGGGTATCCAACTTTGGAAAATACAAACTGTAGAGGAATCTCTACTATCACACACTTCTAATACGTCCTCTACTCAAGGGAGGTTCTTCCTTAGTGAAGTATACCCTGTAACATTTTTGTGTGTAGGAACATTAAAATGCAGGTACAATAGAGAAACTACAGAGTCACAAAGAAAGGAAAATGTAAATTGCACATAGGAGAGAGAACCTCAACTTCACTTACTTGCTCACAAAATGATTAGAGAGGTCGAAAATGCTCCGAATGAGTAATACAATGGGCTACCATACCATTCTAGAAATAAGAGAGAAACAATACAAGAAGTACTAATTACACAAGGAGTATTGCAAGGATGAAGAACCTTCTCCAAGAGAAATACCACAAATTAACACAAGACACTGTATCCAATCCACTCAATCACTTTGTAATCCTAATATCCAATTCCATTGGGAAGCCCACACTCCATATAGTCATTATAGAATGACCTCCAATAGTGTGCAAATAGCCATAAAATGCTCAGAATGGTAGGGAAAATGGTTTTAGATCTTAATACGAGTTCTAAAATATGTGCAATGTGTTCAAATAAAAAGATGCCCCCAATGAGTTCTAGGCTCCAACTTTTATAGACTCCTAGGAGGTGAGGATTGCTCTTGCTGAATCTCAATGTTCATTGAGTACGTGCCAAATTGTTGTGGCAAAAAATGGAGTAGGATAAATATGGCCCTAGCAAAAATATTTAATTAGGTTCTTAAATTAGCTTCTAATACCCTTAAGGCTTAGTGGTGGTGGTATTTTCTTCATTAAGTCTTACTTTGACAATTTTTTCACAAATACATGCTCCTCCCTTTATCTTTTTGCTTTCTTGACTTCTTGATTTTACCATCTTTATGCAATTTCTCCAATGACACTGACATTAATTACCATGCAAATGGTGACTCCCACCTCAACTTCGATGTGGCTAGCTGGATGTGTTCGAGACCCAAAGAAGCAAAGCAAAAGACACAAAAGTGATTCTCAATCCTTTGTTGTTTCCTAGTAATCCCTCACCAACAGAGAGCAAAAAGCAACCAGAGCCCTTCATTTCTTTCATTACCACAATACTCTCATCCCTTGTCCTCAAATCATTCTCTACTGCCATCATTTGATGAGATACTAGGCAAGAGAAAAAAATCTGATCTCAATCTATGAGAATCTAGCTCTGATCTAATCATCATCAATTGCAAAATTCCTTCATCGGCTTTTGTTGGCATGATTGCTCTCTCTATACTCTGCCATATGTGAATCCACCACATCCTTGCCATAGTGAAGATTTGGAGCAGCTCAAATCATTAGTCCTTATTGCATTTTTCACTAGTAGAGATCATTGCTTTAGGTGAGGGAAAGATGTAATTAGATCTACCTTCTATCCCTCAATAGAAGGAAGTTTCCCTCCACTTGTTTGCACCATATGTAGTACTAAAGCATGCTACACCAACTCTCTTCAATAGAGAGAGAGAGAGAAGAGAGATGAAAGGGGTTCACTATGGGATGAGGCTAATGGGTGTGCACTACTACGGGAAAATGGCAAGTGGCGAGGAGGGAGAGAGAGAGAGAGAGAGAGAGAGAGAGAGAGAGAGAGAGAGAGAGAGAGAGAGAGAGAGAGAGAGAGAGAGAGAGAGAGAGAGAGAGAGATGGGAGGGATGTGTTGCATGATGATGCTGCGAGGTGCACGCTACGATGGGGGAAAATTGCTGATGGCAGGGGGAGAGAGAGAAAAAGAGAGAGGGAAAGAAAGAGAGAGAGAGAGAGAGAGAGAGAGAGAGAGAGAGAGAGAGAGAGAGGGAGCGAGAGAGAGAGAGAGAGGGCAAGAGAGAGAGAGAGGGAGGGCTACAGGAGGCGAGTACATAAGGGGTTTGTCAAGAGAGAGAAAGAGAGAGAGAGAGAGACAAACAAAGAGAGAGAGAGAGAGAGAGAGAGAGAGAGACAGAGAGAGAGAGAGAAGGCTTATGGGTTTGTGGAAGAGGAGGGTTGCGGGGAGATATGACAGGTGGTACGGGGAGTAGCCACTTCATCTTTTGAGTTCTCGTCATTCACATCTTTAAAGGACCTCTTAACCACATGTCCCAACACTATTGGATGCAGAGTCAGATACACTATAGGTGCATTAATGAAATTTTATTACTCTTTTGACTTTCTTGAAGCCAATTTCAAGATGCCATGTCGGTCTCCTTTTTTTCACAAAAGATACTCTTATGCAATCATGGAATAAGAAATGGCTTTGCACAAGAGGATGGAGAGATCTTCAAGGTATTTTGGAACATTTTGCATGGATGACCTGGCCATGGCAATTGACCTCGCCATCGCATTTCAAGATTCGTACACATGTGTGATGTTTCCATGCATCAAGGATGTCGCCATGTTCAAATCGCAACCTCAATTACTACCTCATTTGCAAATTCAACTCAAATATAATGGTTTTTTGCACTTTGGAGCACTTCATGTGTTGTTCAATCTTTGATAGGAAGCACCCTTGAACCTCTTGTCTTTGGGTGTTTGTATTTCCTTGATTTGTCAAATATGAATGTCTACTCATTTAGTGATCTGGAGCTCGTAAAACATTAAAGGGATCCCAATGACTGCATCTACATACCCCATCAGTCTAAACACACTGCATCTACATACTCCATTAGGAAATTCCTAGCCGTGTTGATCTACTTTAGCCAAAACCATTGAACAAGCATTTGAGAACAAAAAATGAAGAGCTCCAAGTATACTCTCACATGGAGGATCCAATACAATATAGACCCCCACATCAAGTCTTTGCACTGTCCTAGTGCATCTAACCTTTTATTTGCATTTTCTCAAACAAAAATGAACTAAAACAAAATGCACTAAACTATGGTATGTAGATTCAGCATATTGGGTTTGTCACACAAAATCAGTCTAAATTAGACTCTACCCTAGAAGTGGTATCTAGGGGTTTCCCGTCCTCATGAATGTCTTCATTCCTGATTCTCTTCCTCGTGAGTACTTTCCTGAGCTCAAGTTAGTTGCTCCCTTAGTGAGGTTCTCACCATGTCATAGGCCTCTTAAATGGCCACTCCATATTTAAAAGTAGTCCCTTTGCATTCTTTTCTTTCTTTGACTGCAGATGGATCCTTTGCACATGTTGCCACCACTTGCCTAGCACTAGTCATCATAGGAATTGTGGATGATGAAACAACATAAGATTATGGGACCATACCTTTTTCTTTTGGAGACACAACAATAATATGGTGGTTGCGAGGACAGTCCTTTGTATAATGATCCTTGGCCTTGGGACATTATTGACATGGAGGTGTGCCCTCTGGTAAGGATCACCTATTCAATATATGGCCATACTCTCTAGAATGATAACACATTATTGGTCTAGTCTATCTAGGTCTATTTTGACAATTCTCCTCTCTGTTATGTACACTTGTTGTACTAGCATAAAAATATCATGGAATTGCCTATTGTCTCTCTCTTGGGCTCCCTTGAAGTAATAACAGTGACATACCTCATGACCATTTTCAACACATAATTGACAACTTACCCTGTTCGGGTACATGTGAGAATGCCCACTATTATTGGATGTGGTACACCAAACTTTCCTTTCCATGTCCTAAGAGGTCGGCAAATCCTTTGCTTCTCGGTGAAGTTGGGCCATTAAAACTCTGTGTAGCGTGCAGGTGGCAAGACAATCTTCTCTTCATTTTCATTTTCTTGCATCTTTAGCTCTTCTTATTCCCTTCTAAGTTGCTCGATTGGGTGAATATTCACACCATAATTTGCTTCATTAACTCCTTCAAAGTGCATCCTAGCCTCCATTATGCAAGAGGCTACAAATGAGCTTGAGGGATTCAGAAAGCTTTGCTGAGATGACCTAGGAAGAGCCTTTTCTATCCAGCTTTTGACCAAGAAATCTCCTGATGCATGCGATGATCAAGAGGCAAGTGCTTTAGTATGAGTATGTAATTCATGAAATGATTCATCTGGGCATAATGTGAGATTCTCAAGCTGATCTAGGGATGGCTCTAAAGAATTCCTTAGTCAAAATTTTTGTGAGAATAAATTCTTCAATGCTTTCGACACTTGTTTGCCAGAGCTTCCAACTTAGAAGGAAATAGCACCAACATTCCATTGTGTCAACTTGGAATCCCATGAGTGCAACATGAGGAGATAAGTCTCCTCACATGGTCTTGTGCATCTACAAACACTTATCCCTTAAAGCTAGGAATTTAATGTTCAACCTTGAGAGTAGTTGGATAGATGTCATGCAAGTGGAAACAATAGTTGATTGGCCAGTTCCTAAAACTTTAGGGGATGTTAGATGTTTTTTAGGATTGGCACAATATGAAAGAGCATGTACTAAGGATTTCTCTAAGATAGATAATCTCCTCATAGAGTTCACTATAAAGAATGGAGGATTTGTGTGAAGTGATCCCTATCAAAAGTAATTTGAATCATCGAAACAAAGAGTCATTGGAAAATGTGTTATGAAAATACCAAAACTGGGAAAGCCTTTTGTCATTGCATATGATGCAAGTGGTAGTGAGATAGCATGTGTTCTTTCAGATGATGGTAAGGTGGTTGCATATGAATTTGAAAAACTAAGAAAAACTTACCTATCCTTCTCATGGTCTAGAAATGTTTGATGTTGTACATCCACTTAAGCATTGGAGACACGTACTATTAGGGGTTAGGTTTGAGTTGAAAACAGATCATCAGAGTCTAAAATACAGTTTCACACAACCATTCCTTAGCAATAGACATAAGGATTAGATTGAAGCATTAGGCGAGTAGATTTTGACATTAAGTACTTGGCAGGTAAGGAAAATGAATTCGCTTTTGAGTGTCCATTGAAAGCTCTAATTTTGCATGTTTGTCATGATGCAACTTTTTTTGCACATTTACACTATTCAA
The DNA here is from genome assembly GCA_020310875.1 of Ceratopteris richardii. Lineage (NCBI taxonomy): Eukaryota > Viridiplantae > Streptophyta > Polypodiopsida > Polypodiales > Pteridaceae > Ceratopteris > Ceratopteris richardii. The sequence continues at coordinate 102,904,767 of CM035432.1, forward strand.
GGACCTATGCTAAAATAAAATATTCTTACTTCTGGCCATGTATGAAGCAAGATATTAGTAAATATGTTAGTTAATGTCTAAAGTGCCAACATGTGAAATGTGAGTTTAAGAGCATGCCTTGAATGCTAAAACCTTAAGAAGTGGGAGTCTATCTTTGTGGACTTTATCAATAAAGTACCTATGACTAGAAATTAACATGAAACCATATTTTTGGTAGTTGATCGACTAACCAAGTTGGCACATTTCTTTTCTATGAAAAATATTGATATTGCCTTGAAGGTTGCAAGACTATTTGTATAATAAAGTTTTTGATTGCATGGAATGCCTAAAACCATATTTTCTGATAGAGACTCTAGATTCACATCAAACCCTTGGAGAGAAACATTTGAAATGATTCATCTCAACTTTGTACGAGTAGAGCTTTGCATCCACAAATTGATAGGTTAACAGAGAGGGTTAATCGACTACTCGAATATATGTTGTTTATTTATGTGAATGAGAAGCAACATAGTTGGCATGAAAATTTACCCTTGGCCGAGTTTGCATATATAGTACATGTCATGTATTTATAAAAAGGACTTGGTTTGAGGATATGTATGGTTATAATTATTTGTTTCCACCTTTGTTTTGTGGATTTCCAAATAAAGTAGTAGTATCCAAAGAAATGCTTGAGAAGATGGATGAAGAACTTGGAAAAATCAAGCAACACATAAAAGAGGTTCAAAAAAGACAAAGATATTATATGATTTTATGAGAAGAACACTTCGATTTCAAATAGAGGACATGGCATTTCTCAAAGTCAATCCTCACCAATCAAAGTTGTTGCTAGCGAAGGATCATAAACTTTCTGCAGGATTCCAAGGTCCTTTAAAAGTTTTGAAAAAGATTGGATCTCTTGCTTACTTGTAAAAATTGCTTAAACATTTAGATTTGCATCTTGTATTTCATGGTAGCTTGCTTAACAGATATGTACCTAATTCTTCTCATCTTTTTCAGACAATTTTAATCTCAAAGAGCATGGCTCTTTTGAGCTTCAACCTGAAATAGTGTTAGATAGGATCGAAAGTTTACTTGGAAATAACTCTATAGTAGAAATTTTGATGAAATGACACACATATCCAATTGAAGATTCAGCTTGGGTGAACTTCGATGATTTTAAGGTGCATTATTTTTGTTTTGAAATCTAAGGATAGAGTTCTAAAAAGGGGGGAAGAGTTGTAATAATCCTTTCAACACTGAAATAGTTCATTTTGAACTTTTCAAGTTCTAAGGATAATGTCTAGAATGAATAATTAGGTCATTTGATGGATGTAGGAGAAATTTAGTGATGGCAATTTCTATATTCTTGCTCTGTATCTTATCTACATGATGTTTTCTAGTTGAAAACTAAACGTGAAGATGAACAAAGTAAGAGAAATGATATATGAGAGAAAGGTAGAACTTGCATAAGAGAATAAAAGTGTCTCTATTCGATTTTTGTGAATCATGTTTTGAGTACCTTGCTTAAATCTCTACATTTAGTTCACTATGACAAAATGCCTTGATTTTATTGCCTCTCTAGAATTTCTAAACCTAAAGGAGTAAAAAATGATACTTAGAGGTAGATTTATACTTAGGTCCTCTCTAACAATATTTTGGTTGAATACTTTTGTATCTCACAAGACTATGCTAATTCCTCACTATCTTTGAGCTAGACGGTTTCAAAAAGTAGCGTTTTAATTACTTAAAAAAAGATGGCTTGTCATTTCTATCCAAATATGTGATTTTGAAGCATAGATGTTATCATGCACCGTTATAGATGTTTTCAAATATGTCTTTTCATGGCTTTTCTTCTTTTTTTGGAGAAGTATGGTTATAGAAAGCACAGGAGTTCATCAAATGCATGATTTTGTAAGAGTTTTATGCAACATAGGGAGAGCTACATTTTTCCATATTAGGTGGACTGCACACTTCCTTGGGGACCATAAGATCTCTTTTGAAGAAGATTTGCTACATCAAGCAGGAAGAGGCTTAAAATGAGAGAATCGCCACGTGATTGAGAGTAAAAGTGAGAGTGAGAGTGTGATTGAGAATAAGAGTCTAAATGCGATTGTGATAGCTTGGGGGTAGTTGACAGGTTGAGGCTTTATCAAAAGGCTATTTTCCAAATCTATTGTTTTGATTGATTCAAATTCGTAATAACAAAAATTCTATTTATCTAAGTCATATCTTGTCTACTCTTCTGCATTGAATTTTCTCTTATCTTGTGCAAGTTGTGATTTTCTATCTTCTATTATTCTTCACTTATCAAAAGCTTGTGATTTTCGATATCTTGTGATCAAGAAAACAGTAGGAGTTATAATGGAGCACAATTGATCCTCGAGAGTGATGGAAGGTTTAACACAGATTCTCCATAAACAAGAAAAGCTTATTCAAAAGCATCTTGGAGAGCTATACAAAGAATCTTGTATAGCAACCAAAAGGTGCAACAATTCTGTTTGTGGAGTTGAATGATGAAGTGAATAAAGGTTTGCGAACATCTTGTGTGCATAGAAAAAGAAAAAAACATAATTATGAAGATATAGGGGTGCCCTCTGAAGAGAAAGTTTATTGAAGACCTCATGAGGAGCTTCACTATCAAGTGAAGGGATCTGGATGTGCTCATTTTCTGGATGCTTTTGCAATGCTAAAGAGTTTTGAGAAAATGGAGAAGTTCAATATGGAGAAGGTGAATGGAATCAAATTCATTGCGACATGATATAGCCCATAGAGACGTGCTATAACAAACATGAAAAATTAAAAGAATACTTCATCTTCTAATAATCAAGGCAAGAATCCTATTGAGCTGGAAAATCAAAGGAGGTGTCAACTTATCCATTAGGAGCAAGCCCATAATATTATTGAACGTGAAAATAGACTCAGTTTTTGTTTCTCTCATGGGGAGCAAGGGCATCAGATATATATAAATACCCAAACAAGAGGCTCTTTTGGCCTACGTAATCCAACTCGATAAACATCATTGATGAATATGCCACAATTGAGAAAGAAGATGATAGAGGTAGAGGTGAGTGCACTAACTCTAGTTTATGTTGCATGTTTCCTAGTTCTTTCCGAAGGGCTTCTTAAATACAGTTTCTAGTATGATTTCTATGCAAAGAGTCAGATTTCCTATGCATATGCATAGTATTTATTGTTTTCTATCTTTCAAATTGGTATAATATTTTAGAATACCCCTAAATGTGTAGATAAGAAGACCTATAGAGATGGCCAATGGATGATTACACTTTATGAACCAATACATTGAAAACCTTGCATTTATGTTTTCTAATAGCTGTCTTTCTAGGAGTTTTCATGTTACTGAAATCAAAGAGAGTGATTCAAAATTTTTCAACAATTGATTGTGAAAAAATAACAATCACTTTAAGGTTGGATAGTGAATCTATCCACAACTTAGGTGATGCACATAATCCTAAGCCAAAAATTCTATTATGCAACTAATTAGATGTATATGTCATGGCTGTAGAACATGTGTAGTGCATGTGAAAACTATGCATGACGAAGATAATGATCAAAATCTTTCAAATTATCTAGAATATTTTGAATGAATATGCAGATATATTTCTAGATGAACTCCATCCAATAGCTCCAACTAGGTAAAGTGACCATGTTATTGCCCTATATTCGAGGAGTGAACCATATTCATGAGCACAGTATAGATTTAACATACATGAATTAAAGGAGCTTAAGAATCAATTAAATGATCTTTTGAAGAAAGGCCTGATAAGATCAAGTGTTTCACCTTGTAGTGCACTTGTTTTGTTTCAAAAGAAGAAAGATGGCTCTTATAGATAATGTATTCACTATAGGGGGTTGAATAAAAGACGAATTATAAACTATGTACCTGCTCCCTCACATAGATGACTTATTAGCTCACTTAAGTGGTGTGACTATATTCTTTAAGGTTGACTTAAGATTAAGACATCACCAAAAAAGGATCAAAGCAGAAGATGTATTGAAGAAAACGTTTCGAACACATTATGGCCACTATAAGCTTACAATTTTACCTTTTGGATTAACAAACACTCCTTCCATATTTATGTGCCTGATGAACAATATCTTTAATGATTAACTAGACAAAATCATTTTAGTTTTTATTGACGATGTATTTGTATACTCTAAAGATGATCTTGAGCATGTTGTACATTTCAAGAAGACTTTGCAAACTCTTAGAGAATACAGACTATATGAAAAAGAAGAACAAGCTTGCTAAGGACAAATTTTTGTATCTATGAAGAGTCATATCTAAAGAGAGACTTCATATAGACCAAGATAAAGTGAAAAAAGTATTTCATTGGCCAGTTCCTAAAACAATAAGGGATCTTAGAAGTTTTTTTAGGATTGGCATAATATGAAAGAGCACATATTAAGGATTATTCTAAGATAGCTAATCTCCTTAGAGGGTTGAGTAAAAATATTGTAGGATTTGTGTAGGATCATGCTTGTCAAAATGCATGTGAATCATTAAAACAAAAAGTTATTGGAATATGTATTTTGAAAATATCGGTAATGGGCAAGCCTTTTGTGGTTGCATGTGATGCAAGTGGTAGTGAGGTAGGATGTGTTCTTTCACAAGATGGTAGGGTGGTTGCATATGAATCCCAAAGAAAAATAATCATAAAACATGAACTCAATTATCCTTCTCATGATCTAGAAATGCTTGTTGTTGTACACGCACTTAACCATTAGAGAGGTCTATTGTTAGGTTTTACGTTTCAATTGAGAACTGATCACCACAATCTAAAATAGATTTTCACACAGCCATTGCTTAACAATAGGTAAAAGCATTAGATTAAGTTATTAAGCAAGTATGATTATGACATTAAGTATTTGGCTAGTAAGGAAAATAAGGTCGTTGATGCATTGAGTTAGAGACGTTTATGTAACTCCTTTCTATAACAAATTTTGATTTTCTCACTCGAATTAAAAAAGATGAAAAGGACTCTTTTTATGCACCTATCTTGAAGTTTTTGCATGCAAAAAAAGGGATCGATGTATCAAGACAAATTTAATTGTAGAATGGATCTTTTTATTGTATCAATCAATTATGCATATCTTTGGAGTCTCTGTGGAAAGTTAAAAATATGCATATTTCTCAAGATGTACCTTTTCTGCATGTCTAGGTTATTGAAAGATCTATGTTAAAACAAATCATTCTTTCTTCTGGCCAAGTATGAATCAGGATATTAGAAAATATGTTACTGAATGGTTAACGTGCCAACATGTGAAATCTATGCCTAGGGCATTTCATAAGATTAAGGTAATTCCTCACTATATATGAGTTAAAGGGCTTCAAAAAGTGCCATTTCTAGGTACTCAAATAAAAATGGTAGTATTGTCTATTTCTATTTAAATCCTTGATTTGGACATGTTGTCATGCATACTTACTGATGCCTTGAAATATGTCTTTTTGTTACTTTTCTTCTATTTTTGGATAGGTATCACTAGAGAAAACATTTGACTACTACTAACAGATGCTTTTATGTAAGCTTTGCATGCACCATGGGGAGAGTAGATTTTTTCTATATTTGGTGGATCACACACTTCCTTGGGGATGCTAAACTCTATTTTGAAGTAGATTTGTTGTGTCCGAAAGGAAGAGGCCCTGAATTAGAGAATTACATAGTGATTAATGGTGATAGTGAGAGTGAGAATGTGATTGAGAGTGCAAGTGTGAATGAGATTGTGAAAGCTCAGGGGCAGTTGTGAGGTTGAGGCTTCATCAAGAAGCTATTTTCCAAACCTATTAAATTGATTGATTCAATTCTATAATATCACAACCTCTTTCTTTGAGTCCTAGGTTGTCTACTCTTCAATATAGGATTTTCTCTTCCCTTGTGAAAGTTTGTTTTTCCGTCTTCTACTATCCTCGTGTGACCAAAAGCTTGTGATCTCGGATAGCTTTAATTCAAGAAATGTTACAAGTGGTATCAAAGTAGAATTGATCCTCCAGAGTACTAATGGAAGATTTGATATAGAAGATGCATGAGCAAGAGGAGCCTATCTAGGACCTTTTTGGATAATTATGCATAGAATGAAGGGAAAAGCAATAAGAAGGTGCAACAAATTTGTTCCAGGAATTGAATGGAGAAGTGGATAAAGGTGCATGAACATCTAGTGTACCTAGATTAATACAATTACGAAGATATGGACGTGGGTGAGTTTTCGCTCAACCAAGTCTTCAAGAACCAAAAATTGAATGATTTTGATGATCAAAAGAAGAGCGGTGAAGATTTGGAGGCATGGCTTGAAGAGATAGAAGATTTCTTTGATCTTTCATCGTTTAGTGAGGATTCCAAGGCAAAGGTTGGGATCCCACACCTGTGTGGCATCGCAAAGATATGCTAGATGTCTTATATATTCTCTGATGCATTCTCCTCTAATTCTATGGAAGGAATTTAGAGAGCAAGTAGAAAAGCGTTATTTTCCTCCACACTACCATATGGAGACGAAGATGGAGTTTTAGAATTTTTGACAACATGAGAGTGACAAGTGTAGCACATATAGTGATGAGTAGAAAGAAAATTAGCTCCTACATCTTCACAAATATGCATTGGGGGTTCGTGGTAATGCTATTGAGAGAAAGCTTATTGAAGAGATTCCTAAGGATCTTTGCTATCAAGTGAAGGGATCTGGATGTGTTAATTTTCGTGATGTTGTTGCCAACTATGAGAATTTTGAGATGGAGAAGTTCAATGTGCACAAGAGGAATAGAATAGATTCATTGCAATGGGACATAGGTCATAGAGACGTGCTACAAAAAACTTGAAGAATTCAAATAAGACTTCATATTCTAATAATCAAGGTAAGAA
>CM035432.1:102916614-102929114 GCA_020310875.1 Ceratopteris richardii
AAGGAGCCTTAACAAGTTAGCAATAACCACGGCTAGTGAGTCTACTTCCCCTCTACCCTCCCTAAATTTATCTATTGATTTGGGTATGACACCATTGTCAAAAGAGAGGTATAGGAGAACCCTAGACTTCTCCTCAGATACGTCCGAAGAAACACCAGTACCAATAGAGGACCTCTCTCATTTGCTCTCAGAATTAAACATCAAATTCCCTACCTTCAAGGGACAAGCTTATGAGGATGCTGATGATCATGTGAGGAGATTCATCTCTTTATGCCGTGGAAGAGGTCTACAAAATAGAGAGGATGCAATGTTGGCACTTTTTCCATCCACATTGGAGGGTCTTGCAGATAAATGGTATAGTCAATATGCAGATGGCCATTTCACTACATGGGAGGCTTTGAAGGCGGCGTTCTCACAGACATTCCCACCAAGTGATTCCTCGGAAAGAGCTCTAGATCGGCTAGAGAATTTGAAGCTAAGATCAGGTGAATCTTTTCATGAACTTCATACTAGAACAAAAGCACTTGTTGCCCGTCTTCCACATGCTCCAGGTGACTTTTTGGTTAAAAAGTGGATAGAGAAGGCTCTGCCCAGGTCATCTCAGCAGAAGCTTCATGAGTCTCTTAGATTGGATGCCACCCTCAATGATTTTGTTGCAGCGGCATCACGCATTGAAGAAGCAAGGCAACATTTTGAAGGAGATACACACTCAAAGTATGCTGCAGACCTGGATCCTGTTGAGCAACTGAGGAAGGAATTGGAAGCATTGAAAATGCAACAAAATCAACAAGAAGAGAAGGTCTTGCCACCACTACGTCGCACTGATGATGAAGTAGCTCAACTTCGCCGAGAGTTAGAAGATTTGAAGACCACTCAGGATATAAGGAGACAAATTTGGTGTACAATCTGTAACAACAATGGACACTCCAATGCTAATTGCCCTATTAAGGTAAGTTGTCAATTTTGTGGAAAAGATGGTCATGAAGCCAGAGATTACTACTACCTCAAGGGTACACAGCAGAGAGGTAACCCTCAAAATTTGAATTCATATTATGCTAGTACTTCAAATACATCTAATAGAGAGGAGAATCGTGCTGCAAAGCCTAGATATAATAGACCTTTGATGTGCTATCGTTGTGGTGAGTACGGTCACATGCAAAATAGGTGTTCGCTCCCAGAAGATACACCTCCTTGTCAACATTGTCCAGACGCCAAGGATCATTATACCAAAGATTGCCCAAGAGGTCGTCCTGCTCCAATCCACATGATTGCGATCTCTCCATATGAAGAAGGGAAAACTGTTGGCGAAAACTTCGGCTCTAACGCCTACTGTTGCGGAAATACTTTCGCCCTGAAGGTGGGTTTCGCGACAAAGCTTGAACTCTGTCAGGCCTGCGGAAAATGCCGCACCATCGTAATAGGATGCTAAACTAGAGTGATTCAGAACACCTCTGTAATCAACAGTAGCTCAGCCTAATTAACGTCGCTTTAACTGTGTTATCCTGCGACACAAGTTCCACCGGAACTTCACCAGACTGTTACTGGACTAACACCGTAGTCGTACCGGAACTTCACCGAAATAAACTTAGTTCTGTTCGTAATTGCTTCAGATGAACTTATGTGAAGTAAGGAAGTAGTGTGTGAGCTTCCTTCACCGAATGAACTTCCTTCTGGAAACTTCACAGTTCTGAAATGCTACTTTCCGGTTAACTTTTGTACTGTGTGTACATCTTCATTCCACCGGAAACTGTGATCAGCTTAAAGTAGAGACGTCTAGCTACAAGATGAGCTATCTCTCATACAAAGCTTCGAACTCTGCTTTGAGTTATACTTCGCTGATCTACCGAAAAAACCTTATTTTCTGAGAAGCTGTAACTGACCAGAAATTACTGAAACATGTTTACTGAGTAAACTGTTATTCACCGAAACATGCATTTACAGAGAAGATACTGAAGCACGTTTAGTAACGAGTCGTGACAGTTAACGATAAACTAAGCTTCCTACCGTAATACGAAATAACTTCAGATTCTTCACAAGTAAGGATTACGCGCAAACATCCACATGAACATGTGTTTTCGATTAGAGAAGATGTGTACAAGTAAGCTTGGCCTCTTCTTGCTCAAGTTACAGAAACTCTCCTACAGTGAGTAGTTTCTTATTACCATCTCTCTTCAGATGAAAAGACCCGTCACTTCAGGCTTGTGTTATTCATCTGTACATACGCGATCTATGGCGTCTTCTGAGAACTTCTAAATCTCTCTTCACTCATACGCGATCTATGGCGTCTTCTCTCAGTCTCTCGTTCGCCTCTGTGTATCATCTACGACTCTCTCTCTGTGTATCTCTGCTGCGCGTTCTTCAAATCTTGATGTATATATATACAATTTCTTTGGCGCTCTTCTGCCCTGTCATTCTTCAATTCGCGTTATGCGCGCCTTACGCGCCCGCCGCGGTTAATTGCTCTGTTATGCGCACACCGCGCACTAACTTCGCATACTCTACACCTATGCACTGATTTTCCGGATGATTCTGTTTCTGTCTTGTTTGTTGTGTCAAATTCGTGAGTGTTTCCTTAACAGCTCCCCCTCAATCACTAATTTGACACATTCCGGTCTTTCATATATCTTTCTTTCTTTTATACCTGCCATCTCTTTGAATCTGTTTGTTTTTGTTCCATCCAAGCTCTTTGTCAGAATATCTGCAATCTGATCTTTCGTAGGAGTATAGACTATTTCTATTTCTTTCTCCATTACTTTTTCTCTTAGGAAATGGTACTGAATCTCTATGTGTTTTGTTCTTGCATGAAACACAGGATTCGCTGCAAGATACAGCGAGCTCATATTATCTCCATGTATGATCGGTATACTTTGATCTATACCCATGCTTTTAAGTAAAGTCTGCATCCATATTACTTCTTTTGATGCTTCTACCAGTCCTTTGTATTCTGCTTCTGTTGAGGATAAAGCTACTGTGTGTTGCTTCTTCGAACACCAGCTTACCACCTTATCTCCTAGGTATATCATATACCCGTGCGTTGATCTTCGGTCATCTTGACTTCCTGCCCAATCTGAGTCACTGTATGCTCTGAGCTTTATATCTGACGTAAAAGGATAATATAATCCTTCCTTTATAGTTCTTTTGATATATCTGAGAACTCTTTGTCCTGCAACCCAGTGTTGCTCTGTCGGACAATGCATAAACTGTGAGAGAACTCCCACCGGAAAACTAAGATCCGGTCTTGTCAGCGTAGCATATATTAAACTTCCTACTAACGATTGATATTTTTTCATATCTTTGAACTCTGTACCACTATATTTACTGAGTTTATGGTTTACTTCAAGCGGTGTTGAAGCTTCTCTGCAATTTTCCATGTTGAACTTCTTTAGTAAGTTCAGGAGATACCTCTCTTGTGTGACATATACACCATGATCTGTATATGTGATTTCCATTCCTAGAAAGTATGATAACTTTCCTAGGTCACTGATCTTGAATTCCTTTTCTAGCAGTTTCTTTACCTCTGTGATTCCAGCATCTGAGGTTCCTGTAATTATTATGTCATCTACATAGATACAAATGTAGATCATTCCTTCTTCTGTTCTTTTGATGAGTAGACTTGCATCTGCCTTCGAACTTTGGTATCCAAGTTCGTTCAGATACTTCACGAGTTTGTAGTTCCAAGCTCTTGGAGCTTGCTTTAGTCCATAAAGTGCTTTCCTTAACCTGCAAACAAAGTTTGGGTATCTGGAACTTATAAACCCTTCCGGTTGTTCCATATAGACTTCATCTGATATATATCCATTCAGGAATGCATTCTTTATATCTAGCTGACTTAGCTTCCATCCTTTTGATGCTGCTATAGCAATCACTGTTCTTATGGTTGACATCTTTGCCACCGGACTGAACGTCTCGTCATAGTCTATGCCATGCGTCTGAGCATAGCCCTTGATAACCAGTCTCGCTTTATGTCTGGCTATCCTTCCATCTGCAAGTTTCTTAACTTTGAACACCCATTTATTTCCAATTACTTTCTTACCGTTCGGTTTAGGAACAAGCTCCCATGTCTTGTTCTCTTCCAGTGCGGTGAATTCTTCTTTCATTGCTTCTTGCCATTGCTTCTTGCCTTTGGCTTCGTCATAGCTTTGAGGCTCTTCCTCTTCTTTAACCATATATGCATAATCTTGTTGAGTTATATATGATGTATCATACGAGTATCTTTCCGGTTGTCTTCTTACTCTATTTGACCTTCTTAGCTCATATTCTTCGTGTGTGTCTGAGTACCCGTCTTCATCTTCGTTCCTTATACCTGTTCCGGTCCTGGACGTACTTGCCTCTTCGTCTTTGTTTACCTGAACAATTGATTTTCCTTTCTCTCTTCTTTTTATCTCTTCTTCAAATTCTTCAGCTGTATGACTCTGATCTGCATACCAGCTTTTCTGTTCATCAAATGTTACATTCCTGGAAACAGTAAATGTTTGGTTAGAGGACTCCATAACCTGTAACCCATCTGTTTCTCATCATATCCGACGAATACATATTTCTCTGCTTTCGGTTCAAGCTTATGTCTGAGTTGAGATGGTACATAAGCATACGCTACTGATCCAAACACTTTGCAGTGATCGAGTGTTGGCTTCTTTCCCCACCAGGCTTCATAAGGGGTCATTCCTTCTAAGGCTGTACATGGTAATCTGTTCACCAAGTATGTAGCTGTATTTACGGCTTTGGCCCAAAGATAATCTGGCCAATTCTTTTCTTTTAGCATAGCTCGTGCAAACTCGACTAGAGTTCGGTTCCTTCTTTCTGCTACACCATTCTGTTGTGGTGTATACCTGCAGGTTATTTCTCTCTTAATACCTGCATTCCAAAGATAGTCATTGAATTCTCGGGAGAAGTATTCTCCCCCTCCATCAAACCTCAGTCTTTTAAGTTTTCGTCCGGTGAGTCTTTCAGCATATGCATGAAAATGCCTGAAAGCTCCAAACACTTCTGACTTTTCCTTCAAAACATAAAGAGTTATCCATCTTGTTGCGTCATCAATGAATAAAACATAGTACCTTGATCCGCTGATTGATCCTTCTTTCGTTGGTCCCCATACATCTGTATGTATGAGTTCTAGCACGCCATCATGTTTGAATCCTTTCTTCTGGAAAGGTAACCTGTGGGCTTTTCCCATTTGACAGGCTTCGCATTTGTGAATCATATGTTGGTTCTGTACGTTCGGTAATCCCAGTACAGACTGGTTCGCTATCATAGCTTTAATTCCTTTTTCGTGAAAGTGACCTAATCTCTTGTGCCAGAGATCAAGTTCTGTAATTACCTTTTCATCATGTGTGAGCAGCGCTTGGCCAATGTTCCCTTGTACTCTTAAGGTAAAGAGTCTGCCTTCTTTCTTACCAGAAACGATCTGATAATATCCGTTCTTGGGATCTTCTACAAATACTCCTTTGTTTGTGAATCTGACCTGAAAACCTTTTTCGACTATCTGTCCCACACTGATCAGATTTTTCGGTATTGTTGGAACATACAAAACATTGGTTAGCAAATCTGCTCCACTCTTGCATTTCACTTTTCCGATTGATTGTACTTTGTGTCTTGTATTGTCACCTGTTTGAACAGTGTGACTAGAACTACCTTTCTCTAGTTCTGACATTAGTTCTATATTTCCTGACAAATGATTAGAGCATCCAGAATCAATGTAAAATACCTTTAGGTCTTCGTTTTCTGATGTGCTAATTGAGTTCATCATCAATGATGTATGACTTTCATTCTGTGTGTCATTTGTGTAGTTGTTGTAGGTGGTGTTGTAGGATTGGCTCTGTCCCCAACTTCTTACTCCACCTCTACCGTAGCCTCCTCTTTGGCTTTGTCTTCCTCTTTGGAAGTTACTTTGATTTCTTCCGCTACTGCCTCTGCTATTGTTGTTTTGATTTTGATTTGATCCTTGTTGATTGTGCCAACAATCATGCGCCAGATGGTTACTTAGTCCACAAATCCAGCAAGCTTTCTTGGTGGTATTCTGGCGGCTTCTTCCTCTTGCTCTTCCTCTGCCAGTGCCTTTACCTCTTGCGTAATAGGCCTGAGAGCTCGACTCTTCTTCGTCTTTTGACTTACCCTTTTCTTTCTTCTTGTTCTTCATATACATTGCTGAGCTATGTCCTTTGTCTGCGTCTCCTTTCAGGTCTTGCTCATATGTGAGCATCAAACCAAGCAACTGATTTAACTCTGGTACAAAATGATTTAGGGAGAGTTCAGTTGATAGTACGAAAGGTTTCCACCTTTCATCTCCTCTCAACCCTGTGAGCACTTGCGCTATCAATCTATGATCTCCGACTTCTTCATTTATGGATCCAAGACTATCTGCTAGATCCTTCATTTTAGTGACGTAGTCACTGATGCTTTGACTCGGCTTCTTTTTGAACGTTGTGAACTCGGACCATAGGCTGGCTTTCCTAGCTTTTGTAGTATTCTGGAAGTGATCTTCCAATGCGCTCCATATGTCCTCTGCTTTCTCCAGACCTCTAATGTGCGGTAGTAGATGATCTCACACAGTGTTGTAGATGTAGGCTCTTGCCGTTGCATCTTTCTTCTGCCATAGCTTTAGGGCGTCTAGTTCTTCTTTTTCCGGTTGACTATCATCTTCGAAAGTCGGTTTCTTTTCTTCTCCGGTCACGTACGTCATTAAGTCCTTACTCATAAGTAAGGCTTCCATGCGCATTACCCATGCAGGATAATTATCTCTGTCCAGTTTATCAATTTGGACATGATCTGCCATGATCTTCTTCCTCTCGTGGAATGATCCGCCTCTTATACCGATTCTTGGGAAAACTAACCTGCTCTGATACCAATTGTTGGCAAAAACTTTGGCTCTAACGCCTACTGTTGCGGAAATACTTTCGCCCTGAAGGTGGGTTTCGCGACAAAGCTTGAACTCTGTCAGGCCTGCGGAAAATGCCGCGCCACCGTAATAGGATGCTAAACTAGAGTGATTCAGAACACCTCTGTAATCAACAGTAGCTCAGCCTAATTAACATCGCTTTAACTGTGTTATCCTGCGACACAAGTTCCACCGGAACTTCACCAGACTGTTACTGGACTGACACCGTAGTCGTACCGGAACTTCACCGAAATAAACTTAGTTCTGTTTGTAATTGCTTCAGATGAACTTATGTGAAGTAAGGAAGTAGTGTGTGAGCTTCCTTCACCGAATGAACTTCCTTCTGGAAACTTCACAGTTCTGAAATGCTACTTTCCGGTTAACTTTTGTACTGTGTGTACATCTTCATTCCACCGGAAACTGTGATCAGCTTAAAGTAGAGACGTCTAGCTACAAGATGAGCTATCTCTCATACAAAGCTTCGAACTCTGCTTTGAGTTATACTTCGTTGATCTACCGAAAAAACCTTATTTTCTGAGAAGCTGTAACTGACCAAAAATTACTGAAACATGTTTACTGAGTAAACTGTTATTCACCGAAACATGCGTTTACAGAGAAGATACTGAAGCACGTTTAGTAACGAGTCGTGACAGTTAACGATAAACTAAGCTTCCTACCGTAATACGAAATAACTTCAGATTCTTCACAAGTAAGGATTACGCGCAAACATCCACATGAGCATGTGTTTTCGATTAGAGAAGATGTGTACAAGTAAGCTTGGCCTCTTCTTGCTCAAGTTACAGAAACTCTCCTACAGTGAGTAGTTTCTTATTACCATCTCTCTTCAGATGAAAAGACCCGTCACTTCAGGCTTGTGTTATTCATCTGTACATACGCGATCTATGGCGTCTTCTGAGAACTTCTAAATCTCTCTTCACTCATACGCGATCTATGGCGTCTTCTCTCAGTCTCTCGTTCACCTCTGTGTATCATCTACGACTCTCTCTCTGTGTATCTCTGCTGCGCGTTCTTCAAATCTTGCTGTATATATATACAATTTCTTTGGCGCTCTTCTGCCCTATCATTCTTCAATTCGCGTTATGCGCGCCTTACGCGCCCGCCGCGGTTAATTGCTCTGTTATGCGCACACCGCGCACTAACTTCGCATACTGTACACTTGTGCACTGATTTTCCGGATGATTCTGTTTCTGTCTTGTTTGTTGTGTCAAATTCGTGAGTGTTTCCTTAACAAAAACCACTCAGTCTTATGCCGTTTCATCCTCTGCAATGCCCATGATGACTAGGGCTAGGCAAGCAGCTGCAACCCATAGAGATGAACAACAAGGATTTCAGGATAAAGAGGAGGGAAAGAAGTCTGGATGGAAGGATCAAGTAGAAATTGAAGGAGCTTACGATAAGATGACTACTTCTCTAAAGGGCCAACCAACAAGTCTGCAAGAAAACACTTAGGAGGTAAACATTGAACAGATCTTGAAAGGTATTCATCACAAGGTTAGTCTATATGAACTTATAAGGATGGATTCAAAAATAAGAAGTGACTTACTGAAGATTATACACTCTGCTCACTTAGTCCAATCACCTAGTATACATGGATTCATGGTTGATTTTCCCCCTGCACCCTTAGCAGACTACCAAAGTTCAAGATTATCAGTTTGTATAAAGGATGAAGCTCTTACAGGTGTGATCATAGATGGAGGCTCTGGTATCAATTTGATGCCAGATTTTACAAAGCTAAATTTGAACCCCACCAAAATGGCACCATTTACAGTTACACTAGCAGATCAACATCGGGTTGCACTTCTTGGCATTATTGAAAAGGTACGGATGATAGTACAGGGTTGCCACTTTGTGTTGGATTTTGTTGTTATTGCACTTCCACAGGAGACTTCCTATCCCTTGCTCCTGGGAAGACCTTGGCTGAGACAAGCAAAAGCTTTGCAAGATTGGGGGAAAAATAAACTATGGATTTCAACAAGCACCAATAGCCAACTGCAACTACACTTGGAAGAAGGATTTGATCCAAGAAAAAACCACTGGATATACTGTGGATACTCAGGTAATGCCCTCTCTACCCCAAGAAGATGATACATTGTTAAATTGGATGATGGGAAGTGCAGAATGTTGCACAGTGGAGATCAATGAAATTGAGGAAGAAGTTGCAAATAAGAAAATTACAGAAAAGGGCAATGAAGACCACAAGGTGTTGGAGAATAAGCAAATGAAGGAAAATACAAGCTTTGAGGAGGCAACCAATATAAAAGTATCAGGGAGGGAAGATTATGAACCTAAGAGCAGAGAAGATCTTCCTTTTGCGGATATACCTCAAGGATGGATGAAAGAACAGGTTGCAGAATATAAATTAAAATCCACTCCTGCATATAGTGGAGATGATTTCTCAAGCAAGACCAGTCCTGAAACATTGGTTCAAGAAGTAAATTTAGGGGCTGAAGAGAACTCTAAAATGGTGCATTTGGCATCCTGGTTGTGGCATTATCCTCTCTTGCTACAGAGGTTAACTTCTTTGATTTTTACTTATAAAAGTGTCTTCGCATGGTCCTACAAAGATCTAACAGGGATACCAGAAGAGCTTGGGTTACATCGGATACCCTTAGTTGAGGGAGCCGCGCCTGTAAGAAGTAGACCATATCGACTCAATCCGAAGTATGCAGAGGCAGTAAAAGCAGAGATTACAAAACTAGAAGAAGCGGGTATAATTGTTCCAGTAGAACATTCCAGGTGGCTTTCCTCTATGGTTATTGTGCCCAAGAAAAATAGTGGAAAAATAAGAGTATGTGTTGATTTCCGTGCTTTGAATAAAGTGACTATTCAAGATGGATTTCCTAGCCCTTCATAGAGCAAGTGCTTGAGGAAGTAGCTGGTCACACTTTGTATAGTTTCTTGGATGGGTTTAGTGACTACAACCAGATAGTAATTCACCCTGATGATAGGGACAAAATAGCCTTTGTTACTCCCTGGGGCACTTATGTCTATACTTGTATGGCTTTTGGTTTGAAGAATGCGCCAGCTTCATTTAATAGAACGATGTATCAGATATTGGGCAAATGGTTAACAACATTTCTACGCATTTTCATGGATGACTTTTTAGTATTTTAAGGTACAGATAAAAGAGCAGCAGTTCAAGATTTCCATGACCATTTGGAAAATTTAAAAGAAATTTTTGAGCAATGTCTCAAAACAGGTTTGAAATTGAATCCTAATAAATGTCACTTTTTAGTCACCAAGGGTACTCTTCTTGGTCACATAGTATCTGCTGAAGGTATAACTGTTGACCCTGCAAAGGTTACTGCTATTCTTTCCATGCCAATTCCACAAAGCCCAAAGGAAGTGCAAAGTTTCTTGGGCCATGCGGGGTATCACAGAAGATTCATTAGGATGTATTCAGAAATTGCTAAGCCCTTGTCAAGGCTTACCAGTAAAAAGATCCCTTTCTCATGGAGTGCTGAAGCCGACAAAGCATTTTGCGAACTAAAGTTGAGGCTATGTACTGCTCCACTTTTAAGTGTTCCTACTTGGTCATTGGAATTTCATGTGCATACAGATGCTAGTCTTCATGCTGTTGGTGCAGTTCTAGCTCAACCATCATCTCACAAAGTGGATAGACCTATCTCTTATGCAAGCAGACTACTCAACCAAGCTGAAAGAAATTACAGTACAACGGAAAGAGAAGGTTGGGCTATCGTATTTGCTCTTCAGAAGTTCCGACATTATCTCCTTGGTGTACATTTTATTGTTATTTCTGATCATCAGCCCTTGAAGTATTTGATAAACAACCCTAGAGTAGCTGGAAGGATTTGGAGATGGTTACTCCTATTTCAAGAATTTAATTTTGATATTCATATTAAGCCAGGAAAAGAGCACTACATGGCAGATCAAGTGTTCAGGACGGCAATGAGCGAGAAGGCAACAGGTATCAATGACGAACTGGTCGATAGCAATCTCTTCCTGATAGCGATTCGGACTGGTTGGTATGATGAAATTCTCCTAGTTCTTACTACTGGAAAGATCCCAGAACACTTGACACCTGTAGAAAAGAGAAGATTGCTCCTGAAAACCAAAGCATATTCTCTTATAAATGGAAATTTATATAAATACTGTCAGGATGATATATTGAGAAGGTGTGTCTATCCAAAAGAGGTAAATCTTTTGCTTGAGGCTGCACACAATGAAGGACACCTAAAGGGGGAAGAATTGGCTCATAGAATCATCCACAAAGGTTTATGGTGGCCTCATATTTTCAAGGATGCAATCAAGTTTTCTAAAGAATGCCACATCTGCCAGAGGTGTGCTCCTGCGCCAACCAGATTGAATTTCCAACCATTAGTCATATCTACCGGATGGCTTCCATTTGAACGATGGGGTCTTGATTTCATAGGGCCAATTAGCCCAACTGGGCAACCAGGAGGTAAAAAGTTTATTTTGATGGCCACATGTTATGCCACTAAATGGATAGAGGCTAAAGCTACTGTGGACTGCACGGCTCTGATAGTAGCTAAATCTATGTATAAACGTATTTTCTCAAGATTTGGTTGCCCACTGGAAATTACTAGTGATAGGGGCACACATTTTGTAAATCAATTTCTCCAGTTTATATTTTACAAGTACAAAATCTTCCATAAAAAGTCTTGTGCCTATTACCCAAGGGCAAACGGCCAAGCAGAGAGTTCCAATAAGATTTTGATTGGACTACTTCGCAAATTATCTTTTGATCATCAAAGCTCTGGGCCAGTAGCACTGATTGGTGCAATTTGGGCTTTCAGAACCACGAAGAGGGGAACCACAGGCGAGACTCCATTTCGCTTAGTTTATGGGAAAGAGGCATTGGCACCATTTGAGTTTATCATCAGAAAAGAAATAGGAATCAAAACCATTGGAATTGAACCCCCCATTCAGAGAATGGTGGCATTAGAAGAGTACAGAGAAGGGGCAATGCAGAAACTTCTGGTGACACAAGAAGAGCGCAAGAGATTGCATGACAGGTATCTAAGATCCAATGAAGTTCAGGAAGGGTCCATGGTTTTAGTGCATCAGGTTCTACCAATTCAAACTAAATTGGCACCCAAATGGGTAGGACCATATAAGGTTATCAGGGTATTGCCACATGGCGCTGTGCATCTGGAAGATCTGCAAGGTAAAAGGATTCCTTTGGTCAACATCTCTAGAGTGAAGAAGTATCTAAACTAAGTCGACTTGTAAGAATTTCAACCACTGTACATACCACGTGTCATTTATTAGCGGTATTTTCTTGGTTAAGTATTTACAGTTATTCTGTCATTCAAGTATTTGCAGTTATTTCAATCAACAAGAAAAAGTTGCACCAGGGACGGTGCAAAAGCTTGATGTGGGGGTCTGTAGTACCCCTCCTCCTTTCCCTCTCTCTGGCTAGGCATGCAGGAGGACGTATTGTTTTCATTTTGACCATGGTGGCCCTCCCTGCTAATGGAGCATCCTCCCCTCCACTTCTCCCTACGTCACACCAATCTTCCTCTGAGCTTGAAAACCACGGATTCTTTGCAGAGGAGCAAGATAGAAGTCTCTCCCCTCTCCGCCACCCCACCCCGCACCCCCACCCCGCCACCCCACCCCGCTC
>CM035432.1:102931614-103026614 GCA_020310875.1 Ceratopteris richardii
AAGGAGCATTTTATTCAAGTCGAAGATCAAGAGAAGCTTGCATCTACACTGAAGTTTCAGTTAGACAGTGCCATTGAGGAAGAAGATTTTAAGGAAGCCGCACGCTTGAAGGAATCGCTTAAAGTAGTGGAGGCACAAGATCAAGTCTCTGAAGTTCTGAGTGAGCTGAAGATGGCCCTGGAAGAGGAAAGGTATGAAACGGCAACAAGACTAAGGGATGAAACAGCTGTCGGATTGTTAGGCTGGTGGGTAGGTTCGACAAAAAGTGAAAATGATCTTTATGGTCGCATCATTAACATAAGTTCTTCGTTTGGGAGATTTGTGGCAAGGGGATATTCTGCCAGACAGTTGGCATCTGCATCTACTAGCGCACCATTATTTGAAGTTTTCATTAGGAAGGACCCTCAAGGCTATCATCAGCAGGTAGTATGTTTGCAACGTGGTGGTACTAGAGATAATATGGCGTGTGCTCCTACATCAATCGATGTAAACATTGTAGACAAGAACACATTAGCCGAGGATGGAAATGTATGAAGATAAAGCCTCAAGGAGGAAGTCACGAGATGATTCAAATTGCCAATCAAAAGAGTCAAAGAATGAAATGACTACACACTGGCAAGGTTGTCATAGGGTATGGGATAAAAGTGTGCAAGGTAAAAAGTGGAAGCGGAGAAAAGATTTTTGCCACCAACCATTCACGACGACTACCTATTTTTGTGGATCCAATTCAATCAAGTGAACTAATTGACCTGCCCCCCAATTTTGGGTGATTAATCGACGCGTGATCAATGGACGTGAAGATTCGGCAAGGCCCTCTTAGCCTATTGGGGCCTATAAAAACAATGGATTTGTGCTCTTTTGGGGTACATTTTTTTTGGGAGTTACATTGATGCGTGTAAACGTGCAGAAGTTGTCTCTTGTACTTGGTGGTTTCAAGCCTATTGTAGGAGCTACTCTGTAGTGTGGATACAGAGGGTAGGCTTCTCAGTGGAGGGCTATGAGCACTATAGTGTAAGAGAGTAGCTTGGATTTATTTTCTTTTCTTGGCTCCTTATGCTGATCTGTTGTATTGGAGTTAATACTATTAGGGTGGCTTGTCAACCCTAAGCTTGCACATTTGAGCATCACTCTGCCCAACCTTGTAATCGTCTGATTCGAATCAAGAAGTGTATGGTCTTCCTTGGTCATTGGTTGTCCATATTTTCTGAAGTATTTACCACTCTGTGCAATCCGTGTTATCTACCTACTCACAGAAATGTTAAAGGGTATACTTCCCTAAAGAGAACCCCCCTTGAGTAGGTGATGTACTGAACGTGTTTAATTTTCATTCTCTACTTTTGTTAAAAGCGGATACCCCAGTACCTCCTCTACACACCCTATATTCTACTAAATTTTTTATTATAAAAATAATTTTTCTAGTTCCCAAGACTTGTCGTAAATGATTATATGACAATAAATTATTATTATAAAAATGATTCCAATAAGATGAAAATTCTTTTTATGGAGCTATTTCTTTCTTCTTATACATAAGTTTACAGAAAAATAGTTTTTCTCAACCATATTCAATCATTTTTATATTTTGAGTTATCAAAAAAGGTTATTTTTTTAAATATATATTTTCTATAGAGCATCTACGTATAGATCTTTATGGGGCTTTAAGGGTTTTTCAAAATTTTATTTGATTAGTATGTGTGATTTTTTTTTATTTATTAGAAAAAAGGACACTATAGTGTCCTGTTTTGGTACAACACTAGTGTTAAGCTTATGTTAACTCACGAATATTCGGAAACTGGCTTCTTACAGCTATGGAGTTATGGAGTTATATTCTTAGAGCGATACGGTTGCTGTGGAAACACTAGTTGTAAAGAATTCTTTCGTAATTTTTAGTTTCAAAGAAAGAATATACATGAATACATCTGATTGCAAGGCTTAAAAAACCACAGGACTCTACATTTCTATATCATAAGGATCTTCCCATGCGTCATGAAAAGAAACGCTTCCTGGATACGTTAGGAAAATTCGATTTAACTGGATTAATATTATCACATCAATAGCATGAAGAGCGTGGCGACCATAACGCTCGAATTCGCATATACATGTACAATCGAGGTATAACAAAAACGAGGAAGATTGCATTGGCGAAATCAAAAGAAATCTTGTTTTGGGGGGGGGGGGGGGGGTTTATTTCAGTTAGTGGACATTGGATTTCAAGTACTTTCATGGAATGGAAAGAATTTGTAATATAGAAGGGTTTTCTTTTTTTGTGATAGAAGTATAAATTTTGACCCAATGTTCATCCCATAGAGGTAAAGGAGAGGATGTAGCGGATATCACATTTCATAAATTATTATGCTTCTTTTTATGTATCTCAAAATAACTATTCTTCTAAGCGACAATCTTATAGGTTTTATATCCTAGCAGTGTTCCTCAATTAACTTCAAGTTCTTAATGAGCTTATCCACGTTTTTGTTGATGAATTTTAAGTTCATTTCTATGCGTGGCTGAATCCTATGACGATAGAAAGATCTTTGTTATTCAAACTAAGACCCTCTAATAATACGACTAGCATCTCTCTTTTAGATGACAAATATTTGAGGTCAATCAATTTCTCGTGTTCTATGGTAACTTACGAAGAGATCATCTACCACAAACTATAGTGTTACTTGCAGTAAAAATGCACATTGGTTTATGTGAAGTCTCATTTGAAAAAAATTATTTTTTATTGTGTAAATTTGATCTAAACTCATTCAAAAGGACGAATATGTATACAATGTCACCCTATTTTACGAAAATGACAAAGAAAAGTTCCTTGCTTTGTATTTTTAGAGCATTGACCTGAAAAAAAGAGAGAAACATCATTTTCTTAGCTATTCAAAAAGTTAGGTTTTAGAATAGAAATCTTAGACGCCCATTAATTAAGAACCACGCAGTAGACTAGATACCATTAGTAGTTACGTCTTGAACATGGTGATTATACTTTAGAATAGTACTTTGATCTCGATGTAGTAACTTTCGTAATAGAAGCACTGTCCGTATCATGGATCAACTACCAAAGTGTCTATTTGGTGCCATGATAGAATCCTATAAGTTAAGGTAGCACCCATTATTGGCATTAAAATGGTATACATTTTTGAATGTAAACCTCTTGGAAAGGTTGATAGGTATAAGGGTAGACCTCTATCGAAACGATATGATAAAAAAGACAACATTGATGTTCACGGAACTTTGACTTGCACATGCTAAATGACCACTCTTCGTTGTATCGGTGCATTTTGAAGCTCATATTAGTTGGAGTGCATATCGATTGGACATTAAGTGGCTATGTACATGAAGTATATGTATTTTAGCACCATTTTTTTGCGAAAGGGCATGAAAAAATGTGTGCAAGGTGAAAATGGAATTTTATGGATAGAACCAAACAACACGTGCTTGATATGAAGATACGCATGCTACTTGCTAGCATATGGATTTCTAAATAGTGCAATTGAAAGAAACATATATCTTAAGTGTGCAAATGATGTACTTCTGATCCTTGTTGTATAGATTGAAGAAATGTTTCTCATTTTCGTAATAGAAAGCATATTGCTGAATTTAAGGATAATTTGCATCTCGCTTTTGAGACGTCAGATTTGGGACGTTTGCATCATTATTTGTGCATTAAATTTATGCATGTTCCGAAGGGGAATAGCTTTTTTTGTCAAAGAAACACTAGAACATATCAGGGGTATACTGATCCTTCTACCAAGGAAAATGAATGGGTGCAATTTCACCTCAACATCGGCGTAAGGGTCGACATAGGCATCTGAACCAAAACACCGTTATAGGCACCGGTATCAACATCGATACGAGCAACGGTATAATCATCAGTATAGGCATTGGAAATAGTGACGCTCATATTGGTGCCCATACCGATGCCTCTATTGATAAATGCAGGGTGTACCATTGCGCGTACCAATGACCATCCTGGGAGTACCATCGTGCATACAGACGACCATATCTACAAAAATGTTTTTTGGGTAGAGTGTGTAATCTCTTGCTACAACAACATTACCATGATGTTTTTCAGCAAAAGACAACACACTCCACCAAAAAAAAATTGAGTAAAAGTGATGTGTACTCTAATGGCAACCAAAACATGATTTCATAGAGCAAAATACTATCGGACACAAAAGAGATGAGAACAATGATCGATGAACCATGTACCAAAAAAGTTATATATTTCATAAATGAAGCATGTAGAAGAGTGTGGCCAACCGCTATATGAGGAAAATACAAAATGTGGCAAAGCACTCCCATATAAGAATCAAATACAAAGTTCTAGTGCACCACTGCCATATATGAGCCAAATACAAAATTTTGGCACACCACTACCATACACATGCACAGGAGGATCAAAACATCTATGTCATCAGTCGTGCCACAAACAACAAGTAAAAACCAAGTTTCTAAGTTTATCACCTCACCATAGATGCTCCCATGAATTGATCGCATCGCGTCCCTCCAAGACCTCCAATAGTGCAATCAGTCCATGATGATATCCATAAGCCTTCTCCATTCATGTTGGAGGATGACCCATTGCCAGCTCCTACAACAAATATACAGAATGTTAGATGAACATACATGACATGCTTAACACAAAGAAATTCAATAAGATAAATATTACTTACAAAATCGTGATGCATAGTGTCATATCCATCATTGCCCAAATGTAACGATCTAACCATATCTAGACATGTGGCTATAGCATCTAGCTATTGCAGATATAGGTGAGGAGTCTGTTCCTGCTCATCATGAATCCTATCCCACTCCTCAACATCTAACCATACATGCTTTGGTAAGCCTACTCTGAAAGCATCACGAGCCTCGATTCATCGAAGGGACATAATGTCATGTGTGGTGTGCTGAATCCACTCTAAGCTCACAAGAGGATGCCAATGTGCTCGTCGAAACTCTTGATAGATCGTCTTTATGATATAATTTTTGCGATCTTTATCTTGTTCACTCCATTTCAACATGATAGAATGTCCAAACTGTATGGATCAAAGCTCTCGTATATGCTGACTTTTAGTCGCATCCATCACCGAAGCTCCATCATCAATGTATTCCACGTGGTGTACCTCATGGCGTATCCACATACGAGGTACTTGCTCTATGAGTAGAAGTGGGTGAAACAACATCCGTCGCACTGCCTCCACAATAGTTGCCTCCTCTAGAGCTACCTATACATCCACTCCTAGAATCTCCTGCTCTAGAGCATGACCTCGACCTAGGAGATGGGCGACCACCTATATCGCACTGAGGTGTCGAATGCACACATCTACTACAAGAGCCACAAGGGATGGCTGAGAAGATGTTCGTGGTGGAGTCATAGAGCTAGGAGACATACCTCCGGTGGGAGTAGCACTACCCACAGGAGTGAT
The DNA here is from genome assembly GCA_020310875.1 of Ceratopteris richardii. Lineage (NCBI taxonomy): Eukaryota > Viridiplantae > Streptophyta > Polypodiopsida > Polypodiales > Pteridaceae > Ceratopteris > Ceratopteris richardii. The sequence goes on from CM035432.1 coordinate 102,937,035, forward strand.
GCTGGCATGAGTGAGGCTGGTAGGAGTGAGGCTGACAGGAGTGAGGTTGGTAGGAGTGAGGCTAAGGGGAGTGGTACCATGAGCAATCCAATACTATGATCCAACGGCCATAAACGGGGGAAGCACCTGAGATTTAAAATCCAAGAATTGCTCCTTTGTCATGGAATATAGAGTGACTGGAGGACTGTCTCCCATCGTGCTCTCTAACAAAAGAACTCAAAATAATTAGCATATTATAATAAAGGTAATACAGAGAAGTAGTAGCGTATAAAAGAACATAGCAAAAAAAAACAAAAATTAGTACGTAGAAGTATTTTATTCAAAATTTCTCTATTCTAGCATCCTCGTCGAGATCTGATGCACAAAGAATATCTATCTCTATATCAACGATTTCTAAATAACTTGTTATGTTATCTTATTCTTGATCATCATCTCCTGCTTCATCATGTATCTCGTCCGATTCAATGACCTTTTCATCTCCAACAATCATCTCTTCCTCCTCGAATATCGAATGAATCTTAGAGTACACTACAGATGGAATTTCTTCTACATCTATGTTCCCACAAATTTGTCTACTCCCTAGAGAGCATTGTAAAACAACTAGCCATTCTAGTTTTTTCAAATCTCATATCAAAACAACTTGCTGATAGTGTTGGAGGAGTACAAATGTATCTCTTTAATATGTGCATAACTTTGTGGAGTCGACTTGAAGAAAACGACCCTTATCCCACCTCACTATTGTGTTTCTTCCAGAGGTGACTATTTTGAACCATTTCACTTCAAAAAGAAAGTAATGAATCTTCCTAAAGGATAGCTTCAAGATATCTTAAATCACTCCACAATAATCTAGCTGACTTTTTTGAACATTATTGTCTCTTCCAATACCTCTACTTTTTTGGAAAAAGTTCACCATCACCCCACTATTATAACTAGACCTATTTTTTTTTATTCATGTTATCCAAAAGTGTCGTCCATGCGACTATAGTGCACCATATCTATAATACTTTCAATCACATACCTTTGCGAGTTCTTCTTCTTCTTCAGAGATATCTTAACATGTTGCCTTTGCTTGTGAAATCGTTGTAAGTAGCCATGTACTCGCTGGAAAGGGTGGAAGAGGTGGAATACTTTTTGGAAGGGGCCAAAATTGAGTGGAATGATTCTTTCAAAACTAAGCTCTTTCCTTTGCATTTTTCTCCTTGCCAAGCTCATACCTTTCTAACCACTTCTGCATAGGCTTAAAGTTGCAAAACTTCATTGTTTTCTCTCTAAAAATTGCATCCATTTTTCTTTGCATCCCTTTACCTTGAGGTTCATCACCTACGAGATGAACATCTTATCATTGCTCCATAAGCAATGCATTTATGGTTCCGACATACATAGAAACTCAGTTATGAATTCAAGAGACTCTTGTATGAGCCATCTCTCTGCCATGCTGCCCTCTGGATGTGCTCTCTATCGAACAAACCCTTCTAATGTCTTCATAAAGCGCTCCAAGAAGAACGTCCATCGACATTGGATAGTTCCTACTATTGCAACTTCATCTACCACATGAAGCAGTAAGTGAAGCTGAACTTTGTGAATACTTGTGGGAACTTATTTCTCCATCATACAAATAGCCTCTATAGCATTGAGTTTCACATTCTCTATGCTATCTCTATTTATCTCCTTAGAAGAGATCCACCATACCAAGGAACTAATTTTATAAATGGTTGTTCGCACATCCTCCGAAAGACAATATTTTGAAGCCACAAGGACCACACACTATAAAAACTTATGCCAATCATGCGACTTGAGCCCTCCAAGATCAATGTTTCATGTGAAAGCAGTCTTTAGACACCTCATGCATCTAGTAGATATCCAAAAGAGTAAAATTATCTTCTTTGGTTGTTGCTCTTCCATCCTGCGAAGCACCCAAAAAGCTCTTGGTAACGATACTATTCCATTGGGATTAGTAATTTCCCACAAATATTGCATATGACCTCCCTCTCAAGTCCTCCCTTTGTGCTTTGCTTTCTTTCTTTCTTATCAAAGTCTTCTAGAGAATCTCTCCCACATTCTTGAAAATATGCATCTTGTCTACCAAATGATTGATCGATAACTCACTCCAACAAGAGAGTTCATGAAAGATCTATAATTGTTTCATGCCAGTGACTAGTCTTTCGAAATCCGTGAGCTTTTTCCAATCATGAGCTTTCATTTGGCATTGCGCTTGTCAACCAATTTACCCTTCATGTAAAACATGTCCATCAAGCAAGAATCTATGATATCCTTTATAGAGAGTTTTACAAAGTGCTTTGGAATATCCTGGTTCAAGTTCTGGTCTGCATAGGGGACAAGCATGGTAACCCGAAATCGATAAACCTGAGCATTCACCATAACCAGGCTGATCATGCATTGTCCACATAAGTATGCCTTCCACTCGCATGTCTCTTCTTCTTATAGGTTGAGACATGTCATGCATAATAATCCCATCATCCATGTTTTTTACCTTATACTTACCTAGAACAATAAGAGCAAATAATAAATGGCCCTTCTTTTTGGCCAGCCATTGTGGGTTGTTATAATTGACCAAACATACAAGCCATGTGCTCCATGAAGAGCTACGTAAATGAATTCCATCCACAACTCATTCTCCCTAACCATTGTGTTTGAGGAGAACTATGATGAAAGAACTTCCCAAGTCTGTTGGGAGGTCTTTCAATTTCTAACATATGGTAATACGAAATCAGAGATTGAGTTTACTAAGTAAACATGGCAAGAGTATCCTTTGCACACCATGTGGTCAACCTTTCTTGCTCTTCCCTTGTTGGTTGATGCTTGCTCTTGAAAATTGGCATGTCTTCATCTCGTGCGATGTATCCATATATGATTCTCCTTTGAAGGTATAATTGCATCCTTAGTGACCATGTTGAGTAGTCGTTCATGTCCAATTTTTCAATGAAGGATGGAAATCCATCTTCTATCTTGATTGTGCGAACCTTCTTCACACGCTATACGTGATGGTTGGAGAGTGTTTTGGGCCACTTTAGCTAGTTGATAAGAATAAATAATCACATATGTTGCTTGTAAGATGATCCACTAATGGTAGGATCAAAACAGATAGGTAGGAATATAATCCAAGCTCCAAAACTTGCTATTTTGGTTGATACACCTATTTAGTGTTTTAAACTATTCTTTGAGTACAATAGTAATTGACTAAATTCCTTTTGGGGAGCTCTAACTAACTTAACAAGCTACAATTCATGAGTGATATCATAAAAAATGATGGAATATATGTAGAGAAATGTGTTGAGCAAATCAACCAAGCATCTCGTCATTTACAAGCCTTCACAGTGACAAACCAATGAGCAAAGATTTATTAATATCTCACGACCACGAGAAGTATTAATAATGAAACTTCATAGGATTATAATAGAGCGTATGCTGGATCTATCATGCTTTAAATCATAGGAAATGATGAACTATAAAGTGAGAACAAGCTCTAATAAGTTCTCTGTTTTGATGGAGTTATGACAAAGAGATGAGAATAAGAAGTAATGATCATGTATTTATTAAATAAAATCAAATTACAATGTCATTGGCAATCAACTATTGCTCAATGAGTGAGAAGTGAGTGAGCTATGAGGTGACCTCCTCTTCTCAAAGAAATTACATCAAAATGATCTCTGAATCTTGAGATACATGTGGACCTTTCATATTCTCTTTTTGTATTTCTAGTTGAAGCCTAAGGATTTGAGTTCAAATTCAAATCTTTATCTAAAAGTGAATGCTAAAGTATAGGACTGATTCTCTCTTGAGTAAACTACTAAATCATACGTGATTTTGTGCTTCCTAACTACTTGTGAGTATATTCAACTTTAACAAAAGTAAATGTGAAGTAAAGTTACAAGAGGTTGAACATATGAAGCCTTCCAAGTATTATGCCAATACATCAAGTTTATGTGAGGTGATCAAGTATGTAGGCCTGGGCTTAATTGCACCAACATGATTTTCCTTTGGCAAAGATTGATCTTCAAGAATCTTACAATAAGCAATTAGAACGATATTAGTAAATAAATTTATTTTGATACAACAATGAAAGTTTATTTCAAATCAACTTAGTGGAACAATTGAGAGACACTACTATCAGACCATCCATTAATGGATTGCAGATTGAGCATCACGAGTGATGCACATAGTACAAATATCTTTGCTCCATTCTACATTGGGAAACAAGCTAGTCTTCGCATGTTTTTGTATTCTTCATGGGCTTCTGATCGTGGAAATTCTATTGTATCCATGAAACTCATGACATCTTCTCCACCATTCTGATCTTCATCCATCTCATAAAATGCTTCGAGCATTTCTTCCATGTGTTCATTCTTTGTAATGCTATTAGTAGGTTGTACTTCTTCCTTTGTTTTTATTCTCTTCTATCCAGAAGAGGTTACCGGTGCCATGCCCTTTGGGTCCAAGTGCTCACCAGGGGGACCATGCAAATGGTAGCATAGGTTTTGTAGTCGGTGTTTATCAAAGGATCCATATTCTCTAACATGTGCAGTACAAATCACTCATTTTCAATAAATATTTTACTTGCACTAAATGCACGGACATGTCATTCTCTCCTCTAGATCCAAACTAGACATCTGATACAATATGGACATTTTGGAACATTCGATTTCTCTTATTAAACATAAAAACCATAATCCTAAAGACTTAAACCTTAAATGTATATATATTTGGTTATATATTCTAAGTTTTTTATTTCCTTTTTCTTATTTAATTTATATTTCTAATTATATATTTAATTGAAACATTAGCTATTTTCATATTTATTTATCTCTACTAAAATCCTATTTTTATATAGACTTAGTTATATATATTTATTTGTATTAAAGAACTAAAGAAACCTAAATCACTAATCCTAAAGACCTAGATCTAAAACATGTATATGTGTGTATGCATCTGTATACGTATGTGTAAGTGTACATATATTATGTGTGTAAATGTGTATATGTTTGTATGCATGTGTAAACAACCTAGAAACCCTAATCCTATTTTTAGATATTTAATTTGATAAAAAACCATAAAATCCTAGTTTTATATATTTAATTATATAGAGTTAATTGAAACACTAGCTATTCTCATACTTATTTATCTATATTAAAATCATAGTTTTTTATATATTTAATTTGATAAGAAACCCTAAAATCCTATATATATATATATATATATATATATATATATATATATATATATATGTGTGTGTGTGTGTGTGTGTACATATATTATGTGTGTATATGTGTGTATGTGTATATGTGTGTATGCATCTATATGCATGTTTGTATGCACTTGTATGCATGTATGTATGCATGTGTGCATTTATCTATACTATAGACCTATTTTTTTATATATTATTTATATATATACTGAAGGCCTAGTTTTTATATATATTTAATTATGTATATATCTGAGCGTGTGTGACAGTATGTGTATGTGAGTGTGTATGTATATGAGTGTTCATGTATATGCACGTGTGTTTGTCCTACTTTTTATAGATATTAAAAAACATAAAAGCATATTTCCTATATATCATAAAAAGCCTAAAAACATTAAAACCCTTATGCTATATATATATATATATATATATATATATATATATATATATATATATATATATATATATATATATATATATATATATATATATATATATATATATATATGTTAGTATGTGTATATGTGTATATATGTGTATGCATGTGTAAACAACTTAAAAACCCTAATCCTATTTTTTATATATATTTGATTATATATTGTAATTTTTTCCTAGTTTTTATAAATATATGTTTATATGTTCATATTAATCTAAAACTCTCTTTTTTATATAATTAATTATATTTATTTAATTTGATAAAAACGCTAAAATCCTATTTTTATATATTTAGTTATAATTTAAGTTGATAAAAAACCTTAAAATCATATTTCTATATATTTAGTTATATATCTTTAGTTTATTTTTTTAAAATAGTAGCTCATTTATCGATACAATTATCCTATTCTTTATATATATTTATTTATATATTCTGGTTTTTCCTTGATTTTTGCTTTAATTTTTCCTTATATAGATTTAATTGAATTATATGTATGTAAAAACCTAAAACCCTAATCCTAAAGACCTAGACCTAAAACATGTATATGTGTGTATGCATGTGTATATTTATGAGTATACATATGTGTATTTGTATATGTGTATGCATGTGTACATAGCCTAAAAATCCTAATCCTATTTTTTATATATTTAATTTGATAAAAAAACCCTAAAATCCAATTTTTTTGTATATTTAATTATATATGTTTAATTAAAACACTAGCTATTTTCATATTTATTTATCTATAATGAAATCCTATTTCTAAATATATTTAATTATAGATTCTAATTTTTTATCTTTTTTTTTGTTTTATATATTTAATTTAATTAGAAAACCATAAATCCCTATTTTTTTATATTTGATTATATATATGTGTGTGTGTATGTATGCATATGTATCTGTATGCATGTGTGTATATGTGTGTGTATGTATGCATATATGTATATGTGTGTGTGTGTGTGTGTCTATGTTTGTGTATGTATGCATGTGTGTATATGTGTGTGTGTATGTATGCATGTGTGTATATGTGTGTGTATGTATGTCTACGTGTATCTATGCACATGTGTATATGTGTGTGTATGTATGCATGTGTGTTTACGTGTGTATGTGTGTGTGTATATGTGTGTGTATATGTGTGTATATGTGTGTATATGTATGCATGTGTGTATATCTGTGTGTGTGTGTGTGTGTATGTAGTGTATGTGTGTCTGTATGTATGCGTGTGTGTATGTATTCATCCATGTGTGTCTATGTGTGTATGTATGTATGCATATGTATGTGTATGCATGTGTGTATATGTGTGTGTGTATGTATGCATGTGTATATGTGTGTGTGTATGTATGCATGTGTGTACATGTGTGTGTATGTATGCATGAATGTATGCATGTGTGTACATGTGTGTGTGTATGTATGCATGCATGTGTGTATATGTGTGTATGTATGTATGCATATGTATGTGTATGCATGTGTATATGTGTGTGTGTATGTATGCATGTGTGTACATGTGTCTGTGTATGTATGTATGTATGCATGTGTGTATATGTGTGTATGTATGTCCCTTCAGCTAGACCGAATCAGCCAATGATTCGTTCATCTCCTATGAAAACATCGTGCATAGAAAAGAGACTAGCAGGCTTACAGACATAAGGAACGAGCAGTCAGAATTCATACAAAGTTTGAAGATAGCATATTGTCGTGACTAGAACGACTCTCTTGTGTTAAATTGGTTGAAATAATCTATGAGTGTCTTTATAGAGATACGTCAGGGAGTTCTAATGCAGTTCTGCAGCTGTTTGAGACAGGATATATAAAAGGGAATTCTCGGAATTCTACCTAAGTTTTGGAAAACATTTAAACAATGACATTGATTGAGTTAGTTTTTTTTAATAAAGGAAGTTCGGTGTTAGCCTACTCTCCCACACTTGTATTAGTTAAAAAAAAAAGTACAAGTGAAGGGGACTAGTGCCCACGGGACCCCCCAAATCCCACTGAGTAGGGGTAGATTTTACAAGGTTTAGATGTCATTACAAAGAAGGTTAATCACCCTCTCATCACAATTGCGCGGGGCCAACTTGGGTTTAAGCTTGTTGTTGATCTGAAGCAGCACTTGATGATGTCTCAAGGGGGGGGGGATTTCTTACAGTTAGTGATTCTTTTGCCGAGAAAGAATAGAGATTTATCAATCCACCATTCTTTGGGGGACTCTCCAAACTTATAAGCACATCTTTCCTGCCATATCTTCCATACGGCCTCCCCTCTGATGGCGTTCCAGAGAGTCACAAAGCAGTTGATCGCTTCTCCCAACAGAGTTTGTTTCCAACTGATATGTTTATGAATTCTACTTTTCTTATTGTCAATCTGCCAGAGCCTCTTGGAGTTGGGACATGTAAAGAAGATGTGAGTAACATCTTCAAATGTTAGATTTAAAGGAAGAGAGAAAGAAGTCCTTGAGTGTACTAGTAGCTTCAACTACCACAAACAACTCAATACTACTCTCACTAGAGAAATAAACATCCTTAAAATTCACTAGAGTACTTCATGTAAAACACTTCTAGATTAAAGAAAAAAAGGGTCGGAGAGAATCTTGTTTCCCTAGAAGGATCTACTTTTACTTTATTTAAGGAACTTAAGAACATTATTTCTATGTTCCTTGTGAGATGCTCCTTGGAAGTGATGAAGCAAAATCTTTACACCTAAGATCAATAAAATAATTTCGTTAAACATCGTTTGCACATGAGATTCACTATTTTTCTTGCAATATATTGGCCATAGAGTTCAATAACATGGTCGTTATTTACTACATGAGAATATGAGGTACTGAATTGAGTTTTAGAAATTTTCTAGCTAGGCTATATGATTGGGTATGTCTAAGGACCTTAGAGGCTTTTCATATATTTTACAAGACTTTTTTATCAAAATTCATCATGCAACATCGGATGGATTATCCATCTTCTCATGAATGCCCCATTCTGAGCGTGCATGTGTAATTGTACACAATCATTCAGGTACATACAATGTGTACTTTGCCTTAAGGAATTGAATACCAGGCTATAAGAACCTCCAATCTTGGGGTCGAAGACATTATTGAAAAAACATAGACATTGGCCTTATGCTAATGGCACATGCATTATGGACATGTACAGATTCAAAGAGAGATGCACTCATACATAGAGAGAGGATGAATCCAAAGTGGATAACCCACATGTCCAATGGAGAGTCATAAAAACTTTTACATTTCAATTGATTGTTGATCCTTACAATAAAACATCATCAATCTCCTCATCAAGCTTGAAATTCTCTTTAATATAAAATGAAATAAACTTATTTATCCATAGAACATAAAATCAACGTGAATTGGCATCTTCTAGATTCAAGCTAAAGCTTTTGTAAAGTAGATGAATTGACATCTTTTGTGAGTATATCTACCACTTGATCTATAGTTTTGAAGTGAAACAAAGTGATTGTGAAACTCAACATGATTTGATATCGCATGATGTATTGAGTTGTTAGAAATCATAAAGGGTCTTTAAATTTCACATTAGATAGTCACCCTTCCATGGATGGAGAATCCCATGTCTTCAAATAGGTGTGTTATGCATTTTCCTCACGAACAGTTTGACGAAAGTCTCTTTATTTAGCTTTGGTACTTGAAAACGTGACTATTGGATTCTTTTTTCTAGATCATGAAATGATTGCACTCCCAAGTTAGAATGCAAGTCCAATAGTTGATCTTTGATCCATGACATTCACTTGCCAATCAGCATCACTAATATGTACATGCTTAAACGTTTTCACATCAAACATGCAAAACTTGCATGTCGCTTTTAGATTGCATGGTTTATGCATGTAATGAATCACCAAGTCAACAAAAGGAAGCTAAAATCATTTCGAGTACTTGTTAGATAAATCAAACTTTCAACCCCTAGAATCCAATGGCATATCAACACGTTTGTAAGCATACAAAAGATCTGAAATGCTTTGAGCATATAGTTGCATTGTATCATCCGAAATTCCACTTGGATTTAAATTACTTTGACTCCAAGAAAGTATTTTAGCTCTCCCAAATCTGTTGATTTTAGTTTATTTTTCAAATCAATAATCCTCTTTTCATCATTGTTAGTAATGATCATATCATCACATAAACAATAATAGAATCATTTCACTTCCATTATTCCATTAAAAAAAGTGAATAATCTACCTTTGATTGAATGTATTCAAGATCCAAGAGCTTTTGCACACATTATCATGATCTCTTGGCTTCACCTAGCCTTCTACTTGCTTCATAAAAACTTCCTTGTGTACATAAGTCACAAAGTCTTAGGGACTTGTGCCAAAGAGACTAAATCTCATTTGCCACACAAGTGCATATAGTGGTGGATTGACACACGCTTAATTATCAATCCGATGAACCGACCTAGCCAAGTGTATGAGGACATGCGCACACATGATGGAAATTGGAGTGGTTCAGTTCAAATGCCTCAGCAAGGACTAATCTACCTCCACAACTCACTTAATCTCTAAAAATTTCTGTCGGGATACCACTAACAATAGTCTTTACAAATTTGAATGTTTATCCTAGCTCCGAACTCCGAATATGGGCAATACGAAGTTCATTTCAAAGCTCTCAACGAGAGGCATCTATTAGTCATATTTTCACTCAAATCTGACAATCGCTCTTCAAGTTATGACCGAAACAATGAATGGTGGAAAACACACACACTCACTCCACAACTCCTACTTGCTCACATACACTCTACAGTAGCTCAAAAGTGATGGGAAGGGGTAGATAACAGTCCTACACACGCATTCCAAACTTCACACACACACACACACAAAAGATCATGGAGAAGAAGAAAATCTCTAGGAAAGAAGCAAATTTGAAATTCAAGAACTCTCCTTCATCACAATGGCAAAAAGTCTTTGCAAAGATTCACAAAGTCCCTTATATACATGTGCCCCAAAAATGGTCCTTTCACACAAGTGACCAGCACTTTATTAGCTTATCTCTCTTCTTCTACTATTTTACAAGAAATATATTACAATGATTTGGGATTATGCATCTAGAGGACTCCTCTAGTGCATTTACAAAGCTTTGAGGGAATTTTATAAGATTTTGAAGAAGAAAAACATGCCCATTAATTTGAAAATTTTAGGGCTCCCCTTTTGTGCCTCTTTGTTCTGCAACACTCTCCCCCTCTTTGTCTCTGTCGTCTCTTGACAGGCCTTTGCTTCTCGTTTATAGCTTGTCTAAGGCTTCTGAATACACGCACCCAATGGCCGAAGAAACGATAAGGACTGTCAGGCAATTTGTTACTTTATCTGAAGTTAGTCCTTTGCTTCTATACTCCCCTTGGTATTCCATCCATTCATAAATGTGGGTTGCTGCATTACATCGGATTGCCATGCACGCCATAATTTGAGGACCTCTACTCTCTTTTAAGAGAGCGTTATGCTTTAAAGCTCCTATTTCTGAATCTTCCTTGTCATCCTCTTGGACTTGTTCCATTTCTTCCCACCGCACGCATCTAGTGGACGAGGAGGCACCTAGGACCTTCAAACAATTGGTTATCTTATCCGATGAAGAGTCCCCCATGTGTTGTCTCTCTCCCCGACTTCTTTCCCTTCACCGCCAGCTCCTAGTGGATGAGGAAGCTGTGCGCAAGCTCCCATGAAATGTCCTAGTTGTTGTTATCTTTAATTCCACTCCTCACGACCTAGATCTTTGGCATTGTTGCCTGATGCGTGCCCCTACGGGGCTTTGGGCAGAGAGTTGTTCATTTTCTTGATAATCTTCATTCCTTATTGAGCAGGTTTATTCTTTGATTTTCTTCTTCTTCTCTTTTTGCTTGATTCACCTTCCACATGTCCCTCCTCCTGAACTATGTCATCCGCAACAGGCTTTTTGTGGTGACGTGAGTACGTTTGTATTGCTGCCTGCTCTCGTTGATTAAGTAGATTAGCATGACATATCATGAACTCTTTCCATTGACTTGACTTTACCACATCCTCTGGTGCCTGTTGGTGATCAGCAAAGAAGCTTGTTTAATAGTTCACCAGTCTTGCATTAAGTTTGGAAGTCATTTTTACAAAAAATTCAAGAATCAATTTCAAAGAAGCCTATGAAAAATGCTTCCTCAAAAGTCTGCATATATGTGCTTGCCAAAAACATAAGCCGTGAGTAGAATGCCATAATCTTTAATCGGCTCGAGATAGTGGAGAGAACAAAAACGAGTGCTTCAGATCCCTGAGTAATCCCAATGAAGTTCAAAAAAGTATATTTGGCATGTTGGAAGACCTTGATGACTGTAAGTAACATGCTTAGAATCTTATTAGTCATTTTGACTACTACATCAGGTAGAGTGGCGTAGAGAGCAATCCAAAATTCCATGGTTTTAACCATGTATTCTTCAGTCGGTAGATAGTTATGCGGTGGACTTGGAAGTAGTGGATAGTTGAGCAACTGGTTATTATTGTTACCTTGGCGTTGTCCTTCTCAAAAATGCATCTAGGAGCATCTGCGGGGTACTGGGCAAAAAGATGGATTTACCTGAAGTACGTATGGCGATGATTCCCATTGTACCCGAAGCGTAGGGTTTTTCTCCAAAAGATTTCTCCTCCATACACGGTCAGCTCTTTGGAATTCCTCTTGAGTGTAGTTGAATGTATTCCTACTCAACTGGAGATTGTTGTCGGGCTCCTTATTTGTCGTGCTCTTTATATATTGTCATCTTTGCTCTTTAAGTAGTCTGTATGGTATATTGAATGGTTTTAAGATCTATTCCAAATTTTTGCTTTCAATTATTGCATCCTTCATGACCTTGATGATTTGATCTTCAAATTCTGTAGTAAGCTAGGACACCAGTAGTGCCCTCTTGTCCCGGCTTAGTTCTGCAATATCCCGATGAGTTTGTTCAGACTAGATCTCCATTTCCTCCCTTATCAGTGAATGATGTAAACGGGGAGAGAGAGGACGTACCTCAATGTCCTCAGTAGCAGCTATGGAGTGTGGAACTACTGGTGTCCCCTCTATTGTCTTCTGTGTTAGTTGATCTTGTAACTACTTGATCAATTCATCTTTGTTTTTAATCTCCTCGATGGCCTTCATAATGGTTTCTTTGTTTTTTTAGAGCTCCTCACCAATGATCGCAAGTTGATTTGCATGTTCATTGCATTGCTCAAAATATTTCTTTTCTACCACCTTCCACTTCCATCTCTGTTCTGCTGTGTCATCCATATACCTTCTCTTCTATTCTAAAACAATGGCCTGCTCCTGCTTGAGTTGATCTTCATACTTAACTATCTTTTCCTCCAACATCTTTGTGTCCTTGTCTAGAACTTCAAGAGCTTCTATAGGTTGGGTCTAAATTTAGATGGGCTTGCTGGTAATGGTGTCCTTACATTGATAGATTTACTTGACCTTTGATATATTGATGTGTGTCTTCCAGGCTCTTGTCAATTCCTCTTCCGTAATCGGTCGATGGTCTTCAATTCTTTTCCTTGGAAGTACATGTTACCTCTTTGTGGCTGGCACCTCAGCTTCTATCTACATCATTTCTCTTAACCTCTTGGGTACCTCTCATTTTAGGTCGTGAGCTAGTTTCTACTTCCTCTACAATTGTTACTCCCTTCTTTTTCCTAGGGACAGTTGCAACGTTTGAATATTTTGCCATGGCTCCCGATGATGGCATTTCCAGCAAATGCTCTCTAATACCCAAGGCATGATATATCAATATAGTCAGAGCCACACTCCCATTCAAAAATTTCTTGTGATTCCATTGCTTTTTTTCCTCAAACATCCGCTCTTGAATATAAGGAGTCATGTTGACTTGATTTCCGATTTGTTTAATAGCGTGTGACAACATTTGTACTATGATCTTTTGTGGAGTTGTATACCTGTGCATGTTTGGAAAACAAAAATGTTGATGGATAAGCCTCACTTCATCTTGAATATCAATACGATTGATGTCATTGAAGGTTCGCATCTTGGCTCCTTGACTTTCTTCTTTCAAGATTGTAGTCGTGTCCTTCTCCCATCCAAAAGCTTCCTTAATTAGTTCATGTGTAAATTGAATTATGACCCATTCACCAATTGCGTCCATGACTCTAGCCTCAAACACCAACGGGTCATGCAGGGCAGGGTGCATAGTATTCATGACTTGGACACATCTCTGAAAATCGGGCTTGTAGATCGGTAATTCAAAGTATTTATGGATGCCTGCCTTCTTCATAACGTCCATGGTTGATGTGAGCTCGTGTACTACTTTGAAATCTTTAGACATCACAGGGAACCCGTGATCTGTATCTATGATTTTAATGGTTATGAGGAATACGAAATCCCCTGATGGTTGATCATCCCTAAACCAATGACCTTTTGCTTTAGTCACGCTTTGCAAAGGGAAGTCCAACAATTCCTCTTGAATGGTAGCTTCAGAGTCTTCAGACGCCATCTCCACTCGTAATGCAAGGTCATTAGCTGTTGTAGAATACATGTCATTTAGTGATAAGTGTTATCGTGATATTTCATGCATTGTGTCACTCTGTTCCCCATGTGTGCATCAGTAGAGCTTCCTGCCGCATCTTTTTTTTTTCACTTTTGAAAGAAAAAAAGAATTAGTGTAGCCGAAGCAATTACTTATTTATATAGTAGGTCCATTCCTAAGGAAGTAGAAGATATGACTTGTCCCCAATTGGAGAAAGTGCACCACTAAGTCTATTATGTACCTTATGTGCCGAATGCCTGGCCTTGTAATGTGGCCCTATCGTGCATACTTTAGGTGCATTGGAAGTTTCATGTGTGCAAAAGAAATCTTCTTCGTTCAGGTGTTTCATTCCTTGTTGTTGCTTTGGTTTCCAGATCCATTTCGTAGTAGAGGTTTTAAGCCCTGTCTTTTGCTCAATTTATTCTACATGTGTATCTCTTCTGTCTTTTGTTATCCGAGCTATGAGTTTTTTTCTCCTGGGGTATCTGTGATGAATCTCACTAGTCCTTATGGTATTGTTGTGTCGATATAATGTTTCCTCGTGTTTGTCTATCTCTTGAATGGCCCTTTGTCTGACCTTCTTGGGAATCCACATTTGTTGCCGTGTTTTTTGCACTTCAATCAAAGGTTTAGGAAGCCATACTCTCAAGAGTCATTTTGTGTAGTGCCCCTCCGTTTTTCTCTCTCTCTCTTTTGTTTGATTGAGAATCACCCACTCAACCTTTTCGCAAGTATCTTTCATTTGAAACTCTTCTAGGAGGCCTGCATCCTCTAATAGCTCTTCAATTTTCTGAAGAGCAGCATCCTTTTGCAGAAAAGACTCGCGTAAAGCATTGGCTGAGTTCCGTATGTATGATAGTTCTGACTCTAGAGCCTCAACACGCTCTCCTGCCTCAAGGTTAAGCTTTGCCTTTTGTTCAGCTTCATTTAAAGCCATCATCTTGGCATGGATCTCTTGTTGATATGATGATGCCATAGCTTCCATTTCTGTCGATTTCTCTACCAGTAGCTGCTTTAAATTATCTATGTGCTGGATTAGGCCTTTGCCTTTTGTTACTGCTAAACTCAGCCTTCCCGGACACCAAGTGCCTTCTATTCAGCTTCTAAAAGCTTTCTCTCTCTCTCTCTTTCTCTCTCTCTCTCTCTCTCTCTCTCTCTCTCTCTCTCTCTCTCTCTCTCTCTCTCTCTCTCTCTCTCTCTCTCTCTCTCTCTCTCTCTCTCTCTCTCTCTCTCTCTATTTCTCTCTCTCTCCCCTCTCACTATCTTTCCCTCTCTCTCTCTCGGTCCCTCACTCTCTCTTTCTCTCTCACTCTCTCTCTCTTTTTCTCTCTCTCTCTCTTCCCCCTCTCTCTCTCTCTCTCTCTCTCTCTCTCTCTCTCTCTCTCTCTCTCTCTCTCTCTCTCTCTCTCTCTCTCTCTCTCTCTCTCTCTCCCTCCCTCCCCTCCTTCTCTCTCCTCCTCTGCCACCCCTGCCGATCCCTCCCCACATCCCCCGTTGCTCCACCCCACATCCCCCGCTGCCCCACCCCGCCTCCCCGCCTCTCTCCACCCGCAGCCCCGCACCCCCCCACTGCTCCACCCCGCATCCCCCGCTACCCCACCCCGCCTCCCCGCCTCTCTCCGCCCGCAGCCCCGCACCCCCCGCTGTGCCACCCCGCATCTGCTCCACCCTGCATCCCCCGCTGCCCCACCCCGCCTCCCTGCCTCTCTCCGCCCGCAGCCCCGCACCCCCCCGCTGCTCCACGCCGCATCTCCCACTACTCCACCCCGCATCCCCCGCATCCCCCGCTGCCCCACCCCGCCTCCCTGCCTCTCTCCGCCCGCAGCCCCGCACCCCCCCTCCCCCGCTGCTCCACCCCGCATCCCCCGCTGCCCCACCCCGCCTCTACCCTCCCGCACACCCGCCACCCCCCGCCCCCTCACCCGCAACCCACCCCTCACACCTCCCCTCACACCCGCACACTCACCTGCAACCCACCCCTCACACCTCCCCTCACACCCACACACTCACCCGCAACCCACCCCTCACACCTCCCCTCACACCTCCCCTCACACCTCCCCGCACACTTACACACACACCTCCCCTCACACACGCACACCCCCACTCCCACACACACACACACCCGCGCATACACACAAACACAAACACATACCTACCCATACACTCACACACACACATATACAAAGACACGCATGCACCCACACATACACACGCACAAAGACATACACACACACACTCACACACACGCATGCACTCCTTCACATACACACATGCACATCCTCGCATACACACACACACCCACAACCACACACACACATACTCACACACACACCCACACATACACACACACCCACACACATACGGCCTGGTATCACCAAGAAAGAAATAGAAGAGTGCTTCTGTTCCTCTGTGAATGGACCCAGAATTCTTCAAGTAGGCTATGAAGATGAGGAAGATCATGAGATGATGGAAGCATATGAACGGCTTGGCTCTTTGCTAGTAAATGAAGGCATTGTTCGTGAAAGCTGAAGGCCACACTCGAAAGCTTCATGCAGAGGCTCTTCTTGATCTTCAGATAGGAGTGTTTATCACACCTAGATATGACCTTCTGTTCACAAATTCAAGGCATGACCTAGATGCTATTCATGGGCCTTTCCATGAGGACAAGCAGTTGGACCAATCGGCTTCAATTGAATTTCTTGGAAAATGAGAATCTCAGATGGCAGGTGAAGAGGTAAAAGTGAATTGTTAAAAGTAAAAGTGGATAAACAAATGTTGCCGCCAACCATTCATGGCGACTACCTATTTTTGTGGATCTAATTCAAATCAAGTGGAATAATTGACCTACCCTCAATTTTGGGTGATTAATTGGCACGTGATCAATGGACGTGAAGAATCGGCAAGACCCTCTTGGCCTATTGGGGCCTATAAAAACAATGGATTTGTGCTCATTTGATGTACAATTTTAGAGTTACATTGGTTCAGATACGCGTACGTGCAGAAGACCTCTCTTGCACTTTGTGGTTTCAAGCCTATTGTAGGAGCTACTCTGTAGTGTGGATACAGAGGGTAGGCTTCTTAGTGGAGGGCTATGAGCACTATAGTGTAAGAGAGTGGCTTGGATTTTTCTTTTCTGTGAGTCACTGTTGCTGTTAAGCTCTATTCTCTTGAGAAATTCTTTGCCATTTGTATTGTTCTGGGTTAATCTGCATATAATTGGCCCCCTTAAGCTGATGGGAAGACTCTGTTGCATTGAGGTTATTCACTTTTAGGGTGGCATGTTAGCCCTAAGCTTGCACATTTGAGCATCACTCTGCCCAACCTTGTAATCATATGATCCGAATCAAGAAATATATGGTCTTCTGTAGTCATTTGTTGATTAATATTTCTAGAGTATGTACAATTCCTATGTCTGCTCACAGAAATGTTAAAAGGGTATACTTCCCTAAAGAGAACCCCCTTGAATAGGCAACGTACTGGATGTGTTTAACCTTTATTCTCTACTTTTGATAAAAGTGGATACCCCAGTACCTCCTCTACATTTTGGTTCTGATTTCGGTGAAGAAGAATTCTTGTCCACCCTTGTCTTCCTATAAGAAATGATGTTTACTGGCGTTGCCTTCTCTGATTCCTTCACTCGATCCTTGTGAACCCACTTGAAGTTAACATGTCTTGATTACGAGTAGCTGATGGTGAATTTCTAGGATGCTCATCACTGTTTTTCATAGAAGTCTTTTAGAGTATTGTCCTCCTCGGTTTCCTTATGTTCACCAATCAAGCATGATGAATCTACTTTCTCTCTAGGTACATTGGTGTTTGAATTCTCTTCTTCTCTAAAACCTGCTTCTGATTGATTTGTGCTAGAATCATTTGCTATGTGCTCTTCCACAATTTTTTCAGCATTTTCGATGACTCCTGGTCTATGATAGGGTTTCTCTCCTAATAAACTAAAGATTTTGCTTGTGCCCAATTTTGGCTGCAATGTATTCTTGAGCTAGGTGGATACTCACCTCATTCTCAATGATCCAGTTTTTTCCTAGGATTAAGTTTTCTATTAGATCCTCATCTCTACACACTAGAACTCGTTGTTCCATAGTTCAATTTCCTAGGTGGAGGGATACTATGGCTTCTCCAATGCATGTTATAACTTGACCTCCCACACCTATCATATGTGCCTTTGTAGGTGTTATAATTTTTTGAAGATCCGTGATGACTGTATTTTGTATGCAATTGAGTGCTGCTCCTGATTCTATCAGTGCGTCGATTAGTTGGTAATACGTCGTTCCAATTCCTAGGTTTAAGTATGGCTGTGACATGTAGACATTGGTTGTGTTGGACTTATGAACCTAGTACTTAGCCATGGGAATAGGCTCTTCTCCTCGCAGATACCGTTCATCTCTTTCCTTATCCACTCCTTTCGTTTCTAGATACGCTCTAAGGCTTCTTACCATGCTTCCTCTCTAATTTGTTCTTCCTCCTTCCTATTATGCACACCTATAAGGCATACTAGCATCTGATTCGTCAATGGCTCCATATATCATTTCACTCGACATCCACTCATGTAGTTAGGAAGAATATCTCCATCCAAAGTAGCTAGATTAATTGCTCCACTAGTGGAAATCCTATTGATGATTAGAGGCCCATATCCGCGTTTTTGTAATTTCTTGGCATGTTGGTTCAAGGTGTAGACCAGAAATAAATCTCCTTGTCTTTGATATGTGCATCATAATATGCCTTTTGTCTTCTTTTGGCTGGGTAAATACCTGCAAGAGCCTGCATACGAGTTTCATGTAGTTTCTCAATCTGGTCTATTTGCTTGGATAATTCATGCCCTGTCCATTCGAATTGTTGGGCTACTCTCAAAGTTGGCACGAAAAAATCGATCGACAAGATTTCGTTCTGTCCGTACACTAGATTGAAAGGGCTAGTTCTAATGGCAGTCTTGTAAGCAACTCGGAAGGCCCAAATGGCATGATGCAATTGTTTGTCCCAGTATGACCTTCCACTATTGACTATCTTTGTCAATATTGTGCATAAGACCTTATTGGAACTTTCCGCTTGACCATTGGTTTGAGGGTGGTATGGGACTGATTTATTTTAGATCACTAAGAACTCATTCATTAGGGACTCTATGACTTCATTGATAAAATGCGTTCCTCGCTCGCTCACAATCTCAATTGGTAATCCGAAAACAGTGAAAATGTGATAAAAAAGAAACTTAGCAGTGGTATGAGCATCATTCTTCCTAGTAGCCTTTGCCTCCACCCATTTAGTCAAATGATTTGTGGCTACTATGATGTATTCGGCATGTGACCCTTTGGCTGGTGGGTTAATGGGTCCTATGAAATCAATACCCCATTTGGAAAATGCTCTAGCACAAACCATAGCTCTCAATGGCATGTCATTTCACCAAATTGGGTATTTAGCCCTTTGGCAGGTCTCACAACTTCGGGCATAGGTGTTAGCATCCATATATAGAAAAGGCCACCACAAGCCCGCGAATAGGATCATTTTTACAATTCTCTCGGCTGAAAAATGACCTCCTGCAGCACCTGCGTGTGCCATCTCTAATATGGGTATGTACTTTCCTTCATGCACACATAAACCTAAGTGATTATCTTTTCGCCTCTTGAATAATTGTCTTCCCATAATTACATAATCCTTACTCATTTCCTCTAGGGACCGTTTCCTTGCTAAGCTGACTCCTTCCTCGTGTTCTCGTGTCTTTAGGAATTTCATTAATGTTTCACTCCATTTGGGTGCTATTGTAGAGAAGGGTAACGATGTGTGATCCTTTGGTATAGCTTCCTGACATTATGCACAACTACTGACATAATCATGGACATCTTTAGGCATATCAAGCGAGTATACTCCTAGTCATTTCAATTCTCTTAGAGTTGCATGAACTCCTTTTTGCGTCCTCCATTTGTTTACATGGGCTTATTCAATCAAATTGATTTATTCGTCTTCCTCAACATATCTAGAGAATACACCGTTGGGTTCCTTATAGTACACACTTCGTGCGATAATGTGCAAGTTACATGATTGCAGAACTTATTGTTTACTTTCTTTATTAATTGAGTGTTGTGGGCCATGAGTGAGTATCCGAATTAGTTTCTCTGCCCACTTTGGATACACTTCTAGGTTAAACAATTAAGTGTCCTGCAAATCGTCTGCCACTCCACTTGGTGCTTCACCATGTGTTAATCTAGAGAGGTGATGTGCTCTTATATGGGTATTCCCCTTTTTCACTATTACTTCAAAGTCGAACTCCATCAATAGCAAGAACCATCTCACGAGTCTTCCCGTGTTACAAGGCTTATTGACTAGGTACAATAAGGCTTGATGATCTATGAAGAACTTGAATTTGTTGGCTAAGAGATAATCTCTGAATTTCTTTATAGTGTACACCATGCCTAATCCCTCTCGCTCTGTAGTTGTATAGTTTCTCTCGGCTTGATTCAGTTTTCTACTCGCATAGGCAATTGAGTGGTCTAACTTTCCTTCGTGTGCCGGCTGAGCTAAGATGCATCCTATTGCGTAATATGAAGCGTCCACATGAGTATGAAAAGGCTTGTTCCAATTCGATGTTTTCAGAATTGGGGTCGTGCTCAGTCGCCTTTTTAACTCGTTAAATGCCATTTCACATTCATCAGTCCAAGTGAATTGGGTCAAAAGTCCATACAAGGGTTTGGCAATTATAGCATACATGTGGATAAATCATCAATAGTATCCACAATGTCCCATAAATGCTTGCACTTCTTTTGCATTCTTGGATCTGAGAAGTTCTAAAATGACCTTGATCTTATCTTCATCTGTAGATATTCTATTCCTAGACACTATGTGTCCTAAGATCTTCCCTAGTCTTACCATGAAGATGCACTTCTTAGGGTTCAAGCACACTCTATATTGTCGACATTTATCAAATATTTTTCGCAATTCAGGAATGTGGTCTTGCCTTTGATTTGAATAGGTACATAGGTCATCAACATACACTTCCATACTCTTCTTTAGGAATTCTTTGAAAACATGACACATCAACCTTTGGAAAGTAGCAGGTGCGTTAGTGAGTCCAAAAGGCATCACTCGGAAAGCATAGACTCCCCATTCAGTCGCGAATACGGTCTTATGTTGGTCCTCTATAGCAATAGCTACTGGGTTGTATCGAGAGAATCCGTCCAAGAAGCTATAGACTTCTTTTCTTGCAATTCTTTCCAATAGGTGATCGATGGTAGGTAAGGGATAGCTATCACGGATCGCGACTGCGTTCACTTTTTTCAGGTTAATGCATACTCTGAGTTTTTCGTTCTTTTTAGGCACAACCACTAGTGGTGATACCCATTCGGTGTGTTCTATTTCATAAATGAATCCTGCCGCTGATAGCTTGTCTATTTCGTCTTTTATTTTTGAAGCATAGAACTTGTTATAGGTGTAAGGGTGTCGTTTTGATGGTTTTGCCTCCGATGTCATTGGTATTCTATGGGAACAAATGGAGGGTTCCACACCCTTGAGATCCTTGTAGGTCCATGCAAATACATCTCGATATTCCCTGATCAATGATGGAGAGTGTTAATCTCCAAAAGGAAAAGCTACTCTTGAAGTTAGAGCACCTCTATATCAAGAGTAACTCAAAACCTTCACCAATTTAGAGGATCAATGATCAATTATCAAAATTTTGATCAAAGTGTGAAGAAGATGACTACACAGAAAGTCTGCTTCACGTAATTCTCTCATTGACTTATCAATTGTGTAAATTTTTTGATAAAACTTTGCAGAAGTGTTGCCTATAGTGTGTGCACCTTCTCCAAGTTAAATCATTTCAAAAGACTCAGTAGATCTTGAGAAATGATCTGAACAAGTCACCTATGTCTAAAATTGTTCTTCTCAGAAGTCGATTCAGACACCTGTAACTTCTAACACTTGGTTCTCTCAATCTAGAGCCCATTTATGCAAATTCCTTTAGCCATAGATATCTTACTTTCCAAATTAAAGAATGAGTGCTTGCTTGCTCAAAACTTTACTTTGTGGATGGAGAATTGACCAACACATTAGCATCAAATTCTGCACCTCCTGCAACTTCTTTTCTTTCCATTTACACATGTAAATGTTCCTACACTCAATTGTCTCAGTGTGATCACAATTAGAAGCTGAAAATATGTACAGAGGTCAATCAACTATAGACTTAGACTTGTACAAAAGGATTTCATAAAAGATTCAACACACAAGGAGAATACTCAGAAAGATCATGCGCAACATTTTTCCATTTCTGAAAAATTTACATCTAAGTGATAAGAGAGATCCTACTCACTTCTAAAGTGTCTAATGACATCTAATTCTCCTCAAATCTTGTTCTTAAACATTATCTTATATTTTCCCTCACATTTTCCCTTGTATATATAGTCAAATATTTACAAGCTCAAAACTAGTCAAAAGTATAAGTGAGCTAACTCTAAATTAATGTACATATGTGTACACATCTTCATCTTTTGAATATGCAATTCCTTCATGCTTCATAACTTGATCTTTTCTTCAGTCCTTGACTTCAATTCTTCATTAAAACTTCAATTGTTGATTGCCTTACACCAACAGCTCCCCCTCAATCATCAATTGAGGTTTTCTCTAACTTCTTTATACCTGCCATGTCTTTGAATCTCTGTAGCTTTGGTCCATCCAAGCTTTTGGTTAGCATATCAGCTATATGATCTTCTGTTGAATGATGTATGAATTCAATCTCTTTATCCGTCACCTTCTCTCTTAGGAAATGATACTGAATCTCAATATGTTTAGTCATGGCATGAAAAACAGGGTTAGCAGCTAAATACAATGAACTCATGTTATCTCCATGAATAGTGGGTGTATTCTAAATGATGTCAAAACTCTTCATGAGAGTCTTTAGCCATATCACTTCCTTTGTAGCTTCCACCATACCTTTGTACTATGCTTCTGTAGATGACAAAGAGACTGTGTGTTGCTTCTTTGAACACCAAGAAATTAACTTATCTCCCACATAACACAAGTATCCATATGTTGATCTCCTATCATCAGGATTACCTGCCCAATCTGTATCACTATAGATCTTGATGTTTGTATCTGATGTAAAACCATAATACAAACCTTCTTTGAGTGTACCCTTAATGTACCTGAACACTCTTTGTCCTGCAATCCACTGTTCTTTCCTACGACAATGCATGAATTGAGATAAACTCCAATTGCATATGACAAGTCAGGCCTAGTTAAAGTAGCATATATTAGACTACCAACCAAACTTTAATATAGCTTCATGTCCTTGAATTCTTCTCCTCCATATCTGCTTAATTTGTAGTTCACCTCCATTGGAGTAGGTTCTACCCTGCAATCATTCATCGTAAATTTGATCAACAAGTTTCTCAAATACCTTTCTTGAGTTACATACACTCCATGTTGAGTGTATGAGATCTCCATGCCCAAGAAATATGACAAGTCTCCCAAGCCACTAATCTTGAACTATTTCTCCATTTGCTTCTTTAGTCTTTGAATGCCTTTCTCATCAGTACCTCTAAAACTTATATCATCAACATATATGCACATGTAAATGAACCCATCATCACTTGCTTTAACAAGCAAGCTACTATCTGCTTTAGATACTTGAAAACCAAGTTCTTTCAAGAACTTCACAAGTCTATAATTCCATGCCCTTGGGGCCTGCTTCAAACCATACAAAGCTCTCTTGGGCTTACATACATGATTTGGATACCTTTCATTTTTGAATCCTTGTGGTTGCTCCATGAAAACATCATCTGAAATATAACCATTTAGAAAAGCATTCTTCACATCTAGTTGACATAACTTCCAACCTTTACATGCAGCAATAGGTATGAATGTCCTGATGGTTGTCATCTTTGCCACAGGACTATAGGTCTCATCATAATCTATACCATAAGTTTGGGCAAAACCTTTCACAACAAGTCTAGCTTTATACCTAGACACACTTCCATCTGCATACCTCTTTGTCTTGTAGACCCATTTGCATCCAATAATCTTCTAAATTTTTGGTTAAGGAACCAAATCCCATGTCTGATTCTCCATCAATGCATCATACTCTTCCTGCATAGCTTTCTCCCAATTTTTGTTACCTTTTGCCTCTTCATATGTAGAAGGTTCTTCATCTGCCTTTATTATGATGAACTTCTGAGTTCTCCACTTCTTGAAGTTTCTAGTTCATCACATTCTCCATCAAACCTTGGCACTTCTTCAACCTCAACCTGTACTTCATTGTTCTCCTCTTCATCAAATATCTAAACCTTTGATTTACCTTTCTTTTGATTCACAACTTCTTCATCACCTGCATAAATATTAATTGTACCTACATACCAAGTACCTTGCTCATCAAATGTAACATCCTTTGATACAAGGAATTGTTTTGTGGATGGACTCCACAACCTATATCCCATCTGCTTATCATCATATCCAATGAATACATACTTTTCAGCTTTAGGTTCCAATTTGTACCTTAATTGAGATGGCACATATGCATATGCCAAACAACCAAATACTTTGCAATGATCTAGAGTAGTTCTCTTACCCCACCATGCCTCATATGGTGTGATAGCCTGCAAAGCTTTTCATGGTAATCTATTGACCAAATATGTAGCTGTATTTACAGTCTCATCCCACAAGTAATTTGGACAATTTTTCTCCTTCATCATGGATCTTGCAAACCACAAGAGTTCTATTCCTCCTTTCTGTTACACCATTTTGTTGAGGAGAGTACCTGCAAGTAATTTCTCTTTTTATACCTACATTCCACAAGTAATCACTAAACTCATTAGAGAAATACTCTCCCCCTCCTTCTCACCTTAGTCTCTTCAACTTATGACCTGTAATTCTCTCTGCATACACATGATAATGTTTGAATGTATAGAATACCTCTGACTTATCTTTGATCACATAGATAGTGATCCATCTGGTAGCATCATCAACATAAATCACATAATACCTTGAACCATTGATACTAAAATCCTTTGATGGTCCCCACACATCTATGTGTACCAATTCAAGCTTATCTGAATACATAAAACCATGCTTGGAATAAGATTTCTTATGAGCCTTACCTAATTGACATGCCTCATATCTATATGTAATATGTTGACCTGCAATATTAGGCAATCTAAGCAATGAACTATTATTAACCATATCTTTAATACCTCTTTCATTGAAATGTCCAAGCCTTTTGTGCCAAAGATCTAACTCAGAAATCTTATGTCCTCCATGAGTGAACAAGGCATGACCATCATTACCTTGGATCTTCAATGTGAACAATCTTCCTTCTTTCTTCCTTGATACAATTTGTTTATACCCATTGCTAGGGTCTTCCACAAAAACTCCTTCGTTAGTGAACCTAACTTCATATCCTTTTTCAACAATTTGTCCTACATTTATCAGACTCTTAGGAATTGTAGGAACATACAAAACCTTACTCAAGAGAGTACTACCATCCTTCGCCTTCACTGATCCAATTGACTTCACATTGTGCTTCGTATTATCACTAGTTTAAACTACATGATTAGTTACCCTATTCTCCAAATAAGTCATCAAAGCTATATTGCCACTGAGATGATTGCTACACCCTGAGTCAGTGTAGAAGACTCATTGATCTTCACTTTGCCTTTCACAAGTTGCATTCATTATCAATGTTGAATCCTCCTTCTGATCTGAAGCATAATTGTAGTAGGTATTGTTATATTGTTGACATTGGAATCCTCTACTTGCATTTCTTCCAAAGTAACTTCTAGTACCTCTACCTCTAAAATTACCTCTTTGATTTCTGCCACCTCTTCCTCTTGAATTAAGATTCTGATTATATCCACCATTACTCTGAGTATTATGCCAACAATCATTAGCTAAATGATTTGTCTTACCACAAATCCAGCAAGCTTTGACTCCATCTTTATTCGTCCTGCCTCTTCCTCTACCTTTGCCACCACCTCTTCCTCTTAGGAAGTTAGCCTGGCTAGTTGTACCTTCATCTTCATTTGCTTGTTGCTTCCCTTTGATATTCTTCTTCTCATCCTTTGAATACATTGCATGACTTGTAATTTTATCACTTTCTCCTTCGACATCCTGCTCAAAGGTTAGCATGTGTCCTAGCAATTGATTTGGGTCAGGAGTAAAATGATCTAATGATAATTCAGTAAACAAAACGAATGGCTTCCATTTGTCATCACCTCTCAAACCTGTGAGGATTTTCCTTACCAATTTATCCTCCTCAATATCTTCATCAACTGCTCCTAATGCATCTGCAATGTCCTTCATCCTTGTTACATAATCTGAGATGGATTGAGAAGCCTTCTTCTTAAATGTGGTAAATTCTGCCCACAAGGATGCCTTCTTTGACTTTGTAGTGTTTTGGAAATGCTCCTCCAAAGCATTCCATATATCACTTGCACTTTCAACACCTCTAATGTGAGGTACCAAGTAGTCATTAACTGCCATATAGATAATGCTCCTAGCTTGAGCATCTCTCTTCATCCAAATCTTCAAATCTCATAATTCCTCCCTAGTTGGAACACTAGGATCTCTAAACTGAGGCTTTTCTTCTTCACCTGTAATGTAACCTATCAAGTCTTTGCTCATAAGATGAGCTTCCATCCTCATTGACCATGCTGGATAGTTTTCTCTATCCAACTTCTCTATTTGAAGAAGAATCTACCATCCTTTCTTCACCTGTGTATTGAATTCTTCAAACTTTAGGAGTAATAGATGTACCTTTACTTTGAATGAAGTTCCTTTTGATCTTCTTGATAACTTCTGGTCTCCTTCTCAAGCTTTGCTTTCAAGCTTTCACCTTTTGAACCTTCAGGTGTTGAATTCTTTACAACTGCAGCAATCGGGGTCCTCCTTTCTTCAATTTTGATGCTTCCTACTCTGATATCACTGATGGAGAGTGTTAATCTCGAAAAGAACAAGCTACTCTTGAAGTTAGAGCACCTCTATATCAAGAGTAACTCAAAACCTTCACCAATTTAGAGGATCAACGATCAATTATGAAAATTTTGATCAAACTATGAAGAAGATGACTACATAGAAAGTCTGCTTCACATAGTTCACTCATTGACTTATCAATTATGTAAAGTTTTTTATAAAACTTTGCCTATATTTTGCGCACCTTGTCCAAGTTAAATCATTTCAAAAGACTCAATAGATCTTGAGAAATGATCTCAACAAGTCACCTATGTCTAAAACTATTCTTTTGAGAAGTCGATTCAGACATCTGTAACTTCTAACACTTGGTTCTTTCAATTTAGAACGCGTTTATGCAAATGCTTTTAGCCATAGGTAGCTTAAATTCCAACTTAAAGGATGGGTGCTTCCTTGCTCAAAACGTTACACTGTGGATGGAGAACTGACCAAAACATTAGCATCCAATTTTGCACCTCCTCCAACTTCTTTTCTTTTCATTTACACATGTAAATGTTCCTGCACTCAATTCTCTCAACCTGATCACAATTAGAAGCTGAATATTTGTACACAGGTCAATCAACTATAGACTTAGCCTTGTACAAAAGAATTTCATAAAAGATTCAATGGAGAAGGATAATACTTAAAAAGATCGAGTGCAACTTTTTTCCATTTCTGAAAAATTTACATCTGAGTGATGAGAGAGATCCTACTCACTTCTAAAGTGTGTAATGACATCTAATTCTCCTCAAATCATGTTCTTACACATTCTCTCATATTTTCACTGACATTTTCCCTTATATATATAGTCAAATATTTACAAGCTCATAACTAATCAAAAGTATAAGTGAGCTAACTCTAAATTAATGTACATATGTGTACACATCTTCATCTTTTGAATATGCACTTCCTTCATGCTTCATAACTTGATCTTTTCTTCAGTCCTTGACTTCAATTCTTCATTAAAACTTCAATTGTTGATTGCCTTGCACCAACAATCAATTGTATTAATTCTTCTTCCTCCTCGGTTGACACGTCTTTTCCTATGTATGTACATCTTTCTTCTTCATCCTCTATAGTTACTATGATCTTTTTTGTTTGTTCCTTGTTGTCGTACACTTCTCCTTCTCTTGCCTCTCTTTTAGGCATTTGAATAGCTATTTTTCTCTCTTCTACTTGGTACCTTTTGAAATGCTCTGGAACCTCAAAAAGATCAGGGTTTGGTTCGATCTTACTCATACTTTCCTCCTGTTTTGGTATTATAGGGGCTACTTCTATTGCTGGTCATTTCATACTTATCTTCGGTTCGAATGGCTTCTAGGTAACGTTCTTCTGAATCAAATTTTGGTTCCATTTCTATGCTCTAATATTCTTCTTTCCACTCCTTTTCCAATATTTGTCTTGCTTCTACTTCTTGAAGGACAAACATGTACAAATTTACATCGTAGCCTTCTTCATCCACACATTCATTCATCATCATAACTTCTTCATTCACACATACATCCAGGGTAGCTAGGATTTCCATCCATCCGTGTGGTTCAAATGTCTCATCAAGAAAGATTTGAGGCATGACCATTGGATCTTCTATGGGCCGGTAATTAGGATGCCCTATTGGCCATAAGTGCCTTTTATTATCCTCTTTCTTGGCTTCCTTACACATCCATAATTGGGTGTCCTCATGCATCCATGATTGATTGCTTGATCCAGCACTATGGATAGACAAATCATCTACTTCTTTATGTATGGGGTTCCATTGTAGTGGTGGTACATCTCTTTATGCAAAGGTATGCAAGTTTATTTTGGTGGTGCTTCCTTGATGTTGAAGGTATAAAGAGTCTCGTCCCCAATCTTGCACTACCCTAATCTATCTCATGAAGGGTCGACCTAATATCATCTCGTAGTTATTTGCTTTTCCAAATTGACAAATGGCTAAAGTATGCTAAGAAACTCCACAGGTGGTTAATTTGATCTCTTCTAATATTCCTAATGGTTTTTCTACGTGACCATCTGCTAACTAAAGCTTCATGCGAGTGGGTCATGTTAAACGTCTCCTCCAGATTGCCCTTGTGGATTGTCTCCTCCAGGTTCATGCACGTTTATGAAGTATATCAAGTGATTGAAGATTGAAGAAAAGAGTGGCCTACCCCGTGGTCTTTCTTGTGGAACTTTCCTATAGGTTACTGCGTGATCAGAGATTATTGTGAATTTTGAAGTAAAGAGCTACAAAGTGAGGACTTGAAGAAAAGCGATCGAAGAAAAGTGAAGAAAATATTAAATCGCAAAGGCGAGAAGAAAAAGATAGAGGGTGACTTCTTGCACTGTAGCGGGAGGCCTACATCATATCTTCCCGACACCGCACTGTAACGGCGGCATTTATTTTTATTTATCTGTTCCGCACTGTAGCGGATTTTTGTATCGCGGACCCGCACTGTAGCGGGCATCACTGTATCATTCAGATTTATTGTATCATCGAGTTTGTATACACACCGACCCAGTGATTTCGAGAATCAGTGCTGTATTTGATTTGTCTCTTTCTCGACGCCTACAATAGTGTACGCACGCACGTCTCGACACTTCCGAGGGGCAAGGGTCCTACACGTACGAGGATCGCGCACGCTCCAGAGAGCACAAGCGAGGCGCCCAGCGCGCACACGCCGCTCGCAGGACAGCGGGAACGCGCACCAGAGAGGGGCCTGATCCAACCCCACGCGCCGGCTTCCCACCACGACCTCCTTCTTCCCGACACCTGAACCCGACCTGAAGCGAGGCGGTTGCCCGGTGATCCTTGACGCGTCACCCACTCCTTGAGAAGACAAGACAAGAACCTCGGCATCAGACAGAGACTCCAGGTACTAGCACTACAAGTTATTTGAAATTTTGCATTCCTTCATATACACTGCTGAAACAGAAAGATTGTCTTGCTGCTTGAGTTTGAGCATCCACGCTTTGCATTAGTTTAGTCCATACGTGTGTGAATTTTTTTCCCTCTTAGATTAGGGATTTGCTGATTTTCTAGCTTAGACAAAACGTTAGAAAACATTAGAAAATTCTCATTGAAAGAGGGGAAAATATATTGAAATCTTGGGAATCGAAGAGAGGACAGTTCGACTAGACTTTGGCCTAGGCAAATCAGAGAGCTTAGACTGACTTTTACCTCCTGGCTTGTGACTCATCAAGCCTCTTCTCTGATCTCTACTCTGAGCTTAGAGAGATAGTTGAACCACTTACACTGGACCTTGTGCTACATTCTAGGACAGAGCAGAGAAGAGAGATGGAGGATATATTCAAGGAAATGGTAATAGAGAAACAAGGGGCCCGCGTAGTCCAAGCGGTATTGAGAGAAAAAGGAAAGTTTACAGGCTTGAATGTAACCGAGTACGTAGATGTTTTTGAGGAACAGGCACGGATTTATGGTCTACCCGAAGATGTGTTTACACATTACTTCACACGGGTAGTATCAGGATCCATTTCAGCCCCTATTACTGCACATATAGCAAAGCCTTGGCCGAATTCAGAAAAGAATTGCATAAGCTATTTTATTTAGAAGACTTTTCCCAACACAGTAGAGAAGGGTTCTTGCGGTGGATAAGCTCTCCGAAGCCCACTGCATCCCTCACTCAACTTTTGAATGAGCTCTTGAGAAGATATGAACAACTTCCACAGGCCGATTTAGATGCTTTGAAACTTGACCTAGTTATATCTTTCCTTAGGATCTTAAGTCTTGAAGACAAGACTGAGGTCAAAAGGAGGATTGAAGAGCCTGGGAAGAGATTTGGATTGACTGAAGATTGGGGTGTAGTGAGGAGAGAGGTAGAAGCGGTTGCCCAAATGAGGCAACGCTAGGCGGTGTTATACGATAGACCTGCAGTGGTAACACCACAACCGCCTAGGGAAGCTCCACTTCTGGCAATTCCGAATGTGCCTGCAACGTCAGCTTTTGCTAATGTTGCATCCTCTTCGCGATCGCCAATGGAGCTACAAGTTGAGATTCTTAGTCGACAGATAGAGAATCTTATTATGATGCAAGCGTCTATGTCAAAAGAAATGGCGAGTATTCACAATAAAGTTAATTCTATGGGATATCATGACCCCACTCCTCCTCAGGCGAGTACGAGTTATGTAGATACATTACAGAGAGGCACTATGCCCGTTCCAAATATGCAAGGCTATGTGATGCCACAGCCTGCACCTCCACTGCAGCCTGTTGCCCAACGGATACCTACACCACCAGTGCAAACCACATTTCAAAGAAACACTGGACCTTTTGAGAGACGAGCGACTGGTGGGTTTGGATGGGCTAAGAGATGCGTATGGTGTGATGCACAAGAGCATTTTTCATATGCCTGTGAAGAGCTTAAGCTAGCAAAAGAGCATCAACTAGTGATAGATATCGATAAGAAGTTATGTGACTTCAGGACCCGCCTTCCTCTACCTGTGAATTGGGGAAAGGGGGGAATGAAGAAGTTTTATGAAGATTTATCTGGCAATAATGCAAGTACATCAGCTGCACGATTAGAACCTGTTGAGGAGGAAGATGAAAAAGTGCCTAGACCTCGACCCCAAAGAAATTATTCCATAGAGGCTTTAGTGAGGGATAGGGATGCCATTATGCAGAAGACTGCCTGGAAGTCTCCTGTTGATGAATCCTCGGTCTATTCGCACATAGCAAATGTAGAAGAAAAGAGGAAGAGAGATGAGAGTCAGGAAGAGACTGAGCCAGAAAGAAGAGTGACCAAAAAGCAAAGCCAAGAGGCTGGCCCGTCCTGAATTACCTGCGCCAATTGAATCTCTGTCTCTCTCATCGGTTTGCGCTGCCAAATGGGCTTCCCTCTCTCTCTCTCCTCTCTCCACGAGACCTTCATCCCCGAGCTATGCGCATGAAATCCGACACCGCCTCTGTTGCACTCTCTCTCCAAGAGTTCTTTGCATGCGCGGCAGCCTATGACGGACGTCTCTCTCTCTCTCAGGCTAACAGATGCTCTCTCCTGATTCGGATGCGCAACCTGCCAGGGATGCCCCTCTGAGCTCTCTACGATAGCGCCATTATCACGGGATTCTCTCTTTCACATCGTTGTACGCGTCTCTTGCTAACTGTGTGTCTGCCACCTAAGATCTCTTCCTCTCTCTCGTCGCCACCATTCTCTCTGTACGCGTACGACAGCAACCGTTTTCTCTCTCTAACACACTACTACATCCTTGACTCTCTCTAAATCTACAGCCACAATAGCGCTATCTTTGCTCCGGGCCTCCGGCTATCACGCCGTCTACAAAACTCTCATCTACGTTTCTACGTGCGCCGCCACAGATATTCTCCTTCCACGTGGCTTTGCAGCACTGGCGTTCTCCTCCCACAATATCTCTCCGAATTACACAGTCATGGCGTCGATTATTTCCATAGTTTCAACATGCTATGATATGATAGTATGGTTCGATCTATCAAGATATCAATATATCAT
Organism: Ceratopteris richardii; assembly: GCA_020310875.1. Lineage (NCBI taxonomy): Eukaryota > Viridiplantae > Streptophyta > Polypodiopsida > Polypodiales > Pteridaceae > Ceratopteris > Ceratopteris richardii. The sequence goes on from CM035432.1 coordinate 102,969,540, forward strand.
CAACAATTCTTCGTAGTAATTGAAACAACTCGCACAATCCCATATTACCTACATGCCAGGTTTAAACTTTCAAGTCATGGACTAAAGCGCAGAATATATGAGCAATACCTAACTCTTGGCATGGTAATGGAGAGCATGAACAAGCTAAGAGAATGAACAAGAGATGAATGAGTAAGAGAAGGTAAGGAGTATACCTCGAGGAGACGTTCCGTAAGAGCAATCCACGGGGTGGGGAAGAAACAAATGAATTTGCACTTATTTATAGGCCCCCCCTTGGACTCGCTTCTAGAACGTTCCCACCTCCTCAATTAACTTTCTAATTTTGGCAGCATTTTAATTTTTCCATAAACTATGGTTTCAGTTTGACACTCTATGTACATTAATTAATTAATTTCAAGGGTTTGACCTAGGATTTTTGGTCGGGAAAAGTAAGGCTTTTGCTCACAATTAACTCAAGCTCGTCAATTTAATGGTTTATTCACGATTCGGACCTAAAATCCAAGGGTTTCCAAGGGTTTAAGACTAGTTTTCATGGGGTAAACCCGCATTTTTAGTGAGTTTCAAGGGTCAAACCTATGTTTTCATGGGTCAAATATCAGTTATTTACACGCGTGGTTCTAACGCATATCTCTAACATGGTTTCTTATCACACAGGCAACCAAATCAGTCAAATCATGCACGAAATGTACCCTCTTCAATCAAAACATCACACAAAACTCATAAATTTATGAACTTTTGAAAAAAATCATCACACTTCCTTGAGGGATTTCATCCCGACAGCGCGTGCAAGTTCGACAGAAGCAAGCAGTACTCAATGTAAAACACGTGCAAAATGTTGAGTTTTTCTCTCGGGTTATTGGTATGTTTGAAACAGGGCCTTGGTATAGGCACCCATATGGGCATCGGTATGAGCTCTTTACTTCCCAGCAAATTATCAACACTTATACCGATGCTTATACCGGTACTCATATCGGCGCCCATACTGACACCTATACTGGCGGTCGTGAAATATACGGACGAGCCCTTTCAAACGTTCATACCCATGGTCAAGTGACCATGTATACTTCAGTGCATTTTCCAATGTTTATACCCATGTGGAGAGGGACCGTTGGTATAGGCCGAGTCAGTATGCCCCTCATATCATATGTTGTATTGATTGATTTATTGATCATAATTGTACGTGACAATTCAACATTAATGTAAAAATTGTTTCCTGAAGTTTGTGATGAAGACCTCGTGAAGGATTTGTGGACTATCGAGAATGGTTTCTTGATGCGTTGGTCTAAAATTAGATTCTTGCAAATGGATGCAAACAACAATAATAATGAATGGTTTTGGTTTTTTAAGTTCTTGAGCTGTAATTCGGGGATTGTCGAACATTGATGCATGAAGTCAATGCTTAGTTTAAAACTTGAGGTCAGAGTGGCATGTGTTCTGGGATGAGTCATAAATTGATCGAAGGAAAAAGAAAATTCGCTTTTGCTATTGCTAACAATGTTTTCTTATAAAACAAACTTGAGTCAACTTAATCTGCTTTGTGTATGTGTGCGTATATGTGTGTGTATGTATGCATGTGTCTATATGTGTGTGTTTATGTATGCATGTCTATATGTATGCATCTGTGTATATGTGTGTGTGTGGGTATGTATGCATGCATGTGTGTATATGTGTGTGTATGTATGCATGTATGTGTGTGTGTGTCTATGTATTTCTGTCTCTCTCTCTCTTCATCTCTCTCTCTTTATCTTTCTATATTTCATCTCTCTTTATCTCTCTCTATCTTTCTCTCTCTCATCTCTCTTTATCTCTCTCTCTATCTTCCTCTCTTTCATATCTCTTTCTCTCTCTCTCTCTCTCTCTATCTTTCTCTAGATCTCTCTCTCTCCCTCTCTTTTTCACTTCTATCACTAGAGAATAAAAGAATCACTTACAGGTATGTCCCTCTTTTGGATCATTGTCATCAAAGCCTAATGTATGTCCTCTCTCGTTGAATTCCAAAGAATCGACGCCAAGAAACCCCTACAAAATCAAAGAGAAGAGAAATTATAAAACATAAAGCATAGAGAAAGACAAAGGGTAAGAGTACGTGTATCACTTACCAAGATGGGAGATATAGAGAGAGAGTGTGTGTGTAGAGAAAGAGAAATCTATATGTGTGTGTGTGCACAAGACAACAAGTTCAACATAAGCAAGGATGCACAAAATGTTGATTTTTGCTCTTGGGTCTAGGTATGTTTAAAACACAGTGTCGGTACGAGTGTTTCTAATTTTCTAGTAATTTACCGATGCTCATACTGGTGCTTGTATCGATGCTTATATGGATTCTTATACCGATGCATATACCGATGCATATACCGATGGTCGCAATGCATCCTCACGATCCGTTTCAAATGATCATACGGACAATCAAGTGACCGTGCATATGCCTAATTAGGTTTTTCCAACGTTCATACCAATGTCGAGCGGTGACCTTTAGTATAGACATCATCGGGTTCCCCTTAAATGTTGTTGTGAAACTTCATTGAAACATGAGTGCATCATTTTGATCTCAAAGATTGCAATCTTATTGGAACCCCAATGGAAAAAGATTGATTGTTGAGTCCTTATGATGTCAGAGATCGGTTTGATGTCGTTGGCTATCACCAATGTGTTGGATGTCAATTAACTTAAGCATAACTTGGCCTTCTATTGAGTGTGTTATGTCTAGAAAGAGAAGTTTTACAAATTTTCCAAGTGCCACAAATTGATAGAAAAATTAGCACATATTTTGCTTCTTTACTAGTACTCAGTAGTTAGATTCCTCTGCCTTTTTGATAGAGATTGGCTTCGTTTCTTTGATAATATTCAAGACGTTTAGCTTGTGGTTCATTTATAGAAAAAGTTTTACATGGGTATTCTATTGAGTGGGAAAACGAAATGGCTATAAAAAAGAGAAAAGCATTGAAATTGTCATCAAGAAATGGAAAAACAAGCTTAGTTGTTACATCGTAACAACACAAAGTGGTTATTGAGATACTAGATTCTTAGAGCTATGGAGTTATCTTAGCGATATGGTTAGTGTGGAAATTTGATGTTTATAAATCTTTTGTAATTTGGATTTTTAAAGTCAATGAAGCTTCATTATGCATACATGACAACAAGAGTCAAGCATAATGAGCCATGAAATTTTTCTGAATCATCACAAAATAAAGATTGGTGGAAATCAATGGATAATGAGATGAATGCATTTATGAAGAATAGTACATCAGATTTAGTGAGATCTTCACCAAGGAATAATGATATAGAATGCAAGAGGGTGTAAAATGTGAACAGCAAAAGTGATTGTTCAATTGAGAGATATATGTTGGAGATAGATTACTGCGGAAGCACCCGAACAGCACAAGGAAGAAGAAGAAGCTTGGAGCACAACACACAATACTAAATGTATTACTAGAGAATGTACAAAGATAAGTAGCCCATTAGGGCAATAGGCGTATATACAAGCCGGGGGAAAAAAATCTCCTAAAGAGGGAAAAAAGTGCCCCGGCGGTCCTAGTGTGTTCACACACATCACTACTCAAATATATCAACAAATCCCCCCTGGGAGTGATGCGGTGAACAAGGAGTTGGCAATCATGTATAAGGAAGTGCCAAGCTATGTGGAAATCACTCCACAAAAGGAAGTAAGCCCAAAGCTTTGCGAAAAGCTTCAAACTTCTCCCTAGGCAGAGCCTTCGTAAAAAGGTCTGCTATGTTCTCCTGCGTGGGTACATATGCCAAGCTGATCTCCCCAGCAGAGAACCTCTCCTTGACATAGTGATAATACACCTCAATGTGCTTAGTGCAAGCATGGAACACAGGGTTCCTCGCAACTGCCAATGCGCTCTGACTGTTAGTGAAGATGGTGATGGTAGAAGACTGGCCAACACCCAAATCAGCCATAAGGTGTCTGAGCCACACACGCTCAATAGTCGCTGTGAAAGCTACCCTATACTCAGCCTCACAACTGAAAGTGGCCACAGTAGGCTGCTTCTTGCCCAACCAAGATATACATGAGCTACCAAGCATGAAGCAAAAACCACTAGTGGACACACGAGTGTCATAGCAACCAGCCCAATCTGAGTCAGAAAAAGCATGCAAATTTGGTGGTAGTGATCCCTCCTTGGGATAAAATAACCCAAGTAGCCGAGTACCACTCAAGTAGCGAAAGATGCACTTAACCGCCTTCCAATGCATGACTCTCGGGCAATGCATAAACTTGCTCATCTGTGAGACAACAAACTGAATATCTCGCCGAGTAATGCATAAATAAATCAAGCATCCAACAGCCTACTGATAGAGAACAACATCAAATGCATCTCCAGCATCATGAAGAATCAATCGTAAACCTGTCTCCATAGGAGTGGCAATAGGCTTACAGTCTTCAAGGCCAAAACTCTGCAATAATGTGTCAATATATTTCGTTTGACACAAAGCCATTCCACCATCAACTTGCATAAACTGAATGCCAAATAGTGATGCAAATGCCCCAAATCAGACATCTCAAATGAGGCATGCAAATCAGCCATGGAATCAGCAATATGCTTCTCAATAGGACCAGTGAGCAGCATGTCGTCAACATAGACAACAATGATTAGAAGCATATCATTAGCATGCTTAACATATAAGGTGCTTTCAATTGGACTATTCTCAAAACCATGTGCAACTAGATAGGCATGTATCTTCTCATACCAAGCACGTGGTGCATGCTTTAAACCATACAATGCCTTCTTTAACCTGCACACGTGGTTTTCATGCCCTTTCTGCACAAAGCCATGGGGCTAAAAAACATACACTTCTTCATGCAAGTCACCATTCAGAAATGCTGTTTTAATGTCCAACTGATGTACATTCCAACCATGATGGTCTGCAAGTGCACAAATACTCCGAACAGTAGTCGTACGGCATGTAGGTGCAAAGGTCTCATCAAAATCAATGCCTCTTTCCTGCGCATAACCCTTTGCAACAAGCCTAGCCTTATACGTGTCAACTGTACTATCAGGTTTATGCTTCAACTTGTATACCCACTTAGTGCCAATGGCGTTCTTGCAAGGAGGCAAGTCACATAAAGACCATGTACCATTCTTCATTATAGCATCATATTCAGATTGCATAACAGCCATCCAATTTTCTGAATTCTGTGCTTCATCAAAAGAAACAAGCTCATTCTCATCTCAGAGTCTAGATGCATCCATAGCATAGCAATCTGATGCAAAGGAGGCACTATGAGAGCCTGAATGAGTACGATATGACAAAGGTGCACCTAATTTGCTGTCACACAAAGTCTGCACCAGCCATTTTGGCATAGTTTTTGCCTGGTCAATATCAGCTCTCTCATCAATAAGTGCATCATGTAAATATGCATCAGGAATGGAATGATCTGCATCATTATATGAAACCTGCAAAGGCTGAGAAGTTGCCTCATTAGGACCAGCACTAGATTTTCCACCTGTAAAAAGAGGCATCAAAGTATCATACATGTCTTTGGAGCTAAGAGATGTCTCCTTAGTACATGAAAGCAGTGGTTGAATAGCATCTTCCACAAAGACAACACCACGGCTAACCAGAATGCGTTTAGTCTGTGGATGATACAGACGATAGCCTTTACTTTTAGAACTGTACCCAACAAAAATACATTTTACTGCCAAACAACCAAAAACACGTAGATGAGCAACAAATGTATTTTGGTCATGCCAAGCCTTATATGGAGTGATAGACTGTAGCGCTTTAGTGGGACACCTGTTAAGTACATATGCTGCACACATGACAGCCTCAAGCCAGAAACTATGCGATAAAGCTTGACTCTTGACCATACACCTCGCCATCTCCATGAGTGACCTGTTCTTCCATTCAGCAACTTCATTCTATTGAGGTGTATACGGAAATGTACACTATTGTTTTATCCCACGTTCAATCAAAAATGCATTAAAATCAGAAGACATATATTCCCCCCCTCGATCAGAACGGAGGGTGCCCATTTTACATGCTGATAGATTTTCAGCCAAAACCAAAAACTGTTTAAAGCACATGAACACTTCGGACTTTGCTTTGAGTGGATATACCCATGCATGCCTAGAAAAATCATCAATGAAAGTCACGAAGTAAAGGTAATTTCCAAAAGAGGGTGTCTCCATAGGACCACAAACATCACTATGTACAAGCTGCAATTTCTGCGTAGCCCGAAATGAACCATCTTTTGGAAAGGAGGAACGCTATATTTTGCCCAAAATACAGCCTTCATAAACATGTTTTCGAGGTGCCTCAAGTTTGGGCAAAGAGGACACTATATCAGATTTCTGCAGGCGTAGCAAACTAGCAAAATTAAGATGACCAAAGCGTGCATGCCAAAGCTTTGCATCTGACATAGCCTGAGAATCATGAAAAGCACATGCCGACTCATTCACAGATCTTTCATAGTCTATGAGCTTATACAGTCCACGACATAAAATGCCAGAAGCAATAATAACATCGCCATTTGACAGATCATGAACTGTACATCTGTGTAGTAGGCCTTTCCATAGTCGATATTAAGCATGAGAAAGATGAACTTTACATAGTCTTGTAGTTGAATACCATGAGATTGCATGTGTGTGAACACAAGTGTAAATTTTTAGTGTGAAAGCTATCAATATAGAAGCAAAAAGAAAACAAAGAATATACAACGTAAAACAAACGTAAAGCATATCATAAAATAAAACGCCGCTAAAAGTAAAAAAATAAAGATAGCGATAGTAAGAGAATCATAAGAAAAGCGTGAAGGGAAAGAAAAGTCGTGCATGGAGTCCTAAATATAGAAGTCTAGTGAGTGCATTTTACTTAACTTTTCATGCAAATTCTTTTCATCTTATTATTTTTGTGTACAGTCTTTTGTCGGATCATCAAGAAGTAGTGTAGCTCCTTTGTTCGAAACAATACGTCCATGCAGAAGAAGGATTATATAGAGGATGATGAATAGAGAGAGAGTGAGAGAGCGGGAGAGAGAGTCGATGGATGCTGTAACAGATCAAGGAATGAAGTGCGAAGTGGATGACTTTTGTGATAACAAGCTCGATCAATGTTCAGAGAACTTCTTCCATAATTTTCTGAGAACTTCTTTCAGATAAGTCTATTGTATGAGAGATTTGGCTTGCTATTGGTATATGCATGAATTACGTCTCCCCTGTGCGAATATTAATACATAAACTTGAATGGTTTACTATTGAACATCTATTCCCTTTCATGAATTCATAAGGAGCGAGTCATCTTCCTGCAATCTTGCATGCAAATACTCTTTATCGCTCTGTCCTTGAATCAATTGCATGGCCGTACCTTTAGCTATTTAGTCACTTTATAATGTGAATATTCTATCTCTTCACCTACTGATTAGTTGTCATGTTCATGTTGGAACGTTTCATTCATATCTGAAATGTATCTATACATAGGACTTTTATGTTCGCTTAACTCATCTCAAGTAATTTCTGCCATAGAAAATCTAGAGAAACCGAAGACATACCAAGGAGATCGAGCATATTTCAAGTGCATTATGTGATTATATATATTATTGCACAACTTGTCTTATAGTTTCTTCAAGCATATCCGTTCGAAGTATTAGTTACTTTGTCACCATCAGAATGTCTGCGTTCTTCTAGAAACACTGATGACATGCTTGATATGAAAAGTACTAAATAATGAATTCTATATTCACACAAAAGAATGAGATTTCTTAAGTCCATAACAACCTTGAATCTAGCTTACTTCTGAGATCATCAAATATGTTTTGGTGCATACAATCATAAAGCTATAGAGATGGATATGTAAAAGATAACGTGTGCTGCGTTTATGATGAATTAGAAATTAGAAACTGCTATAATCAAAAGTTCTATTTAAATATGATCAATGTATTTCAGGCCTGAGCACCGAAATTTCTGATGCTATTCTTAAGACATTCAATTTCTTTTACTTTCCAAGATTTTGTCGAAGGACCAAATTTTTTATACTTCATATGTTGAGGTATTTTACCGAGTTCCTTGTTTATATATTTTGTTGTTTCAGGACATTGAAGCTATGCTAGACTCCTTTCATAGTTGTGAGACCATTCAAAGGAAACTTTCAACATAGAAGATGTACCCGAAGGACTATGGAAATGAAGATGATTCAAACTTGGAAGATTACTTAATGCTGTGGATGAAGATGCGAGTATCAAGATTGCGAAGAAGATTCTTAAGAGAGTTTTCTTGAGAGCAATCAGCTTATCATCGAAGACAATGTGAACCAAGAAAATTGAGATTAAATTACAAATGTGTAATCCTGTGATTGAGATTGAGATTGAGATTGTGAGTGAGATTGTGATTGAGATTGTGAGTGTGAGTGTGATTGAGAGTGCAAGTGTGAATGTGATTGTGATAGCTCGGGGGTGGTCGGGAGGTCGAGGCTTCACCTAGAAGCTATTTCCAAAGCTATTGTATTGAGAAGAATGAGGCTTCATCTTGAAGTTATTGATTACGTTGATTCATGAAGATAAGTTACTATCTTGTATTTGATTTTTCAACTCAGATTAATTCATTCTTGATCATTATATTTACTGCCTTGTCTAATTTTTATGATGGAGGTTTCCTTGTATTCATGTGATTTCGAGATCGTGATTTGAGGAATGCTACAAGTGGTATCAAAGCGAAACCGATCCAAGATGATGATGATTTTTTTTTGTGGGAAAAATTCAAAGCAAATGAGGAGAGGAAAACTCACTATCCACTCTATAATGGAAGCGTGGAGAAGCAAGCAAAGAAACAGATGCAGGATTCCATGGCTTGGAGGAACAAAATTTAGTGATGGGTGTTGAATTACAAACTTAAGTGATGGCAGTATAATGGAGAAATCGGGAAGCCTTTTCCATGATGCTGCACAAGCATGGCAATGCCAAGGACTAAAGCTTTGTTCCTCGAACATTGTCAAAGATAAGTCATTTGCACTTAGCTATTATTGAAAACTTGTTATAGTATAATTATATATCTTTTGTGTCTAGGTGATTACATGAGTTTACAACAGGGGGAACGTCTGAGGGAGCATTAGCTGATGTTTCTGAAGAGCTATTGCTTAGGTTAAATTAAGCATTGTAGGCAATAATTGATTTAGTACATCAGATTTTTGGAAACATATGATCTTTCTGAATGTATCATTGCGACATGGACTGGTGTTATCGCATTTTGTTCATTCCCTAGCCTATTCAACGTACAAGAACTCATGGGCAAAGATATGCAATGTAAACTTGTACGATTTCATTCTCCTGTATATATCACACAAGTATTTTGAGGTGCGGTATTTGATGCAAATGATTCCATCATTTTCAGCAGCATGTGCAAGTATGTAGAGAAATAAAATCCAAAGATCATATATGGCTGCATTTACAAGAGTTCGAGAACCAATAGAGTGTTCTTTATTACATAGACGAAGATCCTATTCATCAAGGATAGGAACCTTGGGAAGTGTGAAATCAGGTATTATTAGAAAAAGTGAAAACGTTGGCATCGAAAGCCCAACCAGAAACCCATTAAAAAAAGGGAAAACAAAAGGATGTGCATAAGTTCAATGAAGAAAACAAAAGACGTTGGGTTTATTAAAACCAATATATATATATATATATATATATATATATATATATATATATATATATATATATATGTGAAGAACAAGGCATGCACATATAGGTTTATAAAGCATGGTATTTTAGAGGAGTTCAAAAAGAGAAATCTTCTAGTGTCGCCCATTCACAATGTCGTATTGTTCTATGCTTGTCAGATTCAAGCTGGTTTTTATGATTTACGGTTGTGCATGTATTGGGTCTCCATCCTCGTACACCGTACAAAAAAGCATGCGCAAATTCGCTCCTGTGGATCGTTGCTTCATGTGCATAACATGCATGAACAATAGAAGATGATATCTAGATCAGATCTAGATCAGTACACTTATTGAGGATGCGTGGATGCGTTAATGGAAGGAATCTTTACATAGTGTAAGAGATCGTGGAGCACAAGAATCGCAATGCAATTTCATTGATAGATGCTTAAACAAATATATGAACATCATGCACAACTATTTAGGGATAAACATTAAGCGTGAATGACTCTTATCTTTGGAGGTTTCTGGACATGATAGAGATATCGTAGAAAAGCATGAGCAATCACATGGTGCAACCATATAGATATTTGAGATTCAGATATTCAAAAGATCAAGCTTAAGATCAAACAATAAACTCTCTGACATTTCCGACCTCGCTAGTATGGTGATCACATGACATTACTAAAGGGATTTGGAAGTGGAGGCTGCATTCATGTGTGTATTTCGTAAAGGTCCATAGAGAAATCTGAACAGAGTGCTGAATGGGGAGCTATAATTTAACTAGGACAATGTGGAGGATGGAGTGATATCCATACTCACTTTATGCCATATGATTGTAAAAGTACTATGAAGATACACAAATTAAGCAGACAAATGATCACGATAAGTCTCCTTAACACCATTTCTTATTCTAAAATTAAATATATGGACAGTGTTTCTTTATTAAAGCTTAATTTCTTATCATTGTTCAGACTCTGAGGGCAGAGTCTAAAAGAAAAAGGGGAAGAATGTAGTAGGCCTTTCCATAATCGATATTAAGCATGAGAAAGATGAATTTTACATAGTCTTGTAGTTGAATACCGTGAGATTGCATGTGTGTGAACACAAGTGAAAATTTGTAGTGTGAAAGCTATCAATATAGAAGCAAAAAGAAAACAAAGAATATACAATGTAAAACAAACGTAAAGCATATCATAAAATAAAACGCCGCTAAAAGTAAAAAAGTAAAAATAGCGATAGTAAGAGAATCATAAGAAAACCGTGAAGGGAAAGAAAAGTCGTGCATGGAGTCCTAAATATAGAAGTCTAGTGAGTGCGTTTTACTTAACTTTTCATGCAAATTCTTTTCAGCTTATTATTTTCGTGTACAGTCTCTTGTCAGATCATCAAGAAGTAGTGTAGCTCCTTTGTTCGAAACAATACGTCCGTGCAGAAGAATGATTATATAGAGGATGATGAATAGAGAGAGAGTGAGAGAGCGGGAGAGAGAGTCAACGGATGCTGTAACACATCAAGGAATGAAGTGCGAAGTGGATGACTTTTGTGATAACAAGATCGATCAATGTTCAGAGAACTTCTTCCATAATTTTCTGAGAACTTCTTTCAGATAAGTCTATTGTATGAGAGATTTGGCTTCCTATTGGTATATGCATGAATTACTTCTCCACTGTGCGAATATTAATACATAAATTTGGATGATGATTTAAACTTGGAAGATTACTTAATGCTGTGGATGAAGATGCGAGTATCAAGATTGAGAAGAAGATTCTTAAGAGAGTTTTCTTGAGAGCAATCATCTTATCATCGAAGACAATGTGAACCAAGAAAATTGAGATTAAATTACAAATGTGTAATCCTGTGATTGAGATTGAGATTGAGATTGTGAGTGAGATTGTGATTGAGATTGTGAGTGTGAGTGTGATTGAGAGTGCGAGTGTGAATGTGATTGTGATAGCTCGGGGATGGTCGGGAGGTCGAGGCTTCGCCTAGAAGCTATTTCCAAAGCTATTGTATTGAGAAGAATGAGGCTTCATCTTGAAGTTATTGATTACGTTGATTCATGAAGATAAGTTACTATCTTGTATTTGATTTTTCAACTCAGATTAATTCATTCTTGATCATTATATTTACTGCCTTGTCTAATTTTTATGATGGAGGTTTCCTTGTATTCATGTGATTATGAGATCGTGATTTGAGGAACGCTACAATCTCTCATCAACAAATTTCACAACCAAGCCAATCTTGGCTAATGCAGAAACTAATAAGAGATTCTTCTTGATCCCTGGCACAAATAAAGCATCTGACAAGGCGAAAGAAGTACCATCAGCAGTAGTCAGAATGAGCTTACCAACTCCCATAACAGGATAAGAGGAGTTGTTGGCGCATGTGACAGTATTCCCTGTAGGGGCAGGCTCGAGTGAAGAGAAGAAAGTGCACTGTGAGATAATATGTTTGGTTGCCCTACTATCAAAGTACAAAACATCTGAGTCCACTGTCGACATGCACTGCTCATGAGAAGATGGGTCAAAATTGCAAACAATAGTAAACGCCCATTCTTCTTCTTGTACAAGATTAACAGACTCTGTTTTTGGTGTAGAGGCTTCTGCAACAACCATTCCAGCCTCCTTTTTCTTTGCCTCTTTTGCAGCCAGTTTTGGACAGTTCTTTATGATATGATCATTCCCTTTATAATACTTGCAAATCAGTTTCTGCTTTTTTTATTTCTTCTCATCTTTATCCTGGTACTTCGAATGTGAAGCATTTGCAGAGTTCTACTTACTAGTAGAAGAGCTCTAGTTTCCTTTGCCCTTCTGACTAGCCAGGAAAGCTTGATCTGCAACACGCATAATGGACCTGTTCTGCCTGGGCTGGCCTTCCTGCAATAGAGGAGAGACTAACTCCTCAAATGATAAGGCATTCGGATTGCCTTTCATCATCAACCGAAGAGTAGATGCAAAAATCTGATATGAATCAGGAAGACCATTCAAAACGGTCTGCACAAGTGAGCTACCTGGTATAACCTCATCAGCACAAATCAACTGTTCCTTCAAATCTTTGATCTTCGTTAGGAAACTGTCCATAGAATCACCTTCATTCATGTGCTCACTCTCCAACTTTTTTCGGAGGTAAGCAACACGAGCCTCATTCCTAGCTTGGTACAATGTGGTAAGTGTATCCCAAGCATCCCTAGTTGTTCTGCAAGAGCGAATATGAGGCATAATGGCACGTTTGACAGACAAAGCTATCAATGCATGTGCATGGGCATCTCTGCCATCCGAATGAATCTGCTCTTTAGTAGGTGCAACAAAAACAGCAGCACAAACAGGAATCTGCACAATATCATCTTCGACACCATCTTCATCAGCTCCAGCACCTGTATTCGCAGTACATGTTGTTACAGGTGTAACAGGACGTCTTTCAACACCCTACACAATGTTCCACAATCCTTTTGCAACCAATACATGTCGCATCATATAAGCCCATAATGGGTAGTTGGGACCATCCAACTTATCCTCAACAGCCAACATACGGAATACATCACTGCTTTCAGCCATGGCCGGTGACTAAAAAACCTTGATGCAGAAAATTGACTGTATCTCAAAAAGTTGAACGAAACTGCTTAGACAAGTTCTGCTAAACATGTAGCAGACTTCGAGATGCTTATAGTGGCGAACAGAAACAGGTATATACCTTTGGCACAAAAAGACGAAATAGCCTACACAAGTGCTGCGATAGTGCGTTCGAAGGTCGAAACGAGCTCAGATCGCGATTTCGCCACCACAAAACGAAGTTGTTTTGGTCTCTGAAACACCCTAAGTATGCTCACCAAATTTCGTGCGAATCTGAGACTGCAAACTGAGGAGTGTCGATGGCGCCCTCGATGAAGCGACGACCTGCTCTGATACCAATTGATGGAGATAGATGTCTAAGGAAGCACGCGAACAGCACAAGGAAGAAGAAGAAGCTTGGAGCACAACACACAATACTCAATGTATTACTAGAGAATGTACAAAGATAAGTAGCCCATTAGGGCAATAGGCGTATATACAAGCCGGGGGAAAAAAACCTCCTAAAGAGGGAAAAAAGTGCCCCGGTGGTCCTAGTGTGTTCACACACATCACTACCTAAATATATCAACAATAGAAAGTGCATCTTCTTGCAAAACGATATGCACAAGTATATGTAATGGATTATGATAGACCTTTTATTGTGGTTGTAGAAAAGACAATCGTGAGTAGCCTCATTGCATGGCTGCTATGAACAATTTCAATCTATGCATGAGGAGTGTTGCAGAACAAAGAGGCACAAAAGGGGAGCCCCAAATTTTTCAAATTAATGGGCATATTTTTCTTCTTCAAAATCTTAGAAAATTCCCTCAAAGCTATGTAAATGCACTAGAGGAGTCCTCTAGATGCATAATCCCAAATCATTGTAATATATTTCTTGTAAAATAGTAGAAGAAGAGAGATTAGCTGCTAAAGTGCCGGTCACTTGTGTGAAAGGACCATTTTTAGGGCACATGTATATAAGTCACTTTGTGACTCTTTGTAAAGACTTTTTGCCATTGTGAAGAAGGAGAGTTCCTGAATTTCGAATTTGCTTCTTTCTTCCAAATTTTCTTCTTCTCCATGATCTTTTGTGTGTGTGTGAAGTTTGGAATGCATGTGTAGGACTAATTTCTACCCCTTCCCATCGCTTTTGAGCTACTATAGTGTGTGTGCAAGCAAGTAGGAGTTGTGGAGTGAGTGTGTGTGTTTCCTGCCATTCACTATTTTGGTCATAACTTGAAGAGCGGTTGTCAAATTCCAGTGAAAATACCACAAGTAGATGCGCTGTCGTAGAGATTTTATCTCTACGTTTATTTCTACCCGCTTGCAAACATCGTTTGAAACAACGGCTTAAGGCTTTATCTCGATCTTCTGCATATACATTGGCCGTTTCTAATTTTAAGAGGCTTAGAATCTCAACGTGTAACTCTGGTAGTGAGGCAAATGATACACCATTGATGATGGCATGGCTTTATTCTATTAACTATGATGACATCACTTTGAGAAATGCATATCATGAGTTGATTTCGGAAATAATGGAACTCAATGGTTAGCATATTTTTTTTTAAAGAATGAAATACCATCTGAAGTGAAGGGGTACAGTTAACTGAAAGGAGTACAGAAAAGAGCATGCGGAGGAGTGGCAGGTGGATACTTTCCACGATTTGCAATCACACATATTAACGGATGGAACATGCAACCGTAAAAGGACATAGAGTTTGCATGGCGATTCACTGATCGTTATCTGGCATCATCTAGTGAGAACGCATGGCGTATGGAAATACTTCACATAGGAGGCATTGCGAGTGACAACATATATAAAAGAGGCACAAAATCTAAGGGAAGGGAGGCCAATTTTCACGTAGATGTTTTTGGCAAACATGATGCAATAGTGATCTGACATTTCTGTCATCTTCCATCTCATTCACCTGCTCGAACAACAATTGATGCTCTGATTCTTGCTGATCTTTAGCATCGTTTTGCTCTGAGTGAGAATCTGCAACTCTGTTGATAATGTTCTATTCACTGATGTGCATTCGATCCGTTTGCTGATGCAAATGATGTGGGCAAGTATGATGCTGAAGCAGAAGTCTACGTGCATGTTCGCATCCAGCAATGTAACGTAGGGAAGAGTCTGACTACCGTTCAAGCCTAAAGAAAGATTATAAGAACAAAAAAATCCGAAAGGAGTTCATCTTGCTTTCATCAGATGGAGGGCACTACATGCTCTGATCCGAATGGAGAAGGTCGCCCATGCTGAGGAAGAGAGATTCTATCAAAGAGGGCCAAGCACGCTTACCTGTGGAGTTAAAAGGAGATCTTGGAGGCTAACACACGGGCAGAGAGAATGTATCTGGACTAATGACTCAAAGATTGATGAGCGCTGAATCAGATATCGAATCTTTTTTTGAGAAGACTCTAACATTCCAGATGATGAAGGAAGTGCGATGAGCAATAGAGCTGCTTACTGGAATGAAAACTAACTATGAACTTCTGAGGAAGCGAACGACGAATGTTCAAAAAGGAATGCTTTGAGGTTTTATATACATTTACTAATTTTATATTAAGTTGATGAAGTACATGCCTTTTGTTCAAGTGTTCTCATGATAATCTGATGTTATGTTCGACTGAACACACAAATCAATGTGTTCTGAAGTTCTTACTTAAAGATTTTTGATGTTCCAGTAGAGTTTTTATTACGGCGCCCTTTTCTCCTACTCATGTTTTATGTTACGATAGCTATGTTATAAATTCTTAAAAACCTTTTTGTTGAGTTTGAATCTTAGCGACCGTGGCGGCTTTGATGTTATTCAACTCAGATGGAGTTAGCCTGATGATTTGTTAATGAATATTTGGCTAAATTGCTTCATATACTCGCTATTTCATGTATTGATGTAACGCTTCTGCAATTTACACGCCAGCGCTGGGACAAGCAGGTCAATCTCTGTTGCAGCCGACTATAGAAAGGCTTAAATCATGTTTTAATCTGTTCACGAAATCAATTTCTGATTGGTGTGTTTTGTTGATGATTAATCGTACTTGAACAATAACTTTAATCTGACTACACTATGCTGATGAGTTATGCGCTTACTGTAGATGATAGCTATACGTAGCAGTGAACAAAAATACTTTGTTTAGAAAATGCTATGACAAGACCAATTAAACGATCGAGTTTTACGATGTGCATTTCTCCTGATATATGAAAAGAGTATTACCTATTGGTTTTCCAGCGTTTGGATGCTTGATTGTACTGCCTAAATGATAATGTTTTTGTTTTTTTCTTAAAGAAAAACAAGAAACCGTAAAGCTACATAAGTTTGTAAAGGTTTTGTTTTTGTCAGTCAATCGGACGAACCTCTTTCTTCGAGAAACTATGGTCAATACCTAAGATATATATATATATATGCACGTTCCATATTTTGAATAGTGAATCATTTTGCTCATATTTAGAGGTAGATGCACGCATGGGACAAATCTGATCGTTTATATTTTTGATTCACTTTGTGGTGAGAAACGGGTTTCGCACAATTTTTTATCTTAATTTTTTTGCTCATATATACTTTATTCAAAGCCTAGTCTACATGATTATAGTGCACACTCCTTTTGCCTAATTTTCATCACGAATACTTAGGTATTTTAGAGCATTCAAATTTATGTCTTACTTGAGATATGATTATTACCATTCTGTCATGAGAATATGATAAAATTCATAAGCTTTCTCTTTTGATCTAATCAATTCTCTCAAAACGTCTGTTAAATTACTAATAAGCTTTCTGAGTTTTCATCATCGTACCTGAGTTTGCTACAAGCACCCTGTGTGCGCCGTTAGCGAGACGGTTGAATTGATCCACCAGCCATCACGAATCGCTCCCACAGCGCCTCATTGAGAGCTTCGAAAGGAACCCAGTATTGGCCTTTTTCAACGTTCAGAGCTAGGAGAAACATTCAAATTTGTAAAAACTATTGTAAGTGGTATCGCGGCAGACACTTTCAGAGATTCAGTGAGTTGTGGAGGTAGATTAGTCCTTGCTCAAGCATTTTAACTGAACCACTCCAATTTATATCATATGTGCATGTGTCCTCATACACTTGGTTAGGTCGGTTCATCGGATTGATAATTAAGCATGTGTCAATCCACCACTATAGGCACTTGTGTGTCAAATGAGATTTAGTCTCTTTGGCACAAGTCCCTAAGACTTTGTGACTTAGGTACACACGTTTTTGGCATCCTTGCTGGGGACACGCCCAACCAAGGTGCCTTCATGATGGTTATAGTTCTAGAGTGAAGTAATTGTACTTGTAGAAGTGAATTCATTCAGTGGCAAGTAGTCAAACACTTCAACACTTGTTACTTCACATCGAGAGGTGTGCGTAATGAGTTTTTAGGTTTAGGGTTAGGAGAGAGGGAGAGACGAAAGATTTAGGGTTAGGGTAGGAAGAGATTTGGAGCAAAAGTAAGTGGAAAAGTACCAAGAAAATCCCAAAAAAATGTCAAGATAGTGTAGGATATGCCTTAGTCCTCAGAAAATATAGAAACCAAAAATTTGTAGTTCATTTCTCATTTGCTCAGAAAGTGGTATCCTCTCTTGACAGCGATCGGTAGCATCCGCTTGGTATCGTGCACTCCAGGCTTTCAAAGTTACCTAGTGAACTGAAGACTCAAGTAGGACATCACAAAGGTAAGCTACCCCAAGAGTTCAATAGAAAAAACACAATAGAAGTGCATTAACACTTGATTAAGAGCGCATCTGGTATCACGAGGTGGGACAAAGTGTTTTTAGAGTTCCTTAGAGTAAGATAGAGGGTGAGGAGTGAAGAGGAGAGAGAGAGAAACCAGGGGGTGGAAAAAGTTTTTGTATTTGGAGTTGATTTGGCTACAGTATCGCGATCAGTTGAGTTTTGGTATCGTGATACCAAAATTCCCTTGTATCGCGATGCTCGCAAAAGTATCGTATCGTCCCATACCACTTGAGGTATCACGATACCATTTCTGATATCGTATTGCCAAGTTGGTATCGCGATCGTCATTTGCCAAGTGGTATCATATCGTGATCCACTTGGTATCGTATCGTTATGGTCACAGTATCGTATCGTCGACTGAGTGGTATCGTATTGCGTAGAATTCCAGTATCATATCACATCCCCCAGAGGTATCGTATCGTGCCAAAATGTGGTATCGTATCGTCCATAGAAACAGTATCGTATCGTCCATAGAAACAGTATCGTATCGTCCATAGAAACAGTATCATATCGTGAGAGTTCCAATATCGCTCAAATTTTAGGTTTCGTATCGTGTCGTATCACCGATTCTTGTGGTATCATATTGCGTAGTGTAGAGGTATCGTATCATGGACTATTCTGGTCTCGTATCGTGAGTGTATCTGGTATCATATCGTGGTTTACATCAGTATCGTATCATGTCTTCAAACAATATTGTATCGGTTGAACACATAGTATCGTATCGGGGCAAAAACAGTATCGTATCGTCTAGAAACTTGGTATTGCCTAGTGTAGTATCGCCAAAGTGGTATCATCCATAACAGTTTGAGAATTTCCAAGGGTAACAATGAGGCATTTGAGGAGCCACTTAGGGAGAGTTTTAGAGGCCAAGATAGCCCCAGAAGGGTGAATTAACTTGAGATCAGGAAGAGTTCTAAGTAGCCGGAGAAGTGTCATATCGTCATTACGAAGCACCGCTCAAGTCAATCAAACCGCTCTGCCTATTCCGACACCTCTAGTGACTCAGAGGAGGAGATACCCATGGCTTCAAAAGACATGCAAGGTCATGTTCCCGAGAGAAGTTTCATGTGTACGATGGAAGGAGAGTATCGCACCTCCTTGCAATATGTGTCTACTAATGCCCAGGAGATTCCGATCTTCCTGGATGGGTTAAATAGATCAGTTGCTAGGATGGTGACCTCCACCAATGCCACAATTGTGCCCAGAACAACTGTCAAGTATGAAGGAGGAGTATATATAGATAAGATGGGTCACATCTATGTGGTGATAGAACACCCATAATTCATCAATGAGAGAGGAGGATTGGAAGGACAAGAACATTCAGGAAGACCAGATCCAGGAGAATTAGTAACTACTCCTAGAGGCAAGTCAGTAGTGACACGAGTCTTGAGAGGGGATTTGATACCTCAAGATGACTACTTATTGGAGGTCTATTTGATCCACGGAGCAGATTTACTACTACAAACTGACTCACCTACACAAGGACGGGAAGAAAGCACGATGACATTCTATGAGTTAAAAGATCTAGAAGACGAGTCTAGAGTAACCTACGTAGACAAGAACCAAAGAAGGTATTGGCCTCTTGATGCATTAGATAGAGCTCGATTGAAGTATATGGGCTTGCCTATATTGCCCCAGCGAGAGCAGGCAACTACCTCTCAAAACCCTTTCGAGACACAGCAAGAGTCGGAACATACTATGTCAGGACAAACAAGCCATCGGAGTGTTCCGAACAGAACCCATGTATAATTTACAATGCGTGGAATGCAAGCACACAACTAGACACACCCTGGATTAGGCAACCAACACCGACCACCAGTAAGACCAAGACCACCACTAGGAGTGCAACCTGGAATGCTCCCAATTAGACCAGCACTCGCTGTAATACCTAGACAGTCAGAACCCATAAGAAGATTATGACCTATAGAGGTGGCCAAATGCATGAGAAATCATTATGATGGATTGGGAGAACCTTACGACCACATTGCTGAATCTAAACAAGTTCTAAGAGCTGAACAAGTGGATGACTTCTTTGTGCAGTATGAGTCCTTTGGGCTCACTCTCATAGGAACAGCGCTGACGTGGTTGCAACCATTAGATCTAAATTAATTTTGCGATATTGAACAATTCTTTCAAGAATTCAAAGGGGAATTCACTAAACAAGGGATTAAACACAACTTTTCATCTTTAATCCATAGCTTTAGAACCCCAATGAAACTATCAAAACAGCTGCACGAATATTCAATCAGTATGTTGATAGATGTTCGATAGCTGAAAGACCTACGTAGCAAAAAATGATATCATTATTATTGGACAGATTAACGAACAGAACTCTAAGAACATTAGTCTATGTGAAGAGACTATAGACATTGAGTAAATGTCTCTAAGAGCGTATTGATCTTGAGGACAACCTAGTAGATGACCTCAAGAGTGCGACTTGTCCTACTAAATCAAAAGACACTCAAAGCACAGTAACCTCTAACTTAAGCAATGTGAAAGAGCTAGCGGATCTGGGAGCAAAGAAGTTAGGAGTTGTTGGGCAAAGAAACTACTAGCATTCATCTCTGAGAATACCTATGTTACGAAGATGTAGCTCATGTGGAGGTGATCACCCCACTCACATGTGTGTAAGATTAGGAATAGGCATACCTCAAGCGTACCCTTATAATAGGCAACCCCATCAAGGAATGGCCTTTATTGTCACATAGAACAAAAATACACCAATCACACCACGTAAAATTGATATTCAATAGGCAGACATGACCTCTACAACCACCTCAGTATTCACCATATGGATATCCACCTAGAGATCCAGGCAGAGAGATGCCCAGGTACAATCCCTACCCAATACCACCAGGAGCACCTAGGCCATACAAGCAAGCACAATGTATACAACCCCAGCCAATGTTAGGACCACAACTTTCACATCCCCAACATGTGGTACCTGTCAAGTATACCCAACCAGAGGAAAACTTAGAAAGAGCCATAGTGCCAGCATCACCAATAGCCAGTGTAGAGTCAACGAACCCTGGATACGAGCAATCCCAAGGGGAGTACTATTCCTATGAAGCTAGTGTAATGGAGTACGAGCAAGTTTATGATCCGCAATACTATGGGTACGAAGGATATGACAATACCTATGGATGAGAAGTGGTGACATTAATGTACACTGCACATAAAGCACAGGCACCCGTAAGACCACCCATCAGACCACCTATGCCAAGAGGACCGTGTTATAGATGCAGAGGAGACCACTTTATTAGAGAATGCACTCGGCCGTACAACCCACCACCTCTTAGAGCTTGGGAAGGGTATTGCAGTGATTGTGGAAAGGAACATCTCTTCTCGGATTGCCCAAAAAATCCCAAAAAGGCTCAAGACACTGCACCTATTAATGTGATCCAAGTGATAGAAGCACCGGGAAGTGACAAGGAATACATTGTACCATTAAAGGAAATTAAACAAGCACGAACAAAGGAATGAGAAGGAAAACAACCGGACCTTGAACAAGAAAACAATAAAACCTCCGACCCCAAAAATTCAAATAGTGGAAGATTTAGAAGACCCACGTGACAACACTCAAGCAACGAAAAGCCAAAAGTTGAAGGAAAGAAGAGAAAGGCTCAAGGAAAAATGGATGAAAAGCAAAAATCAGGAAAATAAGAAACATACTTGAAGCAATAAGAAGCCTAAAGAACCAAAGATTAGGGAAGAAGTTTGCATTCCACCGCCTATCCGAAAGTCACAAAAACTAGGATGAATTCTAGCCGACCCAAAACCGGATGATTTGGATATGTGGTTGAAAGCATACCGAGCTAGAATTAAGACCGGACCGAATGTGGAGCAACATGAAAGGCTTTACCCACAAGGAGAGTTAGAAAAGGAGAGGCTTGTGATATGTAGAAAACTCATAGAGGTAGCACAAGCAAACCTAGAAAAGAGTACCCTTGCCCTCCCCCGAGACAAGGATAGCGGAGGATGAATACAAGGATTTTGTTAAAGCCAAGAACAAGGAACCGAAAGAGAAGGATGATAAACATGAGCTAGTGAAAACCGAGGACGAACCTATGTCAACAGTGCCTGATTTAGAGGCGACTCGCCAAAAGAATTGTGGAATAGAATCCGAGAAGAACAATGGAAAAGGAATGGAGTGGCTAAACCTCCTTGTGAGGAATTAAATGTGGAAGTTTATCAACCAAGTCTCAACATGGAAGAAGTATATGAGGAAGTATCGAGACTAGACCAAAATAGGGAAGAAGCTCATAGCATTTCAACCCTACCAAACTACATGGGAGATTACGAAAAAGAATCCATGATCTTTCGAGCGCCCACATACGAGGAAAAGGAAAGAAAAACTTAGATAAGAATTCACACAATCTAACAAAACTTAAAAATACAAAAGTACAATGCCAACTGACTGTGGAAGAACTACTTCGTGTTAAACTGCAATTATGGAAACAATTTGTAGGTCAACTGGAGTTAGGGCAGGAGAAGAACGAAAAGGAAAGGAAGGAAAATGAAAACCCACCTAACGTAAAAATTCTAGTGGATAAGGTTGGAGAATTCAGTGAAGGAGATGAAGGCAACATGTGTCTACCTGTCACTTACAATGGCTATATGACCAAAGCCATACTAAACACAGGAGTCGGAGTAGGTATTGCCACCAAAGAGATTTGGGAGAAATGGGGAAAGCATGCCTTACGACTGTTAGTCGGCCGCCGGATTGGAAGTTGTAAAACTGAATCTTTTGTTCGCACACGTGAAAAGTTGTTACACTGACAGTTGTAATCTTTTATATAAAGCATTGAAAAGAGATGCTCAATGACGATTCGTGGAATCACTATACTGTCCGTCTGGGTGATTGTGTGAACGTTGCTGTAGCATTGTTTGTCTAATTTCTGAGTACTCTAAGTATACTGTGCATATCCGTGTTGTTGTCTATCAATCTCTGTTGCGATTGTGAGTTTCATTTACATACGGTAGATCGTTGTACTGTTGTCTGAGTAAGTCGTTTGTGAGTCTCTATTGGGATTGTTGTGTTAGTTCGCGTATCGTGTTGTTATTCTTTCTTGAAACGGTCTGCCAGTGTTTGGTGGAGTCTGTGTAGCTATGGTAGCTTTTCTGGTATTCCGGTTTCTATTGTGTTGTCTTCAATATTGAGGTCTATGTTCGTATGACAAAGATTAAGCTACGGTAAGAGCCGTCCTAAGTTGCGTACTGAATCTTCAAGCACTGTGTGTCTTTAACTGTTGAGTCCTTCTGTGTCTTCGGTTGAGTTTGACTATGAGCACTCTTCGGTGAAGGTTGAACTACTGCTATTTTTCCTAATGTTACTGCAATGTGTATTCGGAAAAGGGTCCGAGGTAACTCTATATCATGATACTAATCGTCTGGTACATTGTGTTCAGCGAACCTTGGAAGAATTAGAATAACGAACCGTAAAGATTGAGAAGGGTATACCAATTCATGATAGAAGTCTTGAATATTAGTATATTGTGGTGTGAAGTCATTTTGGGAAACAAGCATAGGGCCTCTATTTTTACAGACCCCTTCCACTCCCAAGAACCCAACAACATTTAAACGCACTTCTGACAGTTAGAACACAGCCTTTAACACTGGCACCGCCTGTGGGAAGGTGGCAATAGATCAGATTGTTGCAAATCAGTTATGGAAACGTGACTGTAAATTGTAAATTGACAGTAATAGTACGCGATTAGTACCAAAAGATGATACATGTCGGTTACTCGATCCGGTGAAATGTATCCAAAGAACCGCCAGCCTGGGGTACCTAATTTTCTAAGGATGCCTCCAGGAGGTAAAAGCGCAGATAGGTCTAACCGAGTTGTCAAGAAAGTAACGAACGTTAGTAAGGATTCCGGTCATATTCCTGTGGAATGAACTAAATCTCTGGTAGATTCCGGTGCGATTTCGTCACAATCTGTCGAAGATATAGTAACTCTAGAATCTAACAGGACGCAGTATGAAGTTAATTTAAAATCATTGAGTAAAGATTCAAACTTGTTTACGAATAGAAACGTCTTAGTCAAAGAAATCAGCAAGGGAGAAAAAGCACCCTATATTGGTGAAAAATCGACACATTCCAGTGATATTTTGGTACCAGTTGCTGAAAGATCGCAGTTTTCCCACGACGGTTTATCATTTTTTAGTGAATCATCAGTCCAATCATCGCTATTGGGAGTAAGCTTTCCTACATTTGACATCAAGAAGGAAGGTAGCTTGTTAGAAACCGAGATTCGAAACATACTGAACAAGATTATCGACCCGGAAAGTGCACAGGCTGACGATACAGATTCCGACGATTCAGATATTCAGCCTCGGGGTACAGAAGATAGTCACAATACAACCATCAGCGCCATGAACGGGCAACAACAACAACAACAACAACAACAACCATGCCCACCAAGGCCGACTCCAAGCGGATTAACGTACACTAAATTCGGTGGATTTCCAGGAGATGACCCAGATGCTCATGTATGCACATTTGAGATAAGTTACGGAGTGCTCAACCATCCACCCTATCCGGCGTATAAGGCTATTGTCTTCTAGTCTACATTGGTTAATGAAGCAGCCAGATGGCTTACAGAATATGATATTAACCATTTCGGCACATATGAAGCAATAAGGGATGCATTTTTGCAAAGATTCAGGCTAAAGAAGAATCTAGCCGAAATTTTCGATTACCTGCAAAACAATAGACAGAAGATAAATCAAACAGTGCTGGAATATGCCACTCTATTCAGAACCCATTTGAGGCAATTACCACCAGCACATGCCAACCTACCGGATGACGTTATCACTCAATGGTTTTTCAATGGATTGACTCCGCAACTTAGACAGATTATGATCATACGCTGTGTAGGAGCTATGACACTAGATGCAGTGATTGCAATGGCTTTGCAGCTAGAAAACAAGGTTGGAGGATTTACAAAAGACTTGGAATGGTTAAAGGCAAATAAAAATGTTGCAGACGACCCGACCAGACAAATGTTCTGCACCACATGCAAGAATTCAGGGCATACTAGTGCCACTTGTGCACTTAATCAGTTGTTTTGCGCTATCTGCAACACGACCAAACATACTACCAAAAATTGTGCATACAATGCCAAAGTGCAGGGAACCGCAAGTCAATGCTATTATACAGGAACCAGGACAGCCAACCAATCATTATGTACCTCTACAAATGAGAAGCAACTAGCAACAAGGCTATCGAAATTACAGAGGACAGAGAAATAATAACTACAATGCAAATCGCTAGCAGGCCCGACGAGCTCAGGAAAATCCCAATTTGCCACCACCGCGCTGCCATTTTTGTGGTGAATTTGGTCACATTAGAAGATTTTGTAAGGATGCAGCTGAGTATGATCAGAGGAAGAAAGAACGACAAAACCCAATGACTAATATGGTATAAATCACACCCATAGAAATGCAAGTTGCAGTAATTCAGACCCGATCCGGTAAGCAACTACAACCAGCGGCAGAAGTATTTGAACTAGGCATACGTGAACAACAAAGGATGTATGATAAGGCCAGTCAATGGACCACCGCCGAACCTCCAGTGTTTCCAGATCCTATTCTGGTGACCCAGGCTCCGCTAACCAAGGAAGGAACACAAAAACAAGATTCTAATTCAGTAGCACGCACATCATCTTCAGCAGATACATCCTCTTCAGCCGGCGCATCATCTTCAGAATCCGTGGAAAGCACAATTCAATCACATAAGGCCTGGGAGATTTTATCTAAAGCTTCCATTACTCTTCCTCTTAGCCAATTACTTGCACTAGTACCAGGAGTTCGACAACAATTCCAACAACAGTTTAGTACTGTACCTTCTTGCATTCCAGCAACAGCGGTAGTGCAACCGGAACCTAATTCTACGGTCGATCATTTGGTTTTCTTTAATTACGGTATGGTATAAAAATCATAAAATTACACAGGTACTAATTGATGGAGGATCTGGAGTCAACATTGCTACTCCTCCACTGTGTAAGAAGTTAGGATGGACTGAAATCGAATCAGTTCAGTTCTTTGTCAGAATGGTTGACCAGTCAAGAGCCCATCCAGTAGGAGTTGTACGGAATGTACCAATAACTTTGCAGGGTACCACATTTAAGATGACCTTTGTCATCCTAGAATTACCGGAATCCACCCTTGATTATAATCTTCTTTTTTGCTGTCCTTGGCTGAAGCAAGCTAAGGTCATACAAGATTGGTGGGCACAAGAACTCACTTTCAAAGATAATAATCGTAAATATATTGTAAGACTAGATGCTATACAGCTTTGCGAATTGCATGCTAGACCGTATTTTGTAGAACCAGTTCATATGTTAGATGGGTTGTCAAATGATGAAGAAGAAGAGTTTTTAAAGAACAACATTGACTTAATTTCCCTAGGAACTGTTGATCTACAATCTGTTGTAGATAATTGGAATCCCGCAGTTTGTATGGTGATGCTTGTAACAGAAGAAGATAAGAAGGAAGATACTGCTCCTATAGATGACGCTCAACTGCAACAACTTTTTAAGCCAGCTAACGATACAGAGAAGCCCTGACAATTTTATGTTCCAGAGAAACAGTTGATCACTTATAATTTCGGAGATGAAGACCATCCGCGTCCTGTCAAGATAAAAGAAAACTTACCGGAAACATTTCAAGCAGACCTAATCCAGCTACTCCAAGAGTTCTCTGACGTCTTTGCATGGGATTACAAAGATATGAAGGGTTTGGACCCACGCATTTATCAACACAGGGTCATGCTGAAGCCGGAAGCAAAACCAATCAAACAACCAAGCTACCGGATGAATCCCAACTATGCATTACAGGTAAAGGCAGAACTTGATAGGCTACTCAAAGTCGGATTCATTGTACCAGTAGAGCATGCTGAATGGATCTCACCAATTGTTATTGTGCCTAAAAAGAATAAGCAGCTTCGATTATGTGTAGATTACCAGAAACTGAACGCAGCTACGGTGCCTGATCCATTTCCGCTACCTTTTCTTGACACAATGCTTGATAGAGTAGCAGGACATGAAATGTATTCATTCCTAGATGGATACAGTGGGTATAATCAAGTTAGAATGGTTGAACAGGATATACCAAAGACCGCTTTCATCACCAATTGGGGCGCTTTTGCTTGTATCATAATGTGGTTTGGATTAAGAAATGCCCCAAGTACTTTTCAGAGGTGTATGCAGGAAATATTCTCCCCTTACCTTACCTCGTTTATGCAAGTTTATCTGGATGATTTTTCATTATTTGGCAAGATAGTAGCACACTTGTTCCATTTACGGTGTTGCTTTGAAAAATGCAGAGAAGACAGACTCTGTTTGAACCCAAACAAATCTGTGTTTGCGGTTTCATGTGGAAGGCTACTTGGCCACATCGTATCTGCACAAGGTATACAGGTGGATCCAGATAAAATTACAGCTATTCTAGAAGCACCTATGCCCACTATACCTAAGGAAGTGATGCGCTTCATGGGCCAAGTAAGATGGCATGGTCCGCACTTACGGTGGCTTGCTCATTTGGCAATACCACTGAACAGATTAATCACCAAGAAACCTCGACAATTTGAGTGGACTCAAGAATGTCAGATAGCATTTGATCGTTTAAAGTGTTTATTAACACAAGTTCCCATCTTATAGCCTCCCGACTGGGACCAACCCTTTCATGTGTTTGTTGATGCCTCAGATATAGCAATTGGAAGCGTATTAATGCAACAAACGAATAAGTAGTTCAGACCAGTATACTATGCAAGTCGAAGGCTTGCCCCTACGGAAAAGGATTACTCTGTAATTGAAAGGGAATGTCTGGGTTTAGTATACTCTGTCAAGAAGTTCAGGCATTATTTACTTAGCCGCAAATTTACTTTTCATGTAGATCATGCTGCACTTGTCTATCTGGTTTGGCAACAGCACTTAGGTGGCCGATTAGCACGATGGGTTCTGCTTTTACAAGAATTTGATTACGAAGTTATTCATCGCCCTAGCAGTTCACATGCCTTAGCAAATTTCCTTTCTCGCTTAGATTCCGGTGAAGCTCCGGTCGGTGTAGATGACACAACACCGGTAATTTATGTTTCTAAACCGACTAATGATGAAATTGTAGACCCACCTATGCCATCTACATACTATGATCAGATATTGACCTTTCTTACTAATGGATGCCTCCCTTCTCAGACTTCTACTTAAATACGTAGGAAAATTGCAGTTTTCAGCCACCGATTTTGGTTGATTGCTGGGGAATTATACTATATGGATCACACTGGAGTTTTACTTCGTTGTATTCAACCACATGAAGTTAACTCAGTCATTACTTTGGCTCACTCAATTCCTTCCGGTGGCCATTTTGCAACAGATTTAACGCACCGAAAAATTCTGCAAAGCCGACTTTGGTGGCCTACTATATACAAGGATGTATCACAGTTTGTCAAGCAATGTGATAGTTGTCAGAGATCTGGACAGCCCCTGCAATGTCATCTTTTCCCTCTACAACCTGCCTTGCCATTAGAGCCTTTTCAGAAGTTGGGTCTAGACTTTATCGGACCTATTACATAGCCAGCACTACTCAGCAATAATCGTTATATTCTAACCTGTAGAGACTATGCAACCAGATGGGCAGAAGCATGGGCTTTAAAATCTGCCACAACTATTTCGATGGCAAATTGCCTAATGAAAGATATCTTTCCGCACTTTGGATTACCTCTGGAGCTTGTTACAGAACAGGGCACTCATTTTGTTAACAATCTAATGAAAGTACTCACACATTCTTTTCAGATCACGCATAAATTCAATTCACCATATTATCCTCGTGCAAATGGTTTAGCTGAGAGTACAAACAAGACCCTGCTGAATATGCTTTGAAAACGCATTTTGGAAGCACCAGAAAGATGGGACCAGCTGTTACCTACAGTCCTGTGGGCATACCGAACTACCTATAAGGTAGCAACAGGTCTAATACCCTTCAAACTAGCTTATGGATTGGAATCTTTATGGATTGGAAGCCATAGCACCCATGGAAATTAATGTGCCAAGCTTATGTGTGGCTCTCACTCACAAATTAATACCAGAAGATTCTTTATCATTTCGGCTATATACACCCAGAAAACTGGATGAGCACCGATGGCAAAGTTTTCTAACTATGCAGGAAGTACAGCTAAGACAAGCTCGAACACATGATCGCTATCTAAAGACCCCAGTTTTTACGGTGGGACAACTTGTACTATTTTACAATGCAAAATCAAATCGCTCTGCTGGCAAATTCGAGTTACGATGGTTTGGTCCCTACCGGATTTTCGAACAAGTGGGCCCAGTAACTTTTCGATTGACTACTTTGACCGGAATTCCTCTTCCGAAAGTCATCAACGGTTCGAAGCTGCAGCCGTATCAACAAACATCTAACCCGCAATGAAACATTTTGCAGTTGGCCGCATCTTTTGGCGTTCTCTTTTCTTTCCTTTTCTCTTCTTTTCTTTTCTTTTATTTTTTGTGTGCTTAATAAAATAAGTCTGTAAATATCCGCGTTTTGATACCTAATTATGTCAACAACCGCCTTGCCCTTTCCAACTACTCATGCATGCACACCGAAGTTAAGAAGTTATCATCTCAACGACGAACGATTATTAGTGATTTTGATTGCTCCCCACTGCCGAACATCTACTTAACCTTCTCCATTTCGCCAAAAATTGCTATTGTGCTTGCGTGATTTGTGTGACTGTGTATACCTTGTGCGTTTGCGTTTTGTGCTTGCTGTCATCGTTTGTGCCATGGAAGCTCTGGAAAACTATGCCGCTTTCCGTGACGGACCACCCTACCGAGGTAGGAGAGTTTCTGTGCACCCGTGGGTTATCCAATTTCACTGAACTGCCATGGCATTCAGTGGAATCCCACCTGTTTTTTGCTCAGATCATTGCCGCTATCGCTAAAACACCTACCAACGAGAAAAGTTGGGCTATCACATCCCTACCCTCTCGAACCATAATCACCTTCCAAACTTTCGTTGAGTCGTTTCGACTCCCTTCGCAAGGTCAAGAGAATGGCCCGAATCTGCCATTAGCCACCATGAATCAGTTATTCCCTAGGCATTCATCCAACGAATACGTGATCCTATGTTGACCGGAACATGAGAGATCCGCCCTTCAGTTCTTAGTAGCTATCCTGAACCTACAAAAACGTACTTATGGAATATCGCGTCCATTCTACTCCGCCATTGATTTAGCTGCTAGAGAACCAATAAATTTTGCATCCTATTTCTTCCACCGCATTCACAAGGAATGCGTTTCAATAATTAAACAGGTAAACAAAGGAGGAATGCTAAGGTCCAGATTGTTGCACATTATTTCTTTCCTTTTTCCAGCCATTCTTGCAGCACAACCACCACCCAGAGACCCGGTCCTGCGCCATGAAGATTCTGTGCAATTATTGGAGGCCGATGAAGAAGACGAAGAGAAACTCAATCAACTCTTCCGCCGGAAAAGAATTAGAATTAGTTCCTCTGAAAGTGAAGCCCAGGGGTCAGCCAAAAAAAACAAAGAAGATGACAAGGAAGAAGAAAAATAGGACGAAGAAACCTTCCATGACACCGCAACGTCTATGCAGCACGAATCATCAACACAACCTTCATCAGAAGGACAACAAGAACAGGAGAATCACACCAAATCCAACACAAGCTCGTCACAAGAGACATCACAGCAACAATCAGAGCAGGAAAACCAAATAAATGAAGAACAGATGGTTAAAGAAGTTTTCGACAAACTTCTGAAAGCAGTTGAGTCCATAGCTACCGACACTGCACAACAAACAACAGAACAGGTAACAGAACCTAACCCTGTCCTACCCACTCCACCACCGGAACCTCCACTCAACCCCATCCTTCCTATTCCACCCAATGAGCCCGACGAACTCGCAGCTTCTTCATCTTCATCACCTAACTACGCTCCACGGAACTCCCAGCAACTCCTCACAAAATCCTCTTCCCAACCTCGTCCCCCTCCTCCACTCACGTCCATCCTCGTATTCTCTAAATTAGCGTCAATGGGTCAACTGCTAATCAATTTATCACAACAATTCCCTGCGCAAATGAAGTAAGTAACAGAGAATATTCGCAATGAATTCCAACATAAAGTAGATCTACTGGAGGCCAACATTAGCCCCCTACAGGAAGAATTACTAGTAGCCAAAGCCGAAAACCAATCTCTACAAGAACAGCTGAAGGAATTACAGGCCATAATTGCCGAAGAGGAAATGGTTACGAGATAGAGAGATGGGGCGGTGGCTGAGCTCACAAAGAAAGAAGAATCATTACAGAATGCAAATGCCGAAATCAGTAAAATGAAGCAAGATTTACAGGACAAAGAAGATGCAAGAATCGCATTAGGAAATTTGCTCGAAGAAACCAGAGTTCAACTAGATGAAGTGGTACAAAAAGGCCAAGAATAGTAGGATCTGGCGATGAAAACAATCGAAGAACTCCAGAAATCTAAGATAGAATTCGATGAGGTAAACAACATTCTACAGTGAAAACTAACATCAGAAGCACAATTACAAAAAGTAATAACAGATCTCCAAAGAGAAAGGGATGCATATTCCAGAACCATACAGTTTCAGAATCAAGAGATCAAAAG
Source organism: Ceratopteris richardii (assembly GCA_020310875.1). Classification (NCBI taxonomy): domain Eukaryota; kingdom Viridiplantae; phylum Streptophyta; class Polypodiopsida; order Polypodiales; family Pteridaceae; genus Ceratopteris; species Ceratopteris richardii. Next base: position 103,001,079 of record CM035432.1, read on the forward strand.
AAGGGAGAATCAGCTGGACAACCACAAAGAAAGAGTAAGCAAGATGGAGAAACAAGTGGCAGAAATAAAAGTTTCCAGAGATGCGGCCCTATCGAACGATTTCTACCTACAAGAAGCCTTTCTAGACACGCAAGCAGAAATTTTTCTAACCGAAGCTATAGCTTTAATTTCTGTAAGAGTAGATGCACAACTAGTAGAACCGGATACTCTCAAACAGTTGTTAGAAACTTTAAAGAAGAAAATCACCCAAACTTTAAGATTAGCTAGAAACATGTATTTAGACAGAATTATAGAAGAACAGTAATTTTGTAAACCCTGCGGGTTCGAGTCCAGCGTGCGTGCCAGAGTGTTAGTCGGCCACCGGATTGGAAGTTGTAAAACTGAATCTTTTGTTCGCACGCGCGAAAAGTTGTTACACTGACAGTTGTAATCTTCTATATAAAGCAATGAAAAGAGATGCTCAGTGACGATTCGTGGAATCACCAGACTGTCCATCTGGGTGATTGTCTGAACGTTGTTGTAGCATTGTTTGTCTAATTTCTGAGTACTCTGAGTATACTCTGCATATCCGTGTTGTTGTCTATCGATCTCTGTTGCGATTGTGAGTTTCATTTACATATGGTAGATCGTTGTACTATTGTTTGAGTAAGTCGTTTGCGAGTCTCTATTGGGATTGTTGTTTTAGTTTGCATATCATGTTGTTATTCTTTCTTGAAATGGTCTGCCATTGTTTGGTGGAGTCTCTGTAGCTATGGTAGCTTTTCTGGTATTCGGGTTTGTATTGTGTTGTCTTCAATATTGAGGTCTATGTTCGTATGGCAAAGATTAAGCTACGGTAAGAGCCTTCCTAAGTTGCGTACTGAATCTTCAAGCACTGTGTGTCTGTAACTGTTGAGTCCTTCTGTGTCTTCGGTTGAGTTTGACTATGAGCACTGTTCGGTGAAGGTTCAACTATTGCTATTGTTCCTAATGTTACTGCAATGTGTATTCGGAAAAGGGTCCGAGGTAACTCGGTATCATGATACTAATCGTCTAGTACACTGTGTTCGATGAACCTTGGAAGAATTAGAATAATGAACCGTAAAGATTGAGAAGGGTATACCAATTCATGATAGAAGTCTTGAATATTAGTATATTGTGGTGTGAAGTCATTTTGGGAAACAAGCATAGGGCCTCTGTTTTTACAGACCCCTTCCACTCCCAAGAACCCAACAACATTTAAACGCACTTCTGACAGTTAGAACAGAGAGCGAGGACACGATCCACAAGGGCAATCCACAGGATGGGGCAAAATAAATCATTAGTACATTAAAACTCATGATCATGTAAGAATGCAACTAGGAACTCCTTAGAGTTTATGGGGCATAAAACAAGGAAATAGGTCATGCTAATTATCAAGCCTTCTTTGTGTCAAACTACCGATATATAAATCAATATTGATCTTCCTATCCAAGCATGGATTGCTTTGGAATCATCTTATGTGAAACCAATCTAGTAGACCAATTTCCATTTGAGGAACTAAGAGTCGAATAAATAAGGACCTCTGTCCCACTATTCTTGACTAAGATTTGAAGTCCTTTCACTCAAAGCTCTAATTACATTCTCAAGTATGAATTAGGAAGCCCAGATTCGATTTACCGCCTCTGAAGTCTAGATCCTAATTCTTCGGATGTCGGTCAAATCTTCTCTTATACAAAGTCTCCACCTTTGACACAAAACTCATATGAAAATTTTCCTGGTAATATCCAATATCTATGTTGAAAACCATCCCCAAATTGATCGCAAGGAATCCAAATTCACCACAGTTCAACACAAATGTTTTATCATAATAGAGGCATCCATTTAAATATCGCTTGTCAATTATTCCATTCTAGATCCTTAAATCCGTTTTATGAGGTCGACTAACATTCATTAATTTCACTTCCTTATAATAGTTCGGGCACAAGTAAACATCGTAAAACTTTTAGAGCTCTCTCTCTCTCTTGGTGCACTCCGACCTGACACGCTGCCATCTCTCTCTCTTTCTCTCTCTCTCTCTCTCTCTCTCTCTCTCTCTCTCTCTCTCTCTCTCTCTCTCTCTCTCTCTCTCTCTCTCTCTCTCTCTCTCTCTCTCTCTCTCTCTCTCTCTCTCTCTCTCTCGTGCGCGTGTGCTGCGCCGCCGTCGGAGGGGGGGGAAGATACTCTCTCCCTCTCTCTCACTCTATGACTCTTCCCCGCCGACAGCAGCTCCGCGCTCCCTCTCTCCCGGTGACCACGGAGCTCTTCTGCACCAATCAACAGCACCGCCCGAGCCCCAGCCGTCGATTTCTCTGACTTTCTGGGTCAACCACAGGCACGAGCACACTTCTCTCTCTCTGATTCTATCTGCGGCCGCCAAAGACCTTTATCAGCGATCATCCATCTCTCTCCAATGCTACCACGTAGCCTCTGCTCGTCAGAATTCAGAATTCTCTCTATCTCTCAGGTCAAGCATTGGCGGCTTTCTCTTCCTCTCTCCACAGCGCACAGCTTTGTCTTCCCAGAATCTCTCTGACGGTCGTTAAGCAATTGTGATGCAGCATGCTCTCTCCACATGGTTTAGGAGCGCACAACCACAGCAAAACGGCCATAGCAGCCGACCGCCTGGAGCCTACGTCAGTAGCTGCCACTGACATATCTGGCTAATATCCGTCGTAATTACTTATGGCGCCACCGCAGTGATTCTCTGACTCTCTTTCTAGGTTGCCACGCACGTCAATGGTCGCAACAATCCTTCTCTCTCCTCCGGCTCTCTGACAACACCCGCAACGCTCTCTCTCCTCACATCGACAGTAGCACGCGAGCAATTCTCTGCATATCTCTCGAGTCTCCGCCAATGACCTCAACAGCCCGAGTCTCCACTCTCCCTACGATCTTCCGGGTTCAACTCTGCTAACAGCTGCCAAGTTCTCTCTCTGCCCATATGTCTAGCCTCTAGGCATCAACCAATTCTATCTCTGCCAGCTCTCTCTCTAATGCAAACTAATGAATATGAATAAGGAAAAATGAATAAGAGGAGGATAAGAAAGCATACCTGCAGAGTGGACGCACCAAGAAGATCAACGAGGAAAAACGAATCAGGCTTGGCCCTCTATTTATAGGCTTCCCCATCCTTCTCTCCTTGGGACGTTCATCTAGAAGTTTCCAACCTCCCTACTCAACTTTCCAATTTCAGACGACCATGCATGTTCACTTACTATTCTTGGAAAATCCCATCTCTTAATTCCAATTTTTTATTTTTGTCCTTTTTATTTTCCCTAAATTAATGTTTTGGTTTCACACTATATATAGGGTTAATTAATCTAAGGGTTTGGGCTAGGATAAACACCAATTCCAAGGGTCTAACCTACGGATTTTCGTTGGGGAAATTAGGGTTTGGATCACAATTATCTCAAACTCGCCAATTCATGGGTTTATTTACAAATTTGGCCTAAACTCCAAGGGTTTCCAAGGGTTCAAGTCCAGTTTTCATGGGGTAAACCCTCAATTTCAACCAGTTTCAAGGATCAAACCTAAGTTTTTATGGGTCCAATGTCTGTTGTTTATATACATGGGTCTAACACACATCTCAAACATGTTTTAGCATCACACAATCAATCAATTCGGCCTAAATATGTACAAAATATACCACTCTTTAGTCAAAACATCACACAAAAAACTCAAAAACAATGAACTTTTGAAAAAAACTTAGTGCACACTCCCTGCGGGATTTCATCCCGACAGCGACCTGTTTGTATCACTCATTTTTATTGGAGTACTTTAGTTTCATTTTTCGTTGTATCGTTGGCTTCATCTGCATTCCGTGTATCACTGCGGTATCCGATCGTCTCTTTTCGACGCCCACGGTCCCACGTCTCGACACTTCCGAGGGGCAAGGGACCCTACGAGGATCGCGCACGCTCCGGAGAGCACAGGTGAGGCGCCCAGCGCGCAGATGCCGCTCGTAGGACAGCGGGAACGGTGCACCAGAGAGGGGCCTGATCCAACCCCACGCACCGGCTTCCTGCCACGACCTCCTTCTTCCCGACACCTGAACCCGACGTGAAGTGAGGCGGTTGCCTGGTGATCCTCGACGTGTCACCCACTCCTTAAGAAGATAGACGGGAACCTCGGCATCGGACAGAGATTTCCAGGTACCAGCATTTCAAGTTATTTGAATTTTGCATTGTTTCACACACACATTGAACACAAAGGTTGTCTTGTTGTCTGAGCTTGAGCATTCACTATCTGCACTAGTTAATCCATATATCTGTGCACAAGAAACTAAAATGAACAAAATGATTGAGGAAAAATTTACGAAATACGAAGAGCGAATTAAGGAAATAGAATTTAACATGAATGAATCCATAAAATCAAAGTTTGGTATTGTTATGACTTTAATGCAAACGATAAATGCGATATCTGATACTATTCAGGTGATGGGTATAAGCACTAAAGATCTAAAAAATGAAATGGATTTTGAGATTTTAGAATTGAAAGATAAGGTTGACTTGTTGACAAACCAAGTTAATGACCTACAAGTATTGAAATGTGATAATGAGCATGAGGTAAAAGTCCAAGGCATATCTGCATACAAACAGTCTTTAGGTCTTAGAAGGCCCGTGCCTAGAGAGATACCTAGGAAATCAAGTCGGGTTGAGAAGAGACCTATACGTTGCTTTTGGTGCGATCAATTTGGGCATATGTTCTGGGATTGTCTAGCATATGAGACTGCATGCAGACATAGACTTGTAAGTGAGCATGAAGGAAAGATTTGTAAATATCAAGAGGAGATTCCTTTGCATTTGAATGTAGGAAAAGGTGGGATGAAGAAGTATTTTGAAGAGACCAAAACTAGATCTAAGTCATTTGAGAAGATATGGAAGCCAAAGACTCATGAAGATAATAGATTTGATGAACAAAAGAGCATGCTATCTATTGAGAATCAAGAAAAACTTATTGAAGAAACCAAAGGAAGAAAAATCAAGGTTGAAAACCATAATATTGAAGAGATATTGAGAGAACAAATAGAAATTGACCATAAAAGAGAATCTAATGGAGATATTCAAGAGAAATTAAAGAAAGATCAAGATGTATATGTATCATTTGATCCAAAAATTTTAACTAATGAGAATCTATTCGATCAGGAGAAAGTTATGAAATTACAATCCCAAGTAAACTTTGATAAACAGATTGAACAAGAAGAGAGTAAAGAAGAAATTCAAGAAGATATAAAACCTAGTAAGCGAGTTAACAAAGCTGAAAAAGAGTTGCTTGATGATATTATCAAGCAAATTGAGGGGAATATAAAGACAACTTCAAAGACTTCTAAGAGTTTGAAGAAGAATAAAAGAAGTAAAAATCTAACCCTTCAAGATATATTTTCAAGTATTGAAACATGATTGAATAAGAACCATAATGAAAACATATGAGAATGATCAAGAGCTATTGGAGATTGATGAATGATTATGATTGATGATTGATGATGAATATGGTGATGATTGATGGTATATGATTGATGATGGATGATGATGAAAGATAATGATTGATGTTGAAAATGATGATGATTGATGGTTTATGATGATTTATGATTAATGATTTCTGATGATTGATGGTTTTTGATAATTGATGATGACTGTAGAGGAGGTACTGGGGTATCCGCTTTTCTCTAAGTAGAGAATGAAGATTCGACACGTTCAGTACGTCACCTACTCAAGGGGGGTTCTCTTTCAGGGAAATGTACCCTTTAACATTTCTGTGAGCAGGTATATGACAAGATTACACAGAGTGGAAAGACTCCAAAAAAAATGCAGATGATCAATGACTAAAAGACCAGACACTCCTTGATTCGAAACAGAGGATTACAAAAGTGGGCAGAGCAATGCTCAAAATAATGAGCCACCCTAAAAGCAAATAGCTTCAATACAATAGGTCCTTATCATCCGCACAAAGGCAATGTGATGCAATCTAACTCTGAGCAATACAACTGATATGATGGAGTTCACAAGCAAATAGAACCCAATCAACACACTGATTTACAGATAAGGAGAAAAATCCAAGCTACTCTCCTACACAATGGTGCTCATAGTCCTCCCTGGGAAGCCCACGCTCTGTATCCACTCACAGAGTGACTCCCACAGTGACTTGAATCCACCAAATGCGAGAGAGGTCTTCTGCACGCGTCAATGAAACTAAAAAATGTACCCCAAAAGTGTGAGCACAGTGTACTCCCAGTGTACGTACCAAAAGTATATCCAAATGAGCATAAATCTCTTGATTTTATAGGCCCTAATAGGCCAAGAGAGCTTTGCCGAATCTTTACGTTCACTGATCACACGCCGGTGGAATGCCCAAAATTGGAGGGGTAGGTGCAATATTCCCTTGATTTGAATTGGATCCCCAAAGATATGTAGTCGCCGTGAATGGTTGGTGGCAAATGGCAAGAATCTTTTCTTCACTTCTACTTTTTACACTGCACACTTTTTCCCCTTTTTGAGGACCGTTTAGAGCGTGATACCTTCTCATCCAGCCCTATCTATAGCATTGTCAGGGTAATCTCTTCTTCAGTACCACCTTTCGCCAGTTCCATCGTTCACTTTATGAGATTTTTCCGAATATGAAGACTGCTCTTCAAATTACCTTCATTTGTAGTGGGATTGGGGTGGGGTTGAGGGGGGTGAGTGGGGTTGAGAGGAGGCGCTTGGGGTTGGGTAGAGGGGGGGTGAGTGGTGTCGTGAGGGGGCGCTTGGGGTTGGGTTGAGGGGGGGTGAGTGGTGTCGTGAGGGGGCGCTTGGGGTTGGGTTGAGGGGGGGTGAGTGGTGTCGTGAGGGGGCGCTTGGGGTTGGGTAGAGGGGGGGTGAGTGGTGTCATGAGGGGGCGCTTGGGGTTGGGTGGAGGGGGGGTGAGTGGTGTCGTGAGGGGGCGCTTGGGGTTGGGTTGAGGGGGGGTGAGTGGTGTCGTGAGGGGGCGCTTGGGGTTGGGTTGAGGGGGGGTGAGTGGTGTCGTGAGGGGGCGCTTGGGGTTGGGTCGAGGGGGGGTGAGTGGTGTCGTGAGGGGGCGCTTGGGGTTGGGTGGAGGGGGGGTGAGTGGTGTCGTGAGGGGGCGCTTGGGGTTGGGTTGAGGGGGGGTGAGTGGTGTCGTGAGGGGGCGCTTGGGGTTGGGTTGAGGGGGGGTGAGTGGTGTCGTGAGGGGGCGCTTGGGGTTGGGTCGAGGGGGGGTGAGTGGTGTCGTGAGGGGGCGCTTGGGGTTGGGTCGAGGGGGGGTGAGTGGTGTCGTGAGGGGGCGCTTGGGGTTGGGTGGAGGGGGGGTGAGTGGTGTCGTGAGGGGGCGCTTGGGGTTGGGTTGAGGGGGGGTGAGTGGTGTCGTGAGGGGGCGCTTGGGGTTGGGTTGAGGGGTGGTGAGTGGTGTCATGAGGGGGCGCTTGGGGTTGGGTTGAGGGGGGGTGAGTGGTGTCGTGAGGGGGCGCTTGGGGTTGGGTTGAGGGGGGGGAGTGGTGTCGTGAGGGGGCGCTTGGGGTTGGGTCGAGGGGGGGTGAGTGGTGTCGTGAGGGGGCGCTTGGGGTTGGGTGGAGGGGGGGTGAGTGGTGTCGTGAGGGGGCGCTTGGGGTTGGGTTGAGGGGGGGTGAGTGGTGTCGTGAGGGGGCGCTTGGGGTTGGGTTGAGGGGGGGTGAGTGGTGTCGTGAGGGGGCGCTTGGGGTTGGGTTGGGGGGGGGGGGGGAGTGGTGTCGTGAGGGGGCGCTTGGGGTTGGGTTGAGGGGGGGTGAGTAGGGTTGTGAGGGGGCGCTTGGGGTTGGTTTGAGGGGGGGGTGAGTGGTGTTGAGAGGGGCGCTAGGGTGGGTTGCATGGGGTTGAGAAGGGTTGAGAGGGGGTGGTTTGTGTGGGGTTGAGAGGGCCAAAAATATGTATGCACGCATTGCAGGGTTCGAACTCGCGTCCTTTGTTTGAGAAAGATCTCGTCTATCGAAGGTGTCCATCGTTGTCTCTTGTGGAAGGTATGGATAGGATATTTAGTTATGCTATAAACGATGGTTTGCACCCGTCCTGCTATGGAAAGTCCACAAAGGATGTACTGATGCTCTGGCCATTGATTCTCCCATCAATACGTGAAAGAAAGAGCCTGCCCGACCCAAGTGGAAGACAAAGCAAGAGAGGAAAAGAGAAGGAGTACTACAGACCCCCACATCAAGCTTTTGCACCGTCTCGGTGCAATAACTCCTTTATTTGCTTATTTCTTCAAAATGAACTGCAGAAAATGAAAGACTACGGTATGTACAGTGAGATAAAATAAATTTCATCTGCTTATCTCAATTCAAATAACTTTTCACCCTAGAGATGTTGACTAAGGGCAACCTTTTACCCTGCAGATCTTCCATATGCACTGCGCCATGTGGCAATACTTTGATAACCTTATATGGTCCTACCCATTTAGGTGCCAATTTAGTTGAAATTGGTGGAACCTGATGCACTAAGACCATAGACCCTTCCTGAACTTCGTTGGATCTCAGATACCGATCATGTAGCCTCTTGCGCCCTTCTTGCGTTATCTGAAGCTTCTGTATTGCTCCTTCTCTGCACTCCTCTAATGCCACCAACCTGTGAATGGGGGGTTCAATCTCCATGGTTCTGATCCCGATTTCCTTTCTGATGATGAACTCGAAGGGTGCCAATGCTTCCTTTCCATAAACCAACCGAAATGGGGTCTCGCTAGTGGTCCCTCTCCTTGTGGTTCTGAAAGCCCAAATGGCTCCAATCAGTGCTTGCGGCCACGAGCTCTGATGATCGAAAGATAGTTTGCGAAGTAGCCCAATCAAAATCTTGTTGGAGCTCTCGGCTTGACCATTTGCCCTCGGGTAGTAGGCACAAGATTTTTTATGAAAAATTTTATACCTGTCAAATACAAACTGGAGCAATTGGTTTACAAAGTGTGTGCCCCTGTCACTGGTGATTTCCAGTGGGCACCCAAACCTTGAAAAAATTTGTTTATACATGAATTTAGCTACTGTTAAAGCCGTGCAGTCCACAGTAGCTTTAGCCTCTATCCATTTAGTGGCATAGCATGTGGCCATCAAAATATACTTTTTACCTCCTGGTTGCCCAGTTGGGCTAATTGGCCCTATGAAATTGAGACCCCATCGTTCAAATGGGAGCCATCCTGTAGATATGACCAATGGTTGGCAGTTCAATCTGGTTGGCGCGGGAGCACACCTCTGGCAGATGTGGCATTCTTTGGCGAACTTGATTGCATCTTTGAAAATGTGAGGCCACCATAAACCTTTGTGGATGATTCTATGAGCCAATTCTTCCCCCTTTAGATGTCCTTCACTGTGTGCAGCTTCTAGCAAAAGATTTACCTCCTCTGGATAGACACATCTTCTCAATATGCCATCCTGACCATATCTATACAGACTTCCATTAATAAGAGAATATGCCTTAGTTTTTAGTAGCAATCTTCTTTTTTCCAGAGGTGTCAAATGTTCTGGGACATTACCAGAAGCAAGAACATTAAGAATTTCGTCATACCACCCTGTTCGAACTGCCACTAGAAAGAGATGGCTATCCACCAGTTCGTCCTTGATACCCGTCGCTTCTTCACCCCTTGTCGTCCTGGACATTTGATCTGCCATGTGATGCTCTTTACCTGGCTTAATGTGAATGTCAAAATTGAATTCTTGAAATAAAAGCAACCACCTCCAGATTCTTCCGGCTACTCTCGGTTTGTTGATCAAATATCTCAATGGTTGATGATCAGAAATTACAATGAAATGCACACCTAGCAGATAATGTCTGAACTTTTGGAGAGCAAACACAATGGCCAAACCTTCTCTTTCCGTCGTGCTGTAGTTCCTCTCCGCTTGATTGAGTAATCTGCTGGCATATGAAATTGGTCTATCGATCTTGTGTGCTGACGGCTGAGCTAGGACTGCACCAACCGCATGGAGACTTGCATCTGTGTGCACGTGAAATTCCAACGACCAATTAGGAACACATAAAAGAGGAGCAGTACACAACCTCATCTTTAGTTCACAGAATGCCTTGTCAGCTTCTGCATCCCATGTGAAAGGGACCTTTTTGCTGGTGAGCCTTGACAAGGGCTTAGCAATCTCTGAATACATTCGAATGAACCTTCTGTGATACCCTGCATGGCCCAAGAAACTCTGCACTTCTTTTGGACTTTGTGGAATGGGCATTGATAGAATAGCTGTCACCTTTGCAGGGTCCACAGTTATACCTTCTGCAGATACTATATGGCCCAAAAGAGTGCCCTTAGTAACCAAAAAGTGGCACTTTTCAGGGTTCAGCTTCAGGCCTGTTTTCAAACATTGCTCAAAGATTTCCTTTAGATTTTCCAAATGGTTATGGAAATCTTGGACTATTTCTCTCCCATCTGTCCCTGAGAACACTGAAAAATCATCTATAAAAATTCTTAGGAATGCAGTTAACCATTTCCCCAATATCATGTACATAGTTCTATTAAAGGAAGGAGGAGCATTTTTCAAGCCAAAAGCCATTCGTGTGTACACATATGTGCCCCATGGAGTAACAAAAGCCGTCTTATCTCTATCTTCAGGATGGATGGCTATCTGATTGTAGCCACTGAACCCATCAAGAAAGCTATACAGGGTGTGTCCAGCCACTTCTTCAAGCACCTGTTCTGTGAATGGTTGAGGAAAACCATCTTGAATAGTTACCTTGTTCAAAGCCCGGAAATCGACACATACTCTTATTTTGCCATTTTTCTTAGGTACGATGACCATGGAGGAGAGCCACCGAGAGTGTTCCACTGGTACAATAATGTTTGCCTCTTCTAATTTGTCTATTTCTAGCTTCACTGCCTCTGCATACTTCGGATTAAGCCTGTAAGGCCTACTTCTGGCAGGTGAAGCTCCTTCCATTAAAGGTATACGATGTAACCCTAACTCCTCAGGTATCCCTGTTAGGTCCTTGTAGGACCAAGCAAAAACATTTTTATAGGTATAAAGTAAGGAGGTTACCTTCTGCAGCAAGGAGGGATAATTCCATAGCCAAGCAGCCAAGTGAACTACTTGGGGATTTTCTTCATTTCCCAGATTAACTTCCTGAACTGACTGTTCAGAGTTGGACCCATTTGACAATTCCTCCCCACTATAGGCAGGAGCCGAACTCAATTGATGATCCACTATCTCTTCTTTGATCCATCCTGCTGGTATATTTGTGAATGGAAGTTCTTGTAGGTTACCCTTAGCTTCCTCAGATGCAGACACAACTTTTTCACCTTCTGGACCTGCAAGCATAAAATCATCCGATTCCTCGTTTTTACCTGCCTTCTCCTTGCATACCATCATAGTGGCGCCATGTGTCAAACTTTCCTCTTCCTGGCCTCCTTGTGCTGTTTCTATTAAACCCTCATCCACTTCACATATCTCTACTGTGCAGCATTCTACACTTCCCATCATCCATTTAAATAAGGTATCATCTTCTGGAGGTAGAGAAGGCATTACCTCAGTATCCATTGTGTATCCAGTAGCCTTGTTGATGTCTGCTCCTTCTTCCATATGTATCTGCAATTGATTATTGGTACCTGTGGAAATCCACAACTTGTTCTTTCCCCAATCCTGCAACGCCTTTGCTTGCCTTAACCAAGGCCTTCCCAAGAGCAAAGGATATGAGGTTTCCTGTGGCAAGGCAATGACAACAAAGTCCAGAACAAAATGACAGCCTTGCACTATCATGAGTACCTTTTCGACAATGCCGAGCGGCGCAACCCGTCTTTGATCTGCTAATGTGACTGTAAAGGGTGCCGCCTTTGTGGGATTCAGCTTCAGCTTTCTCATTGTGAAATCAGGCATCAAGTTGATGCCAGAACCTCCATCAATAATGACACCTGAGAGGGCTTCATCTTTGATTAAGACTGATAACCTTGAACTCTGATAATCAGCCAATGGTGCAGGAGGGAAGTCCACCATAAAACCATCTATGCTAGGAGGTGGACACAAACATGCAGAATGTATGATCTTCAACAGACCACTTCTTACTTTAGAGTCCATCTTTATGAGTTGGTACAAGCTAATTTTATGTTTCAAAATTTCTTCAATATCTACTTCTTGCGTACCTCTAGGAGTAGTTGTTGGTTGTTCTTTGAGCAAAGTAGTTACCCTCTCATAAGCTTCTTCCATATCTTCCTGGTCCTTCCATCCCACCCTCTTCTCTGCATCTCTTTCTTTGAGCCCTGTTTGTCCTTCCTTCTGTGCTAAAGCCGCTTGCTTGGCTCTAGTCATCATTGGTATGGATGAAGATGAAACAGCGTAAGTTTGAGCAGTCGTACCTTCTACTGGTGGGGAGACCAAAATCATGTGAATTGGAGGAGGACGGCTCCTTGGACAATCTCTGGTGTAGTGATCTTTAGCATCTGGACAGTGCTTACAAGGGGGTGCATCCTCTGGAAGAGAGCACCTATTCTGCATATGGCCATACTCCCCACAGCGGTAACACATTAGGGGCCTATTGAATCTAGGCCGAGTTGGGCGGGTCTCTTCTCTATTAGGTGCATTAGACGTGCTAGCATAATATGAATCTACACCTTGATGGTTACCTCGCTGTTGTGTCCCCTTCAGGTAGTAGCAATCCCTTGCTTCATGACCCTCTTTGCCATAGAATTGGCAACTGACTCTGTTAGGACAATTTATATTAGAGTGTCCATTATTGCTACATATTGTACACCAAACCTGTCTTCGTATGTCCTGTGTAGTCCGCAAGTCTTCAAGCTCACGCCGAAGTTGAGCTACTTCATCCATATTGTGGGTTGAGGATGGCGGTATGACCTTCTCTTCTTGGCGACTTTGCTGCATCCTTAAGGCTTCCAACTCCTTCCTCAGTTGCCCGATCGGATCCAAATCAGATGCATAATTTGGTTGAGACTCCACTTCAAAATGTAGTCTAGCCTCCTCAATGCGTGATGCAGTGGCAACAAAGTCTTCAAGTGTTGCATCCAGTCTGAGAGATTCTCTAAGCTTTTGCTGTGATGACTTAGGCAGAGCCTTCTCAATCCATTTTTTGACTAGAAAATCACCTGGAGCATGAGGCAAACGAGAAACAAGAGCTTTTGTCCTAGTATGCAATTCATGAAAAGATTCACCTGCTCGTAATTTTAGGTTCTCTAGCTGATCTAGAGCTCGTTCTGAGGAGTCGCTTGGTCGAAATGTCTGCGAGAATGCCGTCTTTAGTGCCTCCCAGGTAGTGAAGTGCCCATCTGCATACTGGCTGTACCACTTGTCTGCAAGGCCTTCCAATGTAGATGGAAAAAGCACCAACATTGCGTCCTCCCGGTTCTGCAATCCTCTTCCTCGGCATAGCGAGACGAATCTTCTCACGTGGTCATCTGCATCTTCATAAGCCAATCCTTTAAATGTAGGAAACTTGATGTTCAACCTAGAGAGTAAATGGGAAAGATCCTCCATTGGTGCCGGTGCCTCTTCTGAAGTGTCAGAGGAAAAATCTAAGGTTCTCCTGTGCTTCTCTTTTGACAATGGTGTCACCCCCAAATCAATGGATAGATTCAAGGCGGGTGGAGGAGAGGTAGGCTCACTGATCGTGGGTATTTCTAACTTGTTAAAACGCTTTCGTTCACGATGTGACTCCTTGTCCACCCGCGTATGGGTCATGTACCTACTCGCAAATAGGGCGAAATACCTCTCACAGAATGCAAAGGTCCCACCGTGCATGCCAAACTGTAGAGGAGGTACTGGGGTATCCGCTTTTCTCTAAGTAGAGAATGAAGATTCGACACGTTCAGTACGTCACCTACTCAAGGGGGGTTCTCTTTCAGGGAAATGTACCCTTTAACATTTCTGTGAGCAGGTATATGACAAGATTACACAGAGTGGAAAGACTCCAAAAAAAATGCAGATGATCAATGACTAAAAGACCAGACACTCCTTGATTCGAAACAGAGGATTACAAAAGTGGGCACAGCAATGCTCAAAATAATGAGCCACCCTAAAAGCAAATAGCTTCAATACAATAGGTCCTTATCATCCGCACAAAGGCAATGTGATGCAATCTAACTCTGAGCAATACAACTGATATGATGGAGTTCACAAGCAAATAGAACCCAATCAACACACTGATTTACAGATAAGGAGAAAAATCCAAGCTACTCTCCTACACAATGGTGCTCATAGTCCTCCCTGGGAAGCCCACGCTCTGTATCCACTCACAAAGTGACTCCCACAGTGACTTGAATCCACCAAATGCCAGAGAGGTCTTCTGCACGCATCAATGAAACTAAAAAATGTACCCCAAAAGTGTGAGCACAGTGTACTCCCAGTGTACGTACCAAAAGTATATCCAAATGAGCATAAATCCCTTGATTTTATAGGCCCCAATAGGCCAAGAGAGCTTTGCCGAATCTTTACGTTCACTGATCACGCGCCGGTGGAATGCCCAAAATTGGAGGGGTAGGTGCAATATTCCCTTGATTTGAATTGGATCCCCAAAGATAGGTAGTCGCCGTGAATGGTTGGTGGCAAATGGCAAGAATCTTTTCTTCACTTCTACTTTTTACACTGCACACTTTTTCCCCTTTTTGAGGACCGTTTAGAGCGTGATACCTTCTCATCCAGCCCTATCTATAGCATTGTCAGGGTAATCTCTTCTTCAGTACCACCTTTCGCCAGTTCCATCGTTCACTTTATGAGATTTTTCCGAATATGAAGACTGCTCTTCAAATTACCTTCATTTGTAGTGGGATTGGGGTGGGGTTGAGGGGGGTGAGTGGGGTTGAGAGGGGGCGCTTGGGGTTGGGTAGAGGGGGGGTGAGTGGTGTCGTGAGGGGGCGCTTGGGGTTGGGTTGAGGGGGGGTGAGTGGTGTCGTGAGGGGGCGCTTGGGGTTGGGTTGAGGGGGGGTGAGTGGTGTCGTGAGGGGGCGCTTGGGGTTGGGTAGAGGGGGGGTGAGTGGTGTCGTGAGGGGGCGCTTGGGGTTGGGTGGAGGGGGGGTGAGTGGTGTCGTGAGGGGGCGCTTGGGGTTGGGTTGAGGGGGGATGAGTGGTGTCGTGAGGGGGCGCTTGGGGTTGGGTTGAGGGGGGGTGAGTGGTGTCGTGAGGGGGCGCTTGGGGTTGGGTTCAGGGGGGGGGAGTGGTGTCGTGAGGGGGCGCTTGGGGTTGGGTGGAGGGGGGGTGAGTGGTGTCGTGAGGGGGCGCTTGGGGTTGGGTCGAGGGGGGGTGAGTGGTGTCGTGAGGGGGCGCTTGGGGTTGGGTGGAGGGGGGGTGAGTGGTGTCGTGAGGGGGCGCTTGGGGTTGGGTTGAGGGGGGGTGAGTGGTGTCGTGAGGGGGCGCTTGGGGTTGGGTTGAGGGGGGGTGAGTGGTGTCGTGAGGGGGTGCTTGGGGTTGGGTTGAGGGGGGGTGAGTGGTGTCGTGAGGGGGCGCTCGGGGTTGGGTTGAGGGGGGGTGAGTGGTGTCGTGAGGGGGCGCTTGGGGTTGGGTCGAGGGGGGGTGAGTGGTGTCGTGAGGGGGCGCTTGGGGTTGGGTCGAGGGGGGGTGAGTGGTGTCGTGAGGGGGCGCTTGGGGTTGGGTGGAGGGGGGGTGAGTGGTGTCGTGAGGGGGCGCTTGGGGTTGGGTTGAGGGGGGGTGAGTGGTGTCGTGAGGGGGCGCTTGGGGTTGGGTTGAGGGGGGGTGAGTGGTGTCGTGAGGGGGCGCTTGGGGTTGGGTTGAGGGGGGGTGAGTGGTGTCGTGAGGGGGCGCTTGGGGTTGGGTTGAGGGGGGGAGTGGTGTCGTGAGGGGGCGCTTGGGGTTGGGTCGAGGGGGGGTGAGTGGTGTCGTGAGGGGGCGCTTGGGGTTGGGTGGAGGGGGGGTGAGTGGTGTCGTGAGGGAGCGCTTGGGGTTGGGTTGAGGGGGGGTGAGTGGTGTCGTGAGGGGGCGCTTGGGGTTGGGTTGAGGGGGGGTGAGTGGTGTTGTGAGGGGGCGCTTGGGGTTGGGTTGAGGGGGGGGGGAGTGATGTCGTGAGGGGGCGCTTGGGGTTGGGTTGAGGGGGGGTGAGTAGGGTTGTGAGGGGGCGCTTGGGGTTGGGTTGAGGGGGGGGTGAGTGGTGTTGAGAGGGGCGCTAGGGTGGGTTGCATGGGGTTGAGAAGGGTTGAGAGGGGGTGGTTTGTGTGGGGTTGAGAGGGCCAAAAATATGTATGCACGCATTGCAGGGTTCGAACTCGCGTCCTTTGTTTGAGAATGATCTCGTCTATCCAAGGTGTCCATCGTTGTCTCTTGTGGAAGGTATGGATAGGATATTTAGTTATGCTATAAACGATGGTTTGCACCCATCCTGCTATGGAAAGTCCACAAAGGATGTACTGATGCTCTGGCCATTGATTCTCCCATCAATACGTGAAAGAAAGAGCCTGCCCGACCCAAGTGGAAGACAAAGCGAGAGAGGAAAAGAGAAGGAGTACTACAATGACCAAAGATAATGATTGATATTGAGAATGATTGATAATGAGGATTATGATGATTATGATGATGTGATGCTGGAGGATACTGATGACAGTGAGGATACTGATGACACTAGAGGATACTGATGACATTGGAGGATACGAATGACACTGGAGGATACTGATGATGCTAAAGGATACTGATGATGCTGGAGGATACTCATGACACTGATGCTAGTGCTGATAAAGAATGATAGATCATGAGGTTAAAGAAAAGCTGAATCAAAATGAAGAAAAATGACCAGGTGAAACGTTTCTGATTTGAGATTGGTTTTCTTTCTGTTAGAGCATATGCACTGCATTTATGTGTGTAATAAAGATATGTATGAATTTATGAAAATCATGTAGAATGAAGATACCAAATATCTATTATGGGTTTGCACGAAGCATGAGCGACTAGGAATTATATGAATAGGATCAGTTAGTGGACTAGAGACTTTTGGGAGTGAAAGCTTGGGAATGTGATGGCATGCTTAGACTGAGTGCATGTATATGTTGATTGATTTGAACACTTAGTGAGTGGGAAACTTTGGATCCTCGTATTTATTTCTTGCAAGATCGTACCTCCATATGGATCATGATATAAAGAAACATTCATACTCATGCCAGCTGTATATGTGCGTGTATGTCGTTGGTGCGCTACGATGGGCTAGTAGGCGGATGGAACCACCTTGATCGGGTGATCAAGGCCACGAGCCGTAGCTAGTTTCGTTGTAGGCCTGACCTTTCTGTTATCATGCGCCTGTATGGGTCGGTAGGCGGGTGGAGACACTCTGGCCGGGTGGTCAGAGCCACGAGCTGACACCGATTTCATGTAGGGCTGATGTTGTGTATGTCGTGCGCTATGCCGGGTCGACAAACAGGTGGAATAAACTTGGCCGGGCGGACAAGTCCATGAGTCACACCCGATTTTGACATAGGCCGATTTGTGAAAAATAAAAGATAAAAAGAAAAATGCTGAGCTGAGATAAACTGGAAAATAAATGAAGAGAAAAAGAAAAAGAAAAATGAAAAAGGAAAAGAAAAAGAAAAGATTTAATGGAGAGTTGGACAAGTAGGAGATAAATAGTGGGAATCGAGGTATATTCTACAAACTGAGTTAGTAGAAACATATGTATATGCTAGTACTTAGAATGAGCAGTTGGATCTGAACCAATTGAACGAACAAAAGATCTAGAAAGCCAATGATTTATTCATGTGATTACTTTTTAGATTGCAGATGTAGAAACATAGTATGATGTTTGTGAAGCTTGAATCTACTTAATTTTCTAAAATTCATACTAATATTGATTAAAATTGCATGACTGCATGAGATCATGATTTAAGTTTTGAAAAGAAAGGTAAAAGGTGTAAAGAGATTTCAAAAGAACCCTGATGTGCTTCTGTCGGATCTTGTAGGTTGGCCCATCGGGACGATGTGCAGGTTTAGCGGGGGTGAATGTCGGGATGAAATCCCTCAAGGAAGTGTGATGATTTTTTTCAAAAGTTCATAAATTTATGAGTTTTGTGTGATGTTTTGATTGAAGAGGGTACATTTCGTGCATGATTTGACTGATTTGATTGCCTGTGTGATAAGAAACCATGTTAGAGATGTGCGTTAGAACCACGCGTGTAAATAACTGATATTTGACCCATGAAAACATAGGTTTGACCCTTGAAACTCACTGAAAATGCGGGTTTACCCCATGAAAACTAGTCTTAAACCCTTGGAAACCCTTGGATTTTAGGTCCGAATCGTGAATAAACCATTAAATTGATGAGCTTGAGTTAATTGTGAACAAAAGCCTTACTTTTCCCGACCAAAAATCCTAGGTCAAACCCTTGAAATTGATTAATTAATGTACATACAGTGTGAAACCGAAACCATAGTTTATGGAAAAATTAAAATACCGCCGAAATTAGAAAGTTAATTAAGGAGGTGGGAACGTTCTAGAAGTGAGTCCAAGGGGGGGCCTATAAATAAGTGCAAATTCATTTGTTTCTTCCCCACCCCGTGGACTGCTCTTACGGAACGTCTCCTCGAGGTATACTCCTTACCTTCTCTTACTCATTCATCTCTTGTTCATTCACTTAGCTTGTTCATGCTCTCCATTACCATGCCAAGAGTTAGGTATTGCTCATATATTCTGCGCTTTAGTCCATGACTTGAAAGTTTAAACTTGGCATGTAGGTAATATGGGATTGTGCGAGTTGTTTCAATTACTACGAAGAATTTTTTGATGATATATTGATATCTTGATAAATCGAACCATACTATCTTATCATATCATGTTGAAACTATGGAAATAATTGACACCATGACTGTGTAATTCAGAGAGATATTGTGGGAGGAGAACGCCGGCGCTGCAGAGCCACGTGGAAGGAGAATATCTGTGGCGGCGCACGTAGAAACGTAGATGAGAGTTTTGTAGACGGCGTGATAGCCAGAGGCCCGGAGCAAGGATAGCGCTATTGTGGCTGTAGATTTAGAGAGAGTCAGGGATGTAGTAGTGTGTTAGAGAGAGAAAACGGTTGATGTCGTACGCGTACAGAGAGAATGGTGGCGACGAGAGAGAGGAAGAGATCTTAGGTGGCAGACACACAGTTAGCAAGAGACGCGTACAACGATGTGAGAGAGAGAATCCCGTGATAATGGCGCTATCGTAGAGAGCTCAGAGGGGCATCCCTAGCAGGCAGCGCATCCGAATCAAGAGAGAGCATCTGTTAGCCTGAGAGAGAGAGAGAGACGTCCGTCATAGGCTGCCACGCATGCAAAGAACTCTTGGAGAGAGAGTGCAACAGAGGCGGCGTCGGATTTCATGCGCATAGCTCGGGGATGAAGGTCTCGTGGAGAGAGGAGAGAGAGAGGGAAGCCCATTTGGCAGCACAAACCGATGAGAGAGATAGAGATTTAGTTGGTGCAGGTAATTCAGGACGAGGCTTACCTCGTCAGAGTGCTATGGATGAGGAGTGAGTCCGATGTGCAACAGAGAGAGAGAATCGAAACAGGTTGCTGAAAGATCGCGCCAGACTGAGTCCGAGATGGAGAGAGACAGAGAGATGGGCCTGTGGCGGCGTGGAAGAACGAGAAAGAGAGAGAGAGAGAGAGAGAGAGAGAGAGAGAGAGAGAGAGAGAGGGGAGAGAAATGAAGAAAGAAAAAATAAAGAGAGAAACGTAAAAGGAAAAGAAATTAAAATGAAAAGTATAAAAGAGAAGAGAAGAAGATAGAAGAAAAAGTAAAGAAGAAAAAGAAGAAAAGAGAAGAGAGAAAGAGAGATGGAGTAAAGGAGGGGAGAAAGAAGAAGAGAAGAGAGGAAAGAGAGGTGGAGGAAAGAAGAAGAGGAATGAAAGAAAGAGAGGGATGATATTTCGGTAGTCTTTAAGCTTAATGACCCCTGATTAGTGACTTAAAGATCGTTTCATGCTTGATTTCGAAAACCAAAATGTAGGTGGTTGTGTGTAGACTCCATCTGTGCATTTTCTCATATGAACACTTTCCTCTAGATGTCTATATTTATGCCATACAATTTCAAAGAGAAAAATAAACAAATCAGAAGTATAATGTGTTTTATTATGAGTTTTAGGATGATAATCATTTTTCAAGTATGTTTCAAACTGTGCTAACATGTTTTACCCCACCCCGTGGTCTTTGTTGTGGAACTTTCCTATAGCCCCGTGGTCTTTCTTGTGGAACTTTCCTACAAGTTCATGATTTGAGAGATTATATGAATTGAAGATAGAAGATTGAAGAACCCCATCCTGTGGATTGCCCTTGTGGATCGTCTCCCCTCCAAGTTTATGCGGTTTCTGATTATCTGAAGTAAAGAGAAGGGAGGATATTGTTGAGGATACGTGAAGTAAAGAGCGGACCGAAGTGAAGACCTAGAAGAAAAGCTTGGACCGCGAAGACCGAAGCAGAATCCCGTAGGCGATTTCTCGCACTGTAGCAAGGGATCTAGTATACACTAGCCGGCCCGCACTGTAGCGGCGGCTTTCATATTGTATCATCGCACCGAACTGTAGCGGTTTTATTGTACCATCGGCCCGCACTGTAGCCGCCTGTTTGTATCACTCATTTTTATTGGAGTACTTTAGTTTCATTTTTCGTTGTATCGTTGGCTTCATCTGCATTCTGTGTATCAGTGCGGTATCTGATCGTCTCTTTCTGATGCCCACAGTCCCATGTCTCGACACTTCCGAGGGGCAAGGGACCCTACGAGGATCGCGCACGCTCCGGAGAGCACAGGCGAGGCGCCCAGCGCGCAGATGCCGCTCGTAGGACAGTGGGAACGGTGCACCAGAGAGGGGCCTGATCCAACTCCATGCACCGGCTTCCTGCCACGACCTCCTTCTTCCCGACAACGTGAACTCAATTGTGACCTGCATTGTCTTGTGCACACACACACACACAAATCTCCCTCTCTCTACACACACACTCACTCTCTCTCTCTCTCTCTCTCTCTCTCTCTCTCTCTTTAGATCTCGCATCTGATAAGTCATGCATGTACTCTAACCCTTTGTCTTTCTCTATGCTTTATGTTTTAAAATTTTTCTTCTCTTTGATTTTGCAAAAGTTTTTTGGCATCGATTCTTTGGAATTCGACGGTAGACGACATACATTATGCTTTGATGATAATGATTCAAAAGAGGGACATACCTATAAGTCATTGTTTTATTCTCTATTGATAGAGAGAGAGATAGAGAGAGAAAGAGAGATAGAAAGAGAGAGATCGAGAGAAAGAGAGAGAGAGAAAGAGAGATGAAAGAGAGGAAGATAGACAAAGATATAAGATTCTCTAGAAAACTTTGATGGGAAAGCAAGAAAGCAAAGCTTAAAGGGAGGACTTAGAAGAGCGAGGTTGTATGGAAGAGTTGTGGGCAATTACGAAGCCCAATGGAACAATATCATTTCCAAGAGGTCCTTGGGTGCTTCGTATGATGGAAGAGCAACAAGTGAAGAAATTAATTTCAGAGTCTCGGATACCTTGTAGATGCATGAGGTGTCTAAAGACTACTTTCACATGAAATGGAGATCTTGGAGGGCTCAAGTCTCATGATTGGCACAAGGTTTTATAGGTTGTGCTCCCTGTAGCTTTAGAAAATTGTGTTTCAATGGATGTGTGAACAACCATTTATAAAATTAGTTCCTTAGTACGGTAGATCTCTTCTAAAGAGATAAATAGAGATACCGTAGAGTGTGCAAAACTTAATGCTATCGAGGTTATTTGTATGGTAGAGAAATACTTTCCCAGAAGTATTCTCACTATTCAGCTTCATTTACTAGTTGAGGTGGTAGATGAAGTTGCAATAGCAAGAACTCTCCATAGTTGATGGATGTTCTTTTTAGAGCGCTTTATAAAGACATTAAAAGGTTTGTTCGACAGAGAGCATGTCCAAAGGGTAGCATTGCAAAGGGATGGCTTTTACAAGAGTGTCTTGTATTCATAATAGAGTTTCTACATATGTGAGATCCAAAAATGCCTCGCTTATGGAGTGATGATGAAGATGTTTGTCTCGTACGTGATGAACCGCAAGGTAAAGGGTTGCAAAGAAAAATGGATGCATCTTTCACAGAGAAGGCAATGAGATTTTGCATAGTTAACTATGAGCCTATGTAGAAGTGGTTAGAAAAGTATGAGCTTGCCAAGGAGACAAACGCAAAGGAAAGAGCATAATTTTGACGGAATCATTCCACTCGATTTTTGCCCCTTCCAAAAATTCTTTGACCTCTTTCACCCTTTCCAACAAGCAGATGGCTAGATATAGTGGTTTCACAAGCAAAGGTAGTGGGTGAAGATATCGTTCAAGAAGAAGAAGAACAATATCATTTTTAGACACTTGTAATATATCCCATAACGATCTTCATCCAGGAAACATCTTGTTGCATTTTGAAGATCAACAGGCTTACATTGGATTATGTGATTTTGGTAGAAAGACCTATTTACCAACCAAAAAACGTTTTCCGAAGCTACCTAATCTAGAAATATCTACTAGAAACCAGTGGATTAGAAGGCACTAGTGGATTGCACCCGAATGCATATCCACTAGTCCTCCACCTTTTAATAAGAGTCAAGAGATATTTACAGTTTCGACACTCCTATTACAACTCCTGAAATATATAGATTTCAATAGTTATCCCATTGATAGGAATGGGATTTACAAGTTCAAGTATGTTTTAGAATTAGCTTCTGACAAAGATGTATCAAAAAGAGTAGATGCACATGAACTCCTTAGAGTATTCTCGCATCTTAGTTGATATGGTTTAAAGATATCCATGACAAATGGATTATTACCATATTGAAAACGATATGTATTCATTTGAACTATCTAGATGAAATGAAGTGTTTACATTTGAGTTAAGTGAATTATGTGGAGTAAATGAAGTGCTATCATTTGAGTTATGTGGATTAAATGTTGTGGATTCATTTAACAAATGTGAATTAAATCTTGTGGATTCATTTGAATTCTTTGGAATAAACGAAGTGTTTACATTTGAGTTAAGTGGATGAAATGAAGTGTAATCATTTGCATTAAGTGGAGTAAATGTTGTGGTACCATTTGAGTTAGGTGGATGAAATGAAGTGTAATCATTTGTATTAAGTGGAGTAAATATTGTGGTATCAGTTGAGTTAAGTGGATGAAATAAAGTGTAATCATTTATAATATATGGATTAAATAATGTGGATTTATTCGAATTATGTGGAGTAAATGAAGTGCTAAAATTTGAGGGATGTGGATTAAATACTATGGATTCATTTAACATATGTGAATTAAATCTTGTGGATTCATTCGAAATATGTGGAATAAATGAAGTGTTTACATTTGAGTTAAGTGGATGAAATGAAGTGTAATCATTTGTATTAAGTGGAGTAAATGTTGTGGTATCATCTGAGTTATGTGGATTAAATGTTGTGGATTCATTTAACATATGTGAATGAAATATTGTGGATTCATTTGATTTATGTGGATTCATTTGAATTCTCTTAAGATAAAATTCGTGTTTTTATTTTATAGAAGTAAAACATGGAAAGAATGCCAGATGTGAATGATGATCTTGATCATATTGAATCTCAAAGGATATTATCTAAGCAAAACTCTCAATTTGCACAATCAGGATTAGCATTTTTATTCCATCAAGATTTAGAGCCAACAAGATTAGAAGCAGAAGTATTATCAATGAAAGAAGTAAAAAAGCTATGTCCAAATTATTTTGTTCGTGATGTTCTCTTTCGGGTTACATGAAGGGGAAAAGGAACAACACCCTTAAAGCATTCAGACTTACAACATAAAGGATTAGCAGAAACGCTACTTCGACGCTTTGTCCAAGTTGAGAGATCATTACCAAATAATAACCAAATAGCATTATATTGCATTCAAAAGGTTTTTGTACAAGATATTCTTCATCGACGTGTAGATTGGGATGATCCTTGGAAGAATGCAGGTATCGTTTTGGTTCGTCCTAAAAATCGAGCCAAATTTCATAATCAAGGAAACGAAGGCCCTCTTCCTCGAAAGCGGCCCTACATTTTGATACCTGAAGAACATAATCTTATACAGGATTTGTCACCACAAGGGGTAGAATTGTACAATGAAGGATTAACAATTCCTGCATTACGAAGAACAATAGATGATCAACAAAGAGGATTGATGATCTACAAAATCAAGTGAAAAATTTACAAATATCTATGGATGCTTATCAGAGCAAATATGGAAGACTCTCAAAGGCATCATCATCTTCTGATCAGTTTACTGCCCATGAGTTATTGAATCAAGAAAACATTGAGTAGGCAAGATATTTTTGTAACCAAAGACATGACTTGTATTCCATTTTGCAATTGAATATAATCATAGTATTTACAGTACATCATTTTTCTTCATTTTGAATATCATCATCTATGACATATACCATGTCATCTATTTCTTCCATGTCTAAACCATCATTATGATCTACATCTAAATCATGATCACTCCATGAATCATTTGTTAAACTTTCATGAGTTTGAAACTCTCCAAAAGTTTATTGTGCTGCTATAGAAGCTATCTTGCTTGGATCATGTAACCAATGCATATTACAAAACACATATACCAAATCATTAGCACGTGATACACTTAAGCGATTTCTTCATTTTGAATGAAGAAAATCATAGGCACTCCAATTACGTTTGCAACTACCACTTGAAGCTGCTACTGAAAGCACTGTCATAGCTATATGTTGCAACTCCACTGCTTCACCTCCATACTCTTTCCACCAAATAGGAGGTGGATGCTTCTGAATTGCTTCAATATGCCATATATCTCCAAAAGATCCTTCTCAAATTACATACACTACTCTTTAGTGGAGTTCATCTCGACCATCTGTACGTGGAAGTAATAATTGACATGTGGTTTTGAAGTTTTCCATGACTTCTTTGTTTGATGCTTTACCATTGAGTTGAAATGTTGGATCCAAAACGAATGTTGTTCCATGCAAATGAGTATGCATTTGCGTCCATCTCTTCTCTGCTAATGATAGAATCTGTGTTTTCTCTCATAATGAAAATTGATTAAACTCTTTTACTTTTTGAATAGCTTCTGACATAATCCAATAAACTTTTCCAATCGCAAATTTATCAGTATCAACCATTCGTAAAAGTTCCACAAAAGGTTTAGTGATACCAACAAATTTTCCAAGATTATGCCAAAAAATTTTTGATTGTGTAGAGGAGGTACTGGGGTATCAACTTTTATAGAAAACAGACACTTCCAGTACGTCGCCTACTCAAGGGGGGTTCTCTTTAGGGAAGTATACCCTTTAACATTTCTGTGAGCAGGCAGATACAAAGTTTACACAGAGTGATAAATTCTTCAGGAAATATAGACAACCAATGACCAAGGGAGATCGTACACTACTTGATTCAAATCAGATGATTACAAGATTGGGCAGAGTAGTGCTTAAAAGTGCAAGCTTAGGGCTCACAAGCCCCCTTAGAGGTATTAACTTCAATACAACAGATCAGCATAAGGGTAATATGCGGGCTAACTCAGAACAATACAAATGGTAAGATCTTCTCAAGAGAATAGAACACAATCAATCACACTGACCCACGGAAAAAAGAAGAAGAAACCAAGCT
>CM035432.1:103051869-103231869 GCA_020310875.1 Ceratopteris richardii
TAGTAGCTTAGATTCTTTAATAATCAAATCGGCTCAATTATATTTGTAAATCCTACTCTATACTTTTCTTCACATGATGGCTATTGTTCGTTGTTTCTTGAATAACCATGAGATGATGAAATTTCAATATAGAAACAATAACCATTAATACTTATTCTTGCTTCTTTGTGAGCTGTCCAATCTAAATCTCAATATCCTTTAAATAGAAAATGTTGTAACTCTAGAAATACCATAGCGTACTTTGATGTTCCTTTCAAATATCTGAGTATTCTTTTGATTGATTTCTAATTGACCTTGATTGAATGGTGCATGAACCTTGATACTTGAAAAGACTACAAAGAGAATGTCTAGTCGTGTATTAAATAGATAGATCAAGCATCAAACTACTTGACTATATAAGGTGGCATCAAAAGGATTTGATTTTGAAACTTCCTATAATCAAATGTAAACATCCATACGTGTGCATAGGTTGACAATCTTGCATTTTGAACCTTTCTAAGAGATCCTCAATGTATTTTTGTTTGTTCATAGAGATAATATTATTCCTAAGTTTGAACTCAATTCCTAATCAGTAGTGTAGAATCCCAAGGTCATCAACATCAAATATATGCTTGAGTTATGACTTAGAAAATTTTAGATCTAAATCCTTGGGAACTTTTATGATCATATCATCCACATAGACAATGATTATGATCAAGACATCATACATTTCTTTCATATGGATGTTTGGAGCTGCACCTCAGTTCTCAAAGCCAATGGATAGTAGGTAGAAATTTATCTTTTCATCCCAAGCTGATGTTGCGTGCTACAAGTCATAAAATCCTCTGATAAGTTTGCATACTAAGAACTTTTTATCTATCTCTTCAAAACATGATGATTGTTGAATGTAGTGTAGCACACCATTCAAAAAACTAAATTTATACATAGATGCAAATGTTTCATCATAGTCAATTCCTTTCATCTCTACATATCCTTGGACTATAAGTTTGGATTTATACATGTCCATTATACAATCTGTTTTTGTTTTTATCTTTAGGATCCATTTGACATCAATTTCCTTCTCAACTTTTGGTAACTCACATATCTTCCATGTTTTGTTATTATGTATAGAATTAAGTTCCTCTTGCATTGGTTTCTTCCAAACAAGATTTTGCAATGCATCTTTGATTCAATGAGTTTCATCTTCAAATGAAGTTAGTTCAACAATACTTTTCATCTCAAAATGTTTTGCATAATTTACTTCACCTATGTGCGTTCTTTCTTTAAATGGATTCATCCCACTATCCTGTGGACTTCTCACATAGCAGTTTGGACGTTTTTGGGTGTGCATGAGAGTTCAAGTTCATCTCCAACTCTTTCTTTAGATGCCGTGGAATTTTATCCAACTTCATAGGGTTGTACACGTAGATGAAATGAAGAAGGGGAAGATGGATGTGTAGATAGTTCTGGTGTAGGTGCAAGAACTTTCTCTTTATCTTTATCAAGTGTAACCTTTTGTGTTTGAGAAGGTTTCTCGCCCCCTATATGATTGAATATGCGAATCCAAATTTCCTCTTGAAAGTGCAAAATCATCCTTTTAGATCAAGTCCGGAATATCTACATGTCTACCATAAATATAACTTTGTGCTATGTAATCATTGTGTGAGAGAATAATATCACCTATTTCTAGTACATAGAGCTTGTATCCTTTACTTTCAATTGCATAGCCAAGAAATATTGCTTTGATGGATTTGATCCACCTTAGGACCATCTTTCTTCTCAATGTAAACATATGTTGGGGAACAAAATCTGAATTAATTCACATTAGTCTTCTTCCCCTAATAAGCTTCATAAGGATTAATGATCCTTAGAGATTTTATGGAAGACCTCTTAAAAATGTGTCTTGCAAATTCCCTCGTCTTTATCTTTGCAACACCAATATGTTTTGTAGCATAGGCAATAGTTATCTAATAAGAGATTCCCTTCTCTTTGAGAAAAGTCTTGAAGTCTTTTCCTCTATCACGTATAATAATGTGGATCTTAGACTAACTTTCGTTCTCAAACATAGGTAAAAACGTCTTGAATCTTGGGAATACTTTTGACTTTGATTTGAGAAAATATATAAATGTAAGAATCTATAAATGTAAGAAAATATATGTATCGTTTTAGAGACTCTCATATGTCCATTCATGTATGAATGCATGATCTATAATTTCTTGGTGGATATGATGTATCCATGCAACTTGAATGGTAGCTTATGCAGATTCACTTCAAGGCATCCTTCATAAGCTCCTACATCTAAAAAAAAGTAGTTAGGCTCTCCGCCATACCTTGCTCTTTAATGTGCTTGGTAGTTGTGTAACTAATATGTCCAAATCTCGCATTCCATAAATTTATATTTTCTTTAGGTTTAGAGGATCTAGAGAGGATAAAGGTTCTTTAGGTTTAGAGGATCTAGAGAGGATAAAATTTAGAGGATCTAGAGAGGTCTAGAGAGCATGATAAATTTTGGAAAGAATAAACATTATGCTTGTGATTTCTCCTTGCAAAAGAAATTAATCCTTATTTGGAGTGAGGATCTAGCATAAATGTTTCCTAAATATGAACTTGTAAACATCTACAAGAGAGTAGATATGGATAGCCAATTCTTCTTCATTTCATGTACATATAGAACATAAGAAATCATGAAGTTTCTTGTTGCTCTAGATTTTAAATATTCTTGTCTAATACCTAGAACATGCACATCATCACCATTTGTTATGGTCACCTATGTATCTATTGAGTTAGTAGGGACACAAAACACCTTCTTGCAACCTCTTTTATCATAAGTAGCACCAAAATCAAATATCAAAGGTTTTTTGGGACTACATGTAATGCGTCTTGATCAAAGGATATTTTTTCCAATACTCACACATGCATATGGTTCTTCATTTGAAGACTTAGGAATTGAACTTTTTTCAAAATTTCTTTGTGATGATCTTTGCTTCCCATTAAAATCATTTTTCTCTAATTTGTCATGTAATGCCTATGTTTCTTGCAATAGTGTGTTGAAGCTCAAGGTCAAGGACAAAGCATGTAAGCGCATCAAAAAGGTGGACATACAAGAAAAGGGAGCAAGTAGGGAGCTCCAAGAAGTGTATGTCAAATTTTCACAAGAATTCCCTATAAAAATAGTGATTTTCATCACTAAAAACCATTGTAAATACCATTTTCTATTTTTGTAACACATTTTCTTCAAGAAAAGGAGTCCTTGAGCTTGAAAAGTATTAGAAGTATCATTCTACCAATTTTCATAATTTGTAGACTTCCTTTGAGCCCTCAAATAAGCCCTGGAACCTAATTTTTAACTAGGCCGGACACTACGTCTGGACAGGGCCAAAACTAGTCCAAAAACTATAAAAAGAGCTAGAGATCTCATTTTTGGGGTTAGCTTGTTAGAGGATAGAGCTTTTGTAAGAGAACTCTTTTGCAATCGAATCTTTCCATTGTTCCTCTCTTTGATCTTACCTTGTGCACGTGTGTGTATGTGTGTGCATGTTTGTGTGCTTTCACTCACACACTTGTGCCTTCACTTGCTCGTGGTCTTCATTCTGGTCCTCACGTCTCCACGGATTGACAAGTAAAGGAGGTGGTGCTTACACTTGAGCTACACCAAATTTTGGTGCCGTTGCAGGGGAGAGAGCTTCGAGGATGAGTGTTGTGATGGTAAGATCGTAGATTTGCGACGTTGGAAGATAAAAAAACTGTCACATCATCCTTGATCCATAGCTTCAAGTAGACACCCCAAGAAATAATGTGACTAGCAGGAAGAAGGTTCAGATAGTACTTAGAAAGATGCCCTCTTCTAGAGTTGCCCACACCTGCCAAACAAGTGGCCTTGTTCTTAGATGGCTTACTCAGCACAAAGTTAAGATCATATGTGTACTTGAAAGAGCCTAGAAGCATAGAAGAGTGTGTGTGGACCTACATTGACATAGAAGACAACTTGGGTGAGGAGTTAGGACTATCCAAACTCTATCAAGACTCTAACAGTTCTACTAGTCATACCTCCAGAGCCTCCACTGAGCTGGATGAGATAGCAGAGCAAGTTGCCAAGAAGCTAGGAGTTCAAAATAAACAAATACCAAGAGTCACCTCATTGAACTGGTGTTACACTTGTGGAGGGGACCACATGGCTAATGTATGCCCATTGCACAACCAGAACATGAGAGAAAGGAATGCTTCATATTGCACTATTGAAAGGAAGTACACAAACCATACGGCTCAAGATTGTCCCTACAATAGGCAAGCTATCAAACAAAATTATCAGCAACCTTACCCACAGGGTAGGTATCAGAACCAACAGGAGCAGCCATATTATAGGCCTGAGCAACAATATCAGGCACCATATAGGCCACACCCAATCCTAGGAAACCAACCACCAGCGCCTGCCAATGTAATTCCAGTTAAGAATGCAGTGGCAGAAGAGAACCTTAATAGAGTATTGGTGCCAGTGACCCCATTGATCTCTGAAAATGACTCTCATGCTCCTAGTTCAGACTACTCCCATGAAGGTAGTCCACATGCTTATTACACAGAGTCACCTGAACATAGTGAGATTTACCCATATCAATATGAGGCACCACCTATGGAACAAAATTGGGAGTGTGAATACTCCAATGTCATGTGCACAAATGCTAAACCTAGGCCCCAATTGAGACAAGTAAGACCACAAGCCCCTAGAGGACCATGTTTCAAATGTCACGGTGACCGTTTCATTCGTGAATGTCCCCACCCATCAACTATGGGACAAGGACAGGCTATCACAATACAAGCCTTTTGTCCTGAATGTCGCAAAGACCATCTCCCCAAAGATTGTCCAAGAAACCCCTCCAGTGCACCTAAGATTACACCCATTAAAGTGGTAGGCTTAGTGGAGGATTCAAGTTCAAGTAGCAGTAATGTGGCTCCTATACAAGCTTTCACTAGAGCACAAGCCTTAAAATAGGATAAACCAGCTCCAGTAGAGCAATCGGAGTCTAGTGAATCGGGAGAACCTAGTAAGAGGAAAACAAGAACATGGAAGGATACTAGAGAGAAGGCCAATCGCAAGTGGAATAAAAAGTTATCAGAACTAGAAGAAAGCCTAAAAGAAGCAAAAAAAAAAAGATGACATTGCATCTCAAAGCCCCTCACATGCCGAAACTCCATCTACTCCACCTCATCCCACCCCACCACCCATTGTAAATAGACCGCAACCAGGGTCTGTTCTTGCAGATCCAACCCCAGAAGGCTTGGACATGATGTTCAACGCCTACCAGGCTTGACTTCAAGAAGGGCCAACAGTTGCAAACCTAGACAAGAGATACCCTAGAGCGGATTTAGAGATTGAATGGATGAAAATGTGCATGAAAATGGTAGAACAAGCTCAAGCTATACTCGACACTAGTCAAAAGTTCAATCAGACAAACTCTATCAAACCGGATTTGCATTTCCAGGGCTTACTAGAAAGATTAGAGAAATTGGTGAACAAACCACAAGTTTTTTTACCTCCACAGACTCAACGGGTTAGTGAGAGAAGAAGCTCACCACCAATGGGGGCTTATGTTCCAATTCCACGAATGCTGGAATACCTCCTTCAATTCAGGAGCACTCTCAAGAGTTCTTACGGGAAATACAAGAGGAGAAATGGGCCAAGGAGAAGGGTAATTCCCCTCCTATTCATGGAATTGATGACCTTCATGATCAATTTCCCCAAGACATGCAAGAGAAGAAGGTACTTCTCCAAGAGATAGACCAATTAAAGACACAGCCTACACACCGATGATCTTTCCAGATGAGGAATTTGAGCCTCATGGTTGGGCAGAAATCTTAGCTACCATGGACATTGCACTCAATGAAGAACAATGGACACCTCATTGTGATGAGGAGGGTTATGATATTTTAGTGTTCATGTGTCAGCCCTTGCTGGAAGAATGTGATCCTAGTGATGTCATAGAAGAAGAAGAGAATGACGATGATATAGAGTCCATTGTGATGGATAGTTGCTTTAACTCAGAGTAGCACTATCTAGAAGATATAGGATTTTTCACCCAAAAAGAAGAAGAGCCTCTCACAAGTATTAAAACAGTAAATTCAAAGGATGGAAGTGAGAGCAATCAAAAGAAAAAGAAAAGAAAAGCAGTGAAACAAGAAGAGGAGGAATCATTGTTTGAAGT
This sequence comes from Ceratopteris richardii, assembly GCA_020310875.1. Lineage (NCBI taxonomy): Eukaryota > Viridiplantae > Streptophyta > Polypodiopsida > Polypodiales > Pteridaceae > Ceratopteris > Ceratopteris richardii. The sequence goes on from CM035432.1 coordinate 103,058,046, forward strand.
ACCAGAAAACTTCAAGAAATATGAAGTTGAAGACCACAAAATTTTGGTACGAATGCCTAAGAGAGAGGCCATCATATGAGAATCATATGGTAATAAAGAAAAGACCAAGAAAATTGTACTGATCATTGAAGAGAATGAAGAGAGATGCACATATATAGGATATGACCTAAGTGCAAGAGAAGAAATGGAGCTCATAGCTCTATTAAGGGAATATAGGGATGTGTTTGCGTGGCACTATAGAGACATGAAAGGGGTAGATCCAAGAATTTTCTCTCATACTATCCCCATGACTGCTGATGCCAAGCCCACCAAACAGAAGCCCTACATATATAATGATACATACACAACCAAAATAAAAGAAGAAATTGATAGGCTAATTGAAGCTAGATTCATCTATGAGATTGAGCATACTGAATGGGTGTCCCCCATTGTAGTGGTGCCCAAGAAGAACGGGAAGTTGCGAGTGTGTATTAACCTTAAAAACGTTAATGCCGCTACGATCAGAGATAGTTATCCACTTCCAATCACGGAACACCTATTGGAGCATGTTGCAAGCAAGGAATTTTATAGCTTCCTTGATGGATTTTCAGGTTACAATCAAGTAGCCATTGCCCCAAAAGATCAACACAAAAGAGCTTTTGCCACAGAGTGGGGAATCTTTGCATTTTGTGTGATGCCATTTCGGTTCACTAATGCACCTGCAACATTCCAAAGGCTCATGTGTCATGTCTTCAAAGAGTTCTTGCAAAAGAGCTTAGAAGTGTATGTGGATGATTTATGTGCTCATTCCCCAGAAAGAAGAGTTCACATACCTGAGCTCAAACAAATCTTCAACAAGTGTAGAGATTATCGAGTGTGTCTGTCCCAGAAAAGTGTGTGTTCATGGTGCATCAAGGTAAAATCTTAGGTCATATTGTTTCTAAGAATGGAATCTCATCAAATGAAGATAAGGTACGAGCCATAGCGGAGCTGCCAAGGCCAAGGAATGTTAAAGAGGTACAAGCCTTTATGGGCCATTGTGGATATTACCGTAGGTTTATCCACATGTACTCGATCATAGCTAGACCCCTTTATGCCTTGTTGTCTAAAGTGGAATGATGAATGCGAGAATTCTTTCAATGAATTGAAGAAAAGTTTGTGCACAACACCAATACTGACCACTCCTGATTGGAATAAACCATTTCATGTCCATGTGGATGCATCCAATCACGCCATAGGATGTGTGCTAGCACAACCCACAGGTGAAGGAAATCTAGACTTGCCTATAGCATACACTAGCAGAAAGTTCACTACAGCTGAGCGAAATTATACAACAACAGAGAGAGAAGGTTTAGGCATGGTATATGCTGTGAAGAAGTTTAGGCACTATTTATTGGCCAATAAGTTCAAGTTTTTCACTGATCATCAAGCTTTAATAAACCTTGCAATATAGGACGTCTAGTATGATGGTTCCTTTTGCTAATGGAATATGACTTTGAAGTTGTTCATAGAAAAGGTAGAACCCACCTTCGAGCATATCACCTTTCTCGCATCACTTCAGGAGAGTCATCGCAAGGAGTGTATGATGAACTACCTGATGCTTATCTGTTCAATTTATAAGTGGTTCCTAAATGGGCAAATAAGCTGGTACCTGCCCTAACCTTCGGACCCACAAATAAGAATGTGAAAACATCACAAGAGGAAATAGTAAAATCACAAAAATATCACATACTAGCAGGAAGCATGTATGAACAAGATGCAAAGGGTGTATTAGCTTGCTTTGTTGAGGACGATGAACATAGTAGTTGGTTGCAACAAGCTCATGAAGGATTGATAGGAAATCACTATTCTAAACAACGAACATTGCAAAATCTAAAGCATTTAGGAGTGTATTGGCCTAGCATGGACAGGGAAATACATGAGTGGATTAAGAATTGTCCAATGTTCCAGGCAAAACCCCGAGTGGAGCATGCAACTCTTTATCACATGCCATTCATTCTAGATTGGAGTGCTCCATTGGTAGAATTTATGTGATCAGGAACATTATCCAAAGAGGCTAGTCTAGCAAGACGACAGAGCATGGAGCAAGAGGCTTAGGACTATGCCTTAGTAGGAGACAAATTATATCAAAGAGGCAAGGATGGTTACCTAAGATTGTGCATCCATGAATCTGACTATTTGAAAGTCTTAGAAACTGCACACAGTGGTGTTGCAGGTGGACATTTTGGTCCTGACGGAGTAATCAAGAACATTCTATTCTCAGGACTTTGGTGGCCCACTCTTCATATGGATGCACATACCTATGTGAAGAAATGTGATACATGCCAACGTGCACAATATCTAGTTAGAAAACATGAGATGCCTTTGAGGCCAATGATGGGAGGCCGTGCATTCTCGAAATGGGGTATAGACTTTGTAGGTCCTATTAACCCCCCAGCTAGAAACTCCCATGCAGAGTATATTATTGTAGCCACAGATTACCTTACCAAGTGGGTAGAAGTGAAATCCATGACAAAGAATGATGCTCAAACTACGGCTTAGTTTATTCGAGAATGTGTTCACGAGATATGGACTACCAATAGAGTTAGTGAGCGATAGAGGCACCCACTTCTTGAATGAAGTCATTGAAACTCTTCTCCAAGAATTCATGGTGATACATAAGAAGTCTGCCCCCTATCACCCACAAGCTAACGAACAAGCCGAGAGCACTAATAAGATCCTCTGTAACGTATTGACAAAACTGGTAAATAATAAACGCTCTTATTGTGACAAACAACTTCATCATGTTGTTTGGGCATATCGAGTTGCCTACAAAACGGTACTCAACGCCACCCCATTTTAGATGGTCTTCGGATAGAATGTTGTGCTACCATTTGACTTCCTCATCCCAGCCTTAAAAGTAGCACAAGAGCATGAGTGGAATGGACATGAATTGTCCTCTAGGATCTTTGATCTAGAACGGTTAGGTGAGACGAGGCTACGAGCGGCAGCAGCGATCTATGCTGCAAAGAAAAGACAAAAAAGGCATACTTTGATGCACACATCAAAGATAAATGATTGAAAGAGGGAGACCTAGTGCTAGTTTATACACTAAAGCAACATGCCCGTAAGTTGGAAAAAAGAGGATATGGACCGATGATCATTAATAGAATTTCCACTAGCGGTGCAGTTCAGTTGGCCACTCTAGAAGGAGATATCTTGCCAAACTATATTAGTGGATGTAGAGTCAAGCTATATCAAGAACCTCTTACTGAGGACATGCTAATGAGACTCAACACTACTAAGAAGCGAAAAGAAGAAGAGTTAAGGGTGAGAGAAGAAGCACAGGCAGAGGCTAGAGAGCGTATTAGGCGAAATAAGTTAAGGTGACTAGGCCTAGATGTCAACTCAACAGCCTCAAAATATCACATGGATATGTGCCAAAAATCGGGCATAATTACTTCTTAAGTCATTGACCGACATCCCTTTGTGACCATAGAGATAGGACAAGGAAAGGGTGCAAGGACTATGAAAGCATTGATTGACTCAGGTGTAGCAAGTAGTGGAGTTAGACTGTCCTACTACCAAGACTTGTAGTTGAACATCAATCCCATAGAATCTTATCTCATAGGACTAGGAGGTGTGGAAACCCCTTGTTTGGGCGAGGTGGAACTTCCCATCTACCTTCACGATGTTCCAATGAAAGTCAAAGTGCTAGTGTGTCAAGATGAGAACCTTACAGAACCACTTGTCTTGGGTCAAGATTGGATCTATGACCATGCAGTTAACTTAAACCCAAGAAGTCAAATTCTTCAAGTTTGGGTATAGGAAAAATTCATTACATTGGAATTAGAGAACTGCATGCTCACAAATCCAGATGTCCCACATTCTCTTAGTTCTTCTAAGACTAATCATATGGAAGAAGATGTTGTATGTGTTGAAAGCTCTATGATGTAGAAGGAGTCAATCATGGAAGAATAGGTTCGAAGGTGGGTGGATCTTTCTTCTTCTCCAACGACTTAGGTGGCCAGAGTAGTTCCACCACAAAGGCAAACACAACCGTTAAGGACAACTGCTACATCAGATAGAAAGACACCATTCGACAAGAAAGCAGTTCCGGGCATGAAGCAGATATGGGTATGAAAAGGAGAGCAACCACCAGCCTTGTCAACACAGTTCCCACACAGGCAAGCCAACAATGGGAAGACCATAACCAAGCAACCACGACTAGGTCAACAAGAATGTCTACGACAAATTTGGGTGCCTAAGAAATTAATTGCAGCTCAACAAGGGCGATTACACATGTGGGTTCCAAAAGGACTCTTACATGCACAAAGGCCTATGCTCCCCATCATGCGAAAGGTCTCAATCAGGAAGCCAAGGAGAGAAAAGGGAAAGAACCGAGCACAGAGACCACAAGAAGATAAACTCACCTCTTCGGCAATAGTCAGAAGACGAGTAGCAAAGGTATGGGTATGGAAGCCAAAAGCACCGGTAGGCCCCACAATACCAAAGAGCCAACCACGAAGGATCAAACCCTCAAGAAACCACCCAAACATGAAGCAGCCAAAGGGGATCACTAAACAGTCGAAGACTATTCTCCAGTGGATCCCCATAAAGAGGAAGGATCAGTTGTCATTTAACAATCACGGGCCTACATCATTTCAAGATCCAATGGATACCTCTAGCAAAGGCCCCATCAGCTCTTGCAAGTAACATCGGAAGCCTCGACGAACGCAAACCATGTGCTCCTTGCAAAACCCTATCTTTTGCACCATTCAGGTCATGCATTTCCAAAGTATGCATTAATATAAGGGCCACATTACACAGCCGTGCATAGACACATTTGAGAGTCCCATGCACGGCCCCATCAGCTCCTGCAAGTAACATCAGAAGCCTCGAGGAATGCAAACCATGTGCTCCTTGCACAACCCTATCTTTTGCAGCATTCAGGTCATGCATTTCCAAAGTATGCATTAATATAGGGCCACATTACACGATCGTGCATAGACACATTTGCGAGTCCCATGCACGAGAGCACATTGACATATGTCAACTCGTTTTACGGATACTAATGTTTGTCTTCTTGTTTTGTGAGATTGTTCCTCTTTATAAAAAAAAGGGAAAAAAAAAGAGAAAAAAGAGAAGAACAAAAAACATGAGAGAAAGAACTTGTTCCCAGGTTTGGCTCATGGAACATGAATGAGTCATGCTTAGTTGAAGGTGGAACTGCTGATTAGTGAGCATTTATCACTTTGGATAGAAGTGTGTCTTGGCTAGCAAATGATATTATTGTTGGATTATCTGGTAGACGTCAAGCACTTGGCATGCACATGGCATCCACAACTATGGTTTCCCCTTACCATGGTAGGCGTGAAGAGCTTGAAGGTCCGCAACTTGAGCGATGCTTAACTATGCATGTGTGAGAGCATCCAGGGAGATATCTGCAAGAGGTACTTTGGTATTCTAAGAATCCTTGTCCGTATACTCGGTGAGAAGACTCCTGCTTATGGTGAGCTAAAGAGAATATGTGAAAGTAAGCTTGGTGTAGTTACCCAATGTTGTTTGCCAAGGAATATAAAGAAATTCAATTCTCAGTATTTGGCAAATGTTGCTTTGAATAGAGGAGACACGACCAAGCACTCAAAAAATTTCATCAGTGGACCATCAACATAGACATTCATCGACAATGTTCCATCACAAATGCTGGGTGTACAACACGAAGAGATAAACATCGATTGAACCTTCACCATGGTAAGTATCTTTACTTTTGCAACACCACAACCATGATAGATTAGGAAACCTCTTCGTCGGCATACCCTTGAGCACTTAGTTCAAGACCCCCAATTTTGCATGGAGGAAGGAAGGGTGACCTAGTTGGGGTTCAAAAATCTGAGTGACAGAGATGGATGAGGGTGAAGGAAGGAAAGTGGAAACGGGGGTGTGTACAATGGTCTCACTATAGGAGGAGAATGGTTGTGTAGAAAGACACGTGGAGAGAGGCTCTGAGGGTGGGATAGGAGATGATGGGGGGGATGGTGCATGCGTAATTTCCTCCGGTTCATCATTGGGCCTAGGGCTAATCATGTGAACATCTTCTGATGTGGATGTAGCTAACGCGGTAGATACTTCCATCTGAATCATCTTTCCTTGTCGAGGCCGTGTATCAATTCTTCTTTGATCATAAGCAGGGTTCTCTCGATAGACCAAGGTTCTCATTGCTTCACTGATGCCACAGGTGTCCGCCAAAAGATTTAGCGATTCTACAAAATGGGGGTCGATATGCTCCGACTGCAACATCTGGTTTACTAGGGCCCTATTTGCTTCTTCTGACATTTTATGGCGTCGTTGTACCTGCTTGATTGTTCGGTATAGTCGTTTGAGCTGTGCCGTATATGCAGGGGCTTCGTCTTCACTCTCTTCCGAGTTATCTCTTGGTGCCTTCTCCTGAGCGTGTGTGCTTAGTCTTTGAGGAAGTTGTGCCACTCCTATCTCCTGTACACTGCTTGTCTCGCCTCGTGCATGTTCTCTTTGGGCTGATGTCCCCGGATCGACATTGTCAGGGCAACCTTCACTGTCTGATAGATGAGCCGTCTGCAGAAATGTTTCAAAATCAAAGTTTGGGTCCTTGGTGAAGGTGGCCATCGCTGCAAATTCTGCATCGGTAGGTAGTGGAGGGGCAGAAGGAGTGGGCTGTACCACCTCTCTTGGTTGAGACTCTTGGAGATGGATTGTGATAGGTGCCACCTGGGCTTCCTCTCTAGTGGAGACTTCGGCGGTGGTTACTGGAGGGATCAGGACCTGTGAAAGGGATCCACGCATTCTTTTTGCAGGCTGACTCTCTGACTTTCGCCCTTTGAACAGCTCCAGGTGTGCATACTTTAGGGCTCAAGCAACTGGCACATCATATGCCAGACATCTGTAGATGATTCTTGTCAGCGCACAACAACCATGTAAAGTGGGCTTCCTCACCCCCCGCTTGCCAGCCTCATATACCTGATCTAAGATCCATACCGGCATCTTAATGGGCAAGCTTCCGGTCTCTGCTAAATACAACCCGTACCATATCTTCTTGTGAGGTTGAGTGAAACGGTCCTGAGCGGGAAATGCGAAGTGCTGGAGGCACATCCGCAGAGGTATGGCGATGTTGGGGGTGAGGGCGCACATTTCTTTGAGCTTCTTGACTCTATTGCTTTTCATTGATTCTGGTATCAAGGGGTCGCGATCTGAAGGCACATGAGTGCCATACATTTGAAGGGCTTCCCTGATTAACGTTACATTTAATTCAAACTTCCTCATCTCCTCCAGATTGGATAAGGAGGGCACCCAGAATGTGCCTGAATGATCTTTATCCCCGGTAGGTTTCAACGTAGCAATCAAGTAGTAGCACCTGAGGAAGTCGGGTTTAGGTAGAGCTGCACTGAAGTAAGGTTGTAGTCCTGCCTTTTGCCAGATATCCTGAAGTGGAGCTGCATTCTGTAAGGTCTCAAATTCTCTTGAAAAGAATTGGAAGGTCCACCAAACCCCTCCACACTCCATCTTGGACTCCCAGATGTGATCTGCGTCTCCCAAATCCCCTGGCATTTCATTGAACCAATGGGAGTGCCCTTTTACTCTTTCGGTTAGTCCATTGGGTGGATCTGGAATAGGAATCCTTCGCACATTCAAGAATTCTTCAGGCTGAGCTGTTGGTGGAGCTTCCACTGGCATGGCATCCCAATTGATAGGAGCACCAGATCCTGCCTGAGAGCTTGTGCCTGCCGCGGTTGCCATGAGAGTAGGTTGCTTATCTGTTGGAAGACGAAAGGCACATTAGTGTTGCATAGGAAACAAGATGTAATGGTGTTCCCTTCACAATACTAACATGACAATCCTGGAGGTTAGTGGTTAGTGGCGAGGTGTTTATGATATGTGTGAGTGGTGATTAAAGGTCAATGTCATCCTAGATGCATACTTTGGTTATGCAATGGGCTCGGAATATCCTGTGTTAGTGTGGATGGATTTACAGAATAGGGTCAGGGGGTTTAGTACACAGTTTAATTCTCCACACTTTGATAGAGGAGTCGTAGCTCTTAGAGCTAAGAACAGGTGAAGATTTCGGTATGAGAGTGTGATGTATTTGGGACCTTTTGGGTACCCATTTCCAGACATTCCTGGGGTTGTTGGGAGTGGGGACAGTGAGAGGTGTAGGTATCTTGTCACTTTCTGAGTTGTTGGCCAAGAGTGCTTGTGAAAGCTGCTTCATCCTAGTGCCTGAAGGTGAAGTACTTTGGGCTTGTAAGCAAGCCTTGGGCAACCATATCTGTCTGGCATTAGGGGTGGCCTTCATTGACCGCTTAGGAACCCAAATAGAAATGGTATGCCTAGGGGTTATCCTAGGGGGCTTCTTCACTTTGTTCCTTGATGGTGAGGCTCGTTTCTTGTCTCCTTGAGAATCTGCTATTGGAGCTGTGGGTTTTCCATCCTTGCGTATCCAGATCTGCTTCACGCCACGAGATGCTCCATGTTGCGCGGGTTGGCGCTCTTGCCTCTTGATCAGCGGCCTCCTTCGTGTAGGGTGATGTTCGGTCCGTTCGTTTAGAATCTTCTTTGGATCAGTTAGGAACTCCTTCTTGGCTCCTGAACCTTCAGTAAGATTGACATTCCTCTGCACCATAGAAGTTTGGACAAGCACAACATGGTTATCTTCATGTGGATTCTTGGAGGGACCAGGAGTTGGTGCCTGTTCTATTGGTTTGAGCGCTTGATTTTCTAATTCAATCGTGAGACGACTTTGGCCTACCCAAGCCTGAAGAAGTCCACTTCTTAGGTTCAGGTTGACTGCGTGATCATAGATCCAGTCTTGGCCCAAGATAAGAGGTTCGGTCAGATCCTCGTCTTCACACACTAGCACTTTTACTGGCATGAGGACCTCTTGTATGTAGAGGGGAAGATCCACCTCTCCCATGCAAGGGGTTTCAACACCTCCTAATCCTATCAGATATGCTTCTATGGGTTTTACCTCCAATTGCAGCTGCTGGCAATAAGAAAGCCGAACTACACTTGTGGCTGCTCCTGAATCAATTAAAGCCCTCACGCTTGTTGTACTGTCTCTTTGTCCTATTTCTAGGGTCACAAAAGGTCGTCGGTCCACTATCTTATGGGTACGTTCACCTGAAGCCTCACACATGGCCATGTGATAGCCTGGAGACATTTGAGTGTCAGTCACAGGCTGGTCCCTCCCTTGTCTCCTCAGCTTCATTCGTCTGATACGCTCTAAGGCCTCTGCCTGCGCTTCTTCGCGAATTCGTTTTTCCTCCTCTTTACGTTGCTTAGCAGTATTGAGTCGGCTTAGCATTTCCTCCGTGAGGGGTTCCTGATACAGCTTGACTCTGCATCCGCTAATATAGTTTGGGAGGACATCCCCCTCTAAAGTGGCTAGTTGTACTGCTCCACTCGTGGAGATCCTATTAATGATCATAGGTCCGTAGCCTCTCTTTTCTAGCTTTCTTGCGTGTTGTTTCAATGTGTAGACTAACACTAGATCTCCTGCTTTCAAGCCCTTATCCTTCACATGGGCATCAAAGTATGCCTTTTGCCGTTTCTTTGCAGCATAGATGCCTGCTGCTGCTCGTAGCCTCGTCTCACCTAAACGCTCTAGATCAAAGATCCTAGAGGACAACTCGTGTCCATTCCACTCATGCTCTTGTGCTACTCTTAAAGCTGGAATTAGGAAATCTAAGGGTAGCACCGCATTTTGTCCGAAGACCATCTGAAATGGGGTGGCATTGAGTACCGTTTTGTAAGCAACTCGGTATGCCCAAACAGCATGATGAAGTTGTTTGTCCCAATCAGAGCGTTTATTATTTACAAGTTTCGTCAATACATTACACAGGATCTTATTCGTGCTCTCGGCTTGTCCATTAGCCTGTGGGTGATAGGGTGCAGATTTCTTATGTATCACCATGAATTCTTGAAGGAGATTTTCAATGACCTCATTCAAGAAGTGCGTACCTCTATCACTAACCAACTCTATTGGTAACCCATATCTAGTGAACACATTTTCGAATAAGAACTTAGCCGTCGTTTGAGCATCATTCTTTGTCGTGGCTTTTACTTCCACCCACTTTGTAAGGTAATCTGTGGCTACAATAATGTATTCTGCATGGGAGTTCCTAGCTGGGGGGTTGATGGGACCTACAAAGTCTATACCCCACTTTGAAAATGCACGTCCTCCCATCATTGGCCTTAAGGGCATTTCATCTTTTCTTATCGGATATTGGGCACGTTGGCATGTGTCGCAACTCTTCACATAAGTATGTGCATCCATATGAAGAGTGGGCCACCAAAGTCCGGAGAATAGAATGGTCTTAATTACTCTGTCTGGCCCAAAGTGTCCACCTGCAGCACCGCTGTGTGCAGCTTCTAAGACTTTCAAATAGTCTGATTCATGAATGCACAGTCTTAGGTACCCATCCTTGCCTCTTCGATATAGGTTGTCTCCTACTAAGGCATAGTCTTGAGCCTCTTGCTCCATGCTCCGTTTTCGTGCAAGACTAGCCTGATTGGGTAATGTTCTCGATCTCATGAACTCGACCAATGGAGCACTCCAATCTGGGATTAATGACACGTGATAAAGAGTGGCATGTTCCACTGGGGTTCTCTTCTGGCACACTGAACAATTGTGAATCCACTCTTGTATTTCTTTGTCCATGCTAGGCCAATATACTCCTAAGCGTTTTAGATTCTGCAATGTTCGTTGTTTAGAGTAGTGATTCCCTAGCAATCCCTCATGGGCTTGTTGCAACCAACTAGTATGTTCATCGTCCTCGACACAACATGCTAATACGCCCTCGGCATCTTGCTTGTACATACTTCCGGCTAATATTTGATACTTTAGCGATTTTACAATTTCCTCTTTGCTTGTTTTAACATTTTTATTTGCAGGCCCGAAGGTTAGGACTGGTACCAACGTATTTGCCCATTTAGGAACAACTTCTAAATTGAACAGATAAGCATCGGGCAATTCATCAGACACTCCTTGCGGTGGCTCTCCTGAAGTGATGCGAGAAAGATGGTCTGCCCTAAGATGGGTTCTACCTTTCCTGAGAACAACTTCAAAGTTGTATTCCATTAGTAAGAGGAACCATCTTACTAAGCGGCCTGTATTGCAAGGTTTATTGACCAAATATAGTAAAGCTTGATGATCAGTGAAAAACTTGAACTTATTGGCCAATAGATAGTGTCTAAACTTCTTCACAGCGTATACCATACCTAGGCCTTCTCTTTCCGTTGTGGTATAATTTCGTTCAGCTGCATTTAGTTGCCTACTAGCATATGCTATCAGCAAATCTAGGTTTCCTTCACCTGTGGGTTGTGCTAGCACACATCCTATTGCATGATTGGAGGCATCTACATGGACATGAAAGGGTTTGCTCCAATCCGGAGTAGTCAATATTGGTGCTGTGCACAAACATCTCTTCAGCTCGTTGAAGGAAGTCTCGCATTCCTCGCTCCATTCAAAATTTGTTAACAACCCATAAAGAGGTTTAGCTATGATGGCATACATGTGGATAAACCTACGGTAATATCCGCAATGGCCCATAAAGGCTTGTACCTCTTTAACATTCCTTGGTCTGGGTAACTCTGCTATTGCTCTTACTTTGTCTTCATCTGTTGAAATTCCATTCTTAGAAACGATGTGACCTAAGATCTTACCTTGTCGTACCATAAACACACACTTCTCTGGATTCAGACACACTCGATAATCTCTACACTTGTTGAAGATTTGCCTGAGCTCAGGGATGTGGTAACTTCTTTCTTGGGAATGAGCGCATAAATCATCCACATATACTTCTAAGCTCTTTCACAAGAACTCTTTGAAGACATGACACATGAGTCTTTGGAATGTTGCAGGTGCATTGGTGAGCCCAAATGGCATCACACGAAATGCAAAGATTCCCCATTCTGTGGCAAAGGCCGTTTTGTGTTGATCTTTGGGGGCAATGGCTACTTGGTTGTAACCTGAAAATCCATCAAGGAAGCTGTAAACTTCCTTGCCTGCAACACGCTCCAAAAGATGTTCGGTGATTGGAAGTGGATAACTATCTCTGATCGTAGCGGCATTGACTTTTTTAAGGTTAATGCACACTCGCAATTTCCCATTCTTCTTGGGCACCACTACAATGGGGGACACCCATTCAGTGTGCTCAATCTCATAGATGAATCCGGCTTCAATCAGCTTGTCAATTTCCTCTTTTATTTTGGCCGCATAATTGTCATTATATGTGTAGGGTTTTTGTTTGGTGGGCTTAGCATCAGCGGTCATCGGAATCGTATGAGAGCAAATCTCTGGATCTACTCCTTTCAAGTCTCTATAATGCCATGCGAACACATCCCTATATTCCCTTAATAGAGCTACAAGCTCTGCTTCTTTTTCTGCACTTAGGTCGTCTCCTATGTACGTACATCGCTCTTCGTTCCCTTCAATGGTCACTACAATTTTTTTGGTCTTTTCTTTATTGTCATATGCTTCTCCTATAATGGCCTCTCTCTTAGGCATTCGTACCAAAATTTTCCGGTCTTCCACTTCATATTTCTTGAAATTTTCTGGTACTTCAAACAATGATTCTTCCTCTTCTTGTCTTACTGCTTTTCTTTTCTTTTTCTTTTGACCTCCTTCACTTCCTTTCTTTGAACTTATCGTTTTAATACTTGCAAGAGGTTCTTCTTCTTTTTGGGTTAACACTCCTATGTCTTCTAAGTAGTGTTCCTCTGAGTCAAAGTAAGTATCCATCACAATGGATTCTAGATCATCATCACTCTCTTCTTCTTCTATGAACTCACTAGGATCACACTCTTCCAACAAGGGCTGACACATGAACACTGAAATATCATAACCCTCCTCATCACAATGGGGTGTCCATTGTTCCTCATTGACTGCAATGTCCATGGTAGCTAAAATTTCTGCCCAACCATGAGGCTCAAATTCCTCATCTGGAAATATCATCGGTGTATAGGCTGGGACTTTTATTGGTCTATCTCCTGGGGGAGTTCCTTCTTCTCTCGCTTTTAGGCGCTTTTCCTCTTCCTCCGCGACCTTGCACATCCACAAGTGAGTATCTTCATGCAGCCAGGATGGTTCAGGTGAACTTCCAGAATGCACGGAGATAGAGTCCTCTTTCACTTTGTGGATAGGATTCCACTGTAGGGGTGGTACATCTCTGAAGGTGTGATCCTTCAGATTGACCTTGGTGGTGACCCCTAAGTGCTGTAAGTACAAGGAGTTGGTTCCCCAATCCTGTACTATTTGCAATTGTCGTAGGAAAGGTCTTCCTAGGATCATCTCGTAAACATTATTCTTCTCAAAGTCACATATAGCAAACGTATGTTCAAACTCTACACCACAAGTGGTTAGAGTTATCCCTTCAAGCAATCCGAGAGGTCTTTCAAAATGACCATCTGCCATTTGAAGTTTCATTCTCGTTGGTCTTAAGGTGGGTTTGTCCCATCGCTTCCACAGGGAGGTGGTAGCAATAGCAACACCGGCACCCGAATCCACAATTGCTTTGGTTGTGTAACCTTGATAGGTGATCGGAAGATAAGTGTTACCTTCTTCACCTTCGCTCATGTCTCCTATCTTGTCGAGAGGTATCTCGGGAACTTTCTGCTTAGAGCCTACTTTTGGTATATTGGATTCAAGTTCTGGAACCTGATCTTTCACATGATTCCAGAGCTCCGGTTTTGCCTTGAGGAGCTCCTCTACAGTGAGATGACATTGAACCCTAGTGTTCTTCACAACATCAGTGTTTCTTGGAATCAGTGAGTCTTCATTTCTTACCAATATTGTGGGGGCTCTGATCTGGAGAGATTCAGATTCCCATGGGCCTGTGAAATGAGGCAACTCCTGTAAAGAATTAGATTCAAAATCTAATCTCTCATCCTCTTGTTGCTCTGTTTGATCTCCATAGATAGACGGAATGTCTTCGGGAAATTGATCATGAAGATCATCAATCTCAGGAATAGGAGGGGAATTACCCTTCTCCTTGGCCCATTTCTCTTCTTGTATTTCTCGCAAGAACTCTTGAGAGTACTGTTGAATTGAAGGAGGTATTCCAGCATCCGTGGAATTAGGAACATAAGCTCCCTTTGGTGGTGAGCTTCCTCTTTCATCAACTGGTTGAGCCTGTGGAGGTAAAGAAACCTGTGATTTATTTACCAACTGCTCTAATCTTTCCAGTAAGCCTTGGAAATGCAAATCCGGCTTGACAAAGTTTGTCTGATTGAACTTTTGACTAGTCTCAAGTATAGCTTGAGCTTGTTCTACCATTTTCATGCACATTTTCATCTGTTCAATCTCTAAATCTGCTCTGGGGTAACTCTTGTCTAGGTTTGCAGCTGTTGGCCCTTCTTGAAGTCGAGCCTGGTAGGCTTTGAACATCATGTCCAAGCCTTCAGGAGTGGGGTCAGCTAATACTGATCCTACTCGGGGTGGTGGGTGGGTTTCGTGAGGTGTATTAGAGGGTGGAGAAATGGAGGGTGATGGGGATGGTAGTGGTGGAAGTGTGTGGGAGTGCGGTTGAGATGTGATCTCTGTGATTTTTGCCTTGGTTTCTCTCACGCTTTCTTCAAGTTCGTTTATCTTTTTTGCCCATTGCCTCTTCATTCTTTCACGACTATCCTTCCAGGCGCTAGTTCTCTTTTTGGGTATGCTCTCTGTTTCACTCACCTCGGGGCTCTTTTCGGGACCAACACCTTGGTGTTGTTGAAGTGCCTGGGCTCTTGTGATCACCTGCACAGGTGCAGTGGAAGTCACACTCCCTGTGGAGTCTACAACTAACCCAACGACATTGATAGGAGTGATTTTAGGCATGTTATTAGGGTTCTTCGGGCAATCTCGTAGGAGATGCTCTTTCCCGCAATCTTGACAGAAGCCCTGAATGGTTACTGGTTGAGGTTGTGTAGGGACAGGTAGTGGACAATCACGTACAAGGTGATCTCCCTGACATCTGAAACATGGCCCTCTAGGAAATGGGGGTCGTACCTGCCTAGGTTGAGGTCTAGAGTTGGGGTTTGTGTACATGACATTAGAATACTCAGGTTCCCCACTATTTTCACTTGGGTCCTCATAATAGTATGACTCGTCATGCTCGGGTGACTGCATGTAGTAAGCCTGTGGGCTATCAATATGTGCGGAGTCAAAACTATGGTCACTTGGATCACTGTCTGATAGCAATGGGGTGACTGGGACTATGGCTCTATTCGGATTTTCTTCAGTAGATGCATATTTCACTGGGATCACATTGGTTGGAGCAGGGGGTTGCTGCACTAGGACTGGTTGAGGCCTCTGCTGCCCTTGATAAGATGGCCGATAAGTTTGTTGTGGTCTGTTGTATTGTGGTGATGGGTACTGATTCTGGTATCTACCATGTTGTGGATATGGCTGAGGATAATTTTGCCTAACAGTTTGCTTGTTATATGGGCAGTCTTGTGCAGTGTGGTTGGTGTATCTGCGCTCTATGGTGCAGTACTGGCTACTAGGATTCACCTGTGGTTGGGCCATAATGGGGCATACACTTGCCATATGTTCACTGCCACAATTGTAACACCGCTTAACTGGGGCAAATCTTGGAATTTGCTTGCTAGAGACACCTAGTTTTTGGGCTACCTTCTCTGCAAGTTCCTCGATGGATGTGGATTGACCAGATGTCATGTTACTAGAGCTATCAGAATCCTTATAGATTTTTGATAGTTCTAATTCCTCACCTAGATTGTCCTCAATGTCTATGCACATGCGCATGCACTCTTCTATCGTTCTGGGATCCTTCAGGTACACATATGACCTGAGCTTAGTGCTCAACAATCCATCTAGGAACAAGGCCACTTGTTTGGCGGGTGTGGGTAACTCCGGTATCGGGCATCTCTCCAGGTATTGTCTAAATCTTCTTCCAGCTAGTCTGACCGTCTCTTGAGGTGTTTGTTTGAAGCTATGAATTAGTGAGGAGGTGTTATGCCTGATTCCACTCTTAGAAAACTCAACAATAAATGCCTCTAAGAGTTGGTCTATGTTTCTGAAATGCCTCTCATTCAGTGGTTGGAACCACGTAAGGGCAGTGTTCCTAAGGGTTAGACCGAAAGCATTATATTGTGTGAATAGGTCCTGCACCTGTTCAGCTTTCAACACTTGTCGAAATTCTGCCACATGGTCATAAGGGTCTCCCGTGCCATCGAAATAATTCTTCATGGACTTCACTAGTTGAGTTGGTCGCAGGGTCCTGGTGTGTTCTCTCGGCCTTGGCAAAGGAAAACCATCAATATTCCTTTGATTCCATGGGGTTCTATGTCTCTCAGGTTCCACTCTATTCCTTTCTGTTCCCGTTCTTTCTCTTCCCAGGGAGTTGGCAAAACTTACCTCAGGTTTGTCTCTACTTCTATCTCTTTGAGCTCCGTGAGCTTGGGAGGTCCCAGCTCCTTGGTGACCAAAGGACACATTAGACCTTGGTTGGGGAAAAACAAATTCACCCTTCCATGTGTAAGCATGCCTGCCATGCTCAGTGACCACGAAGATTCTCTCAGATGCATTGTCTAGGTAGGTTACTTGGCCTGGGCTATCAGGGTCTTTAAACTCATAGATTGTGAGGGCACTCACTTCCTGAGATTGAGAAGATTTATATCTCCAAAAAGCCTCATCGGTTTCTCGATTTAAAAGCAGATCTATGCTTTTATTATCCTGTGGAATCCACTCTGGAGTCATGATTCTGGTCAAGACAGATTTACCACGGGGAGTTCTTGGCTCTCTCTCTAAGTTCCCTTGCTCTATATCACCCATGTCGGTCTCCGCAATCACATTTCCAAACTCATCAGTTCTATCAGGAAAAGTGGTGACTACATATATAGTCCCTTCTTTATCTAGGTAGGCTCCATTCTCAAACTTGACTACCGGGTGGTCTAATCCATGGGGTTGATCGGGGTTCTTAATCTGGACCACCGATCTTCTCAGTCCGTCTTCGTAGATGCGAGCACCTAGACGATTCGTCCTGATATATTCCAATTGAGTCTTGTAAGGTCCCTCTGGCTTTTCTAGGTAAGCCCACCCTGAACTACCTACTGGTCTCTCCATGTGATAGGACATCTCAGAATCACTGGTTTCTGATCTGGGAGTGTATGGGTAATCACTGAACTGCTGGGCCCAAGACCTGGCAGTGTGATTGACACTAGCTTCAGAAGATCTGAGGCTTTGTCTGTCTCGGCCTAAGTGTCTGCCTGATCTAAGGTTCATATGCCTGATTTATTCACCCCCCTGGAACCCAAGCACACTCTCGTTGCAGGTTGATTTTGCACCAATCACTTTGTTCTTTTTAGTTGAATATTATGTTTATGGTCTTGTCTGAAATCGCGTCGTCAGGAGTACTTAAGTGAATTTCCACACTTGATAAGTGATCGACTCCAGTTTACCTTTTGTCCCTTAGGGTTTTCGCACTTAAGACCTATTTACTTCTTGCACTTTGTTGATTAATATTCTTGGACTTGATTCGTGCCTAACGTTGCCCTAATTAATTACCACACCTAAGTCGTACTTAGCCTAGGCTAGGAATTGACAAAGGAGGGTTGAGAGATCTTCCAACCTCAATTAGCTGGTTGACCAGACTGCTACACAAACCCAGGAAGCCTTCTCCCAAGCTTGGTACTCACCCTTGCTAGCTTGCTTTGGATTGCCTTGAGCGCACACAAAGTTCCTGCAAAAGCTCACCAGTTAGTATAGCTCTATTACCACAAACAATTGAAAGACACACATCAATATTTTCAGTCCCCCTGGAGTAGCTCACTGTACCCCCTGAATCTGAGAACCACTTAGTTCCACCTAAAGGTCAACTTAAAAATGCATGTTCTAAAACTCCGCGTATGATTCTTACAAAAACCAGTCGAGGTCCACGTGGGATTCTCAACGAGCTTTCCAACGAGACCAAAATCTCATCAATCGGAGTTCGTATGGTCAAGTTATGACCATTCATGCACTAATGGGTCAAAACAGGCACTCAGGGTTCAGGAGATCCCTCTCTGGTTTCTAAGCCTTCTGCCCACTTCCAAGGTTCTAAAGTTATACCAAGGTGCCTAAAATTAAGCTCAACTACCCTTCCAATCACTCAAAAAATTAACCCTCAATTTTTATGCGTTAAAGGCCGTGTATCGCGATAGGTCGGGTCGAGGTGTCGCGATAGGTGGGAAGTGTCGCGATAGGTCGGGGTGTCGCGATAGCTCGTGAAGTGTCGCGATAGGTCGTGGGGCGTCGCGATAGCTTGGAGTGTCGCGATAGGTCGTGGGGTGTCGCGATAGGTCGGGGTGTCGCGATAGCTCGTGAAGTGTCGCGATAGGTCGAGGTGTCGCGATAGCTTGGAGTGTCGCGATAGGTCGTGGGGTGTCGCGATAGGTCGGGGTGTCGCGATAGCTCGTGAAGTGTCGCGATAGGTCGGGGTGTCGCGATAGCTCGTGAGGTGTCGCGATAGCTCGTGAATTGTCGCGATAGGTGGGGGTGTCGCGATAGCTCGTGAAGTGTCGCGATAGCTCGTGAAGTGTCGCGATAGGTGGGGGTGTCGCGATAGTTCGTGAAGTGTCGCGATAGGTCGGGTCGGGGTGTCGCGATAGGTCCGGGTGTCGCGATAGCTCGTGAGGTGTCGCGATACCTCGAGGTGTCGCGATAGCTCGGGATATGGTGAATTTTTCTGTTCTTTCTAGTGATCCTGGGAGCTCTAGGCCTGCGCAGTGTCGTGGTGCACTCAGAATCGTGATTGGGTGAAATTTTCGGAGTGTCGCGATAGGTCGAGCTCAACGCCTCGGGGACTGTGCAGACAATTTCTGTACCTGCTGAGCTTGCTGGAGATGATGATGGAGCTGCCACCTGCAAGAAACATGCAAAAAACACACAAAAACAAGCACACACACTCGCTCTCTCTCAAACTCGCACACAACAAATGAGGGAATGATGAGGAAGAGGGAATATGTAGTGGAGAAGGAGGTGGAGGTGGAAATGGAGAATGAGGTGAAGATGAAGATGGAGATGGAAAAAAAATCAGAAATTTACTTACTACTTACCATTCCAACGCGTCCTCTCTATGTCTTACCATCACACGCTCGTCCTCAAAGCTCGATCCCCGGCAACGGCGCCAAAATTTGGTGTAGCTGAGCGATGAGTAGCACCTCCTTTAATGTCAATCCGGGGAGACGTGAGGATGGTATGAAGACCACGAGCAAGTGGAAGCACAAGTGCGTGAGTGAGAAGCACACAAGCATGCACACACATACATGCACACGCGCACACACGACAAGAACAAAGAGAGTAAGACAATGGAATCACTTCTATTGCAACAAAGTTCTCATACAAGCTCAAACTACAAGAAGCTACCCCCAAAAATGAGCTCTCTAGCTCTATTTATAGTTTTTGACTAGCTTTGGCCCTGTCCAGACCTAGTGTCCGGCCTAGTTAAAGATTAGGTTCCAAGGCTTATTTGAGGGCCCAAACGAGATCTAAAAAATATGAAAATTGACAGGCAACTACTTCTAAGGCTCCCCAAGCTCGAGGACTCCTCGGCTTGTACAAAATGGAGCTACAAAAAGGTGAAATGATATTTACAAGGGTTTGTAGTGATGAGAATCACTTTAAAATGATGTGAGGGTTTTGAAAAAAATGAAGGGTTGCCTCAGTGCTAGATCTGCATGTGTGTCCGTACTTGCTTCTTCCCGTATATTGTCAACAGTCAAGGACAAAGCATGCAAGCGCATCAAAGAGGTGGAGATACAAGAAAAGGGAGCAAGTAGGGAGCTACAAGAAGTGTATGTCAAATTTTCACAAGAATTCCCTACAAAAATAGAGATTTTCATCACTAAAAACCTTGTGCACGTGTGTGTGTATGTGTGTGCATGTTTGTGTGCTTTCACTCACGCACTTGTGCCTTCACTTGCTCGTGGTCTTCATACCGGTCCTCACATCTCCGCAGATTGACAAGTAAAGTAGGTGGTGCTTACGCTTGAGCTACATAGTGGTATATTCCTTTGAGGTCAATGTAGTATAAGTTTTCTTCTTTTTTGGGGTTTTGGAAGTGATGGAACTAGATAGAGTAGAAGAAGCGATTGAAGACTTTGACGCGGAATCCTTAATTTGATTCTTATATTGTTCGGATTGCTAAAAGGATTACAAAATTATATGCAACATTGTAGTACATGATAAAAAAGGGTACAGTGCAGCAATATGATTTGGACTTTAGGTCAACCATGAGATAGTTTTCCAATGATGATCTTCCTTCACACGAACTGTTGCAAGAGTTCTTTATGGATGGATTGCCGCAGATGATTAAGGAAAAAAATTATATGTTTACGTTAGAGGAAGCAAGATCCTTTGACTAGATAATTGATCTGGCAATACAAGTGGATAGGACAATATAGTTGGCAAATTTGGGCTTTGAAAAAGCAAGTTGAATCATGAAAAAGGAGGTAAAGCCAGTTCAATACTTGTATAGTGTTTGATGCAAAAATTTTGGACATATCATTGTTGATTGTGCAATAAATCAGCTTTATTACCCTATTGATAACATGGATAATCATAATTTGGAAGAATGTAGGTTTAATGGTAAGAATCACAGTCACATGGTTGCAACTACATAAGTCAAATCATCTTCGTCGAAGGAAAATTTATTGCAATATAAGCCTCAAGTTCAACTTGGACTGTGGAAGGACAATTAGAATGTGAGATTTTCAGAACCACCTTAGTTTTTTGGATCCGAGAACTTCCAAGACCAAGAGTGGTTCTACTATCCCAACTTTCAAGATTAGAGAAGAAGCCATAGATTTTGGAAAACTCAACCTAGTAAATTTGGAAATCGACCAATCCAATATCTGTTTTTCTCATAGTATGGACATTATCGATCCAAATTCAAGGATGCTAAAGAACATGATCAAAGGAAAAATGAAGCTAAAATTGAAAATGACCATGGTAGATGTGGTAACCTTAGAATATATGGAAGCTTCGATAGTTGTGATCACAAGATATGGTAAAGATTACTAGATTATACAACAACACAAGCATTCGCTAGTGGAGCAAAAGAAGCACTAGGTGAAAGCTCTTCAATGGGTCAAAGAGTACCCATCATATTATGTAGATCCAAAACCAGTCATTGGGGTTAACATTAGCAAGGGTCAGATAGGTAAACTAATAAGGATAAAAGGTTCAAAAAGAATGCAAACCCACGATGGTAGATCAATCGTGGAGCAAAGTGGGATCTATGGACACTTATTAGAAACAATATCAAACGGGTGTGAAGTTTAGGAATTTCAAACATTGAGTTCAAGTTACAGGCACCCCATCATCAAAGAGTCAAACTGTGCTTCGGAAGAACCATAGAACTAGGGCATTCGAGATCATGTAGTGTCAAAGGAAGGTAATTCCTAGCATTGGTTAAACACATGAAAAATTCAATTACCACTAGTTGCATAGCTGGAATAAGTCCTACTATTTAAAGAGAAGCTAATGGAACATTTACAAAAGGGATTATCCCCAAAACCATTCAAAGAGGTAATTGTTAATATGGTCAAAGAGGTATCAAACAAATTAATGGATTATGTAGTTTCAACTATTATATTATGGTACATAAAAATAAAGCCATTCCAAAAGTACTCATTGATGAATGATCAATCTAGTATTAATATTGCAACTATGACGACTTCCCAACAAATGGGATGGACCAAAATTGAACCAACACTAGTTTCTTTTTGAATGGCAGATCAATCTAGAGTACAACCAGTGGGACTTATCAAGGATATTTTGATATTTTTTTTTTGAGTCTTTCCCATTACTTTTGTAGTGCTAGAACTCAAGGGTAAGAATCTCAACTATAATTTACTTTTGGGAAGACTATGGCTAAGGAACGCTAAAGTAAGGCCCAATTGGTCCACCAAACCATTATTTTCCAAAAAGGAGATTCTAAATTTGTAGTCGAGTTTGAAGATAAACAGTTTTGTCTTCAAGAAAGTAAACCCGTACTTGCGGAGCAACCTCACATGCTTGAAGGAATCGAAGAAGATGACAAGCAACAATTTTTAGAAGATAATCGGGATTCACTTTCATTCCGTGGCATGGATGTTGAACCAGTGATTATTTCAGTTTGTGGTGGTATAGAAGCATCTATGTTTTCTGAACTATTGGATCTAGATTTAGAGAAAGATGCCAACCCTCTCATCAAAGATCTGATGGAGGTAGGAAATATATGTGTTGACAAAAATCTCCTCGAAGTAGTTCATTTGTGCACAATAGAAGTACTATCAACAGTGAGAATTTGTGCAGAGCTCTCTCCAAAATTTTGGAATGACTTGATTAGTTTGTTAATGGAGTATAAGGATGTGCTTACTTGCACCTATGTGGATATGAAAAGCCTTAAATCAAGACTCTATCATCATAGAATTTTACTTAAGATAGATGCAATTTCAATTATGCAACAAAGATACAAGATGAACCCTGATTTTGGAGAACAAGAAAAGCACCAACTAGAGCAGCTAATCAAGGTGGGATATGTGGTTCTTATTGAAAATAAAATGTGGGTGTCTCCAATAGTGATCATACCACAGAAAAAAAAGGAGTTGTGTGTTTGTGTAGAATACTGAAAGTTGAATGCATGTACTATCGGGGACCCCTTCTCATTTCCTTTTTTATAGAGTATGCTAGATGAAGTCATAGGAATGGAAATGCACTCCTTTTTGGATGGATTTAGTGGGTACAATCAAGTTCATATGGTAGAAGAAGACATATCAAAAGAAAACTTTCATCACTAATTGGGGAGTATTTTCTTGCACAGTCATGTGGTTTGGACTGCAGAATTCTTTTGATACATTTCAAGGATGTATGCAAGAGATCTTTGCACAATATGTAACTTCATTCATGCGGATCTATTTAGGTAATTTCTCTATCTCCAGACAAATTTTGGCTCATTCAGAACATTTGTTATCATGTTTCAATGCTTGTCAAAAAGTACAAACCCATATTAATATGAAAAAATCCTCCTTCTCCATCATATACGGCAAATTACTCGGCCATATCATTTCTCAGGATGGTATTGCAGTAGAGCTAGAAAAGGTCAAGGTTATTTTGGAGACTACTGCAGTAAAAAATATGAAAGAAGTTTTGCAATTTTTAGGCTAAGTATGGTGGCATGGGTGTCATTTAAGATCTATAGAGCATACGACAATCCCTCTTAACAAATTGGCACATGTGCAACCCTCGGAATGCTTTTGAATGATTATAGAAAATGCTTGCAACAACACCAATATTGAAAGCTTCGGATTGGACAAAAACTTTGCATTTATTTGTGAATGCCTCCAACAAAAGAAATAAGAACAGTGCATGCAAAAAGAAGGAAAAAAAAGGTTTAGACTTGTGTATTATGCCAGCAGAAGATTAACCTTTACTGAATTGAAGTATTCTATTATGGAACATAAATGTCTGGGTCTAATCTATTCTATTAAGAAATTCCAACACTATTTATTGGGAAAATCGTTTACTTCTCATGTTGATCATAGTGGACTACTATATCTAGTGAAACAATAGAATCTGATAGGCTGACTTACGAGATGGGTCTTATTAGTACAAGAGTTTGAGTATGATATTGTTTACTAAATTAGAGCTAATCATGTGATTTCTGGTTTTGTCTCACATATTGATCATGGGGAACCACTAGGAGGAAGTAGTGATAATTTTAGATGCAGATGTGTTTGCGGTTGCAAAAATTGAAGAGTCTTCGTAGAGATTTCCTAGTTGGTATGAAGAAATGTTGAGTTTTTTGGAAACCAGAGTAGCAGCTCTCATTTACAACGAGGATCATGGTAGAAACTAGGATTCTACAGCCACCAATTCAGAACCATAATGGGTAGGATATATCATAAAGGCCCTACTTGTGTATGGATGCATTGTGTGCCTCTGCACAAAGTTATGAGCCACATGCTGATGAAGCTAGAGGAATATTTA
The DNA here is from genome assembly GCA_020310875.1 of Ceratopteris richardii. Taxonomy (NCBI): domain Eukaryota; kingdom Viridiplantae; phylum Streptophyta; class Polypodiopsida; order Polypodiales; family Pteridaceae; genus Ceratopteris; species Ceratopteris richardii. The sequence goes on from CM035432.1 coordinate 103,081,987, forward strand.
ATCATTCAATTATAGTGCGAAAAACTCAATAGGCCTGAATTTTGTGGCCTAGCATGTATGCAAACATGCTTATTGTAGTAGGAAACTATGATCATGTTGATTGTACCGGAGAACCACAAGATAGCCATCATTTTTTTTTGCAACTAATCGTCCCATTGGTGCCATGTCAAAACCCCATAAAGCCCGGACTAGAGTGTTATACATTTTGACTTGTACTGACTATTGTACACAATGGGCAGAAGCATGAGCTACACGAAATGCTATGTGAGGATGGTAGCTTAGAAGCTCTACAATTTGGTTTGCCACTAGAACTCGTGTCTCACCATGGCACTCATTTATTTGAATCAACTCATTTCATAATTCATTTCAAAATATCAAATCAAATACAAATTGTTCATGTTATCTAAGAGCCAACAGTCTAGTAGAGAGTATGTATAAGGTTCTTTTGCATTTGTTGCAAAGAATTAACACATACTTCCTATGATACTGTGGGCATATGAGACCTTGCATAAATTCTTGATAGGATGTACACCTTTTAAACTCTTGTATGGACATGAAGTAGTTCTCGCATTTGAATTTGTGATACCCAGTCTATGGATTGCAGTGTAGAAATAATTACTTCTAGAAGACTCTTTTGCCTACAAAATGGATATGTTACAGTAGCTAGAAGAAAATATATATACTAGTTTCTTGTTACTTCAAGAAGTGCAGAATCAATAGAAAAAATGGAATGGCCAAATTTTATGGATGCAAAGTTTTCGGTTGTGTGATCTAGTACTATATTTCCACTTTAAGATGAGAAGAAAAATGGGCAAGCTAAAGTTTCGCTGGATAGGTTCATTTTGAATTCATCACTTATGCGGACTAGCTTCTCTTTTGCTTGCTACATTGTCTAGAGAACTTTTACCTATGACCATCAATGTGCCAAATCTCTAGCACTACAAGTCCTTTGGATTAATCAATGAAAATAATAATAATAAGAATAAAAACAAAAACATGAATAACGAACTATGGATATCCTTGGACATGCAATGCATAAGAGTAATTATCCAACATGAAAAATTGTATGCATAATCAACGATGGTAGGTGGTTGGCTGATTTATATTTGATTCCCTTATTATGATGGCCTTCATCCCAAGTTGCAAGATATGTGGAGAGCCATAGGAGTAAAGATAAAGGTATACATGGCAATCATGATGCATACCTAGTGCTCCCAACTCAGAAAGGCAGGCAATAAAAGGTGGTGGACTCTTGTTAATCCCGATTCTTTGGTGAATGAGAAAATAGAGTGGTTTGTAAGTTCTCAATTTTTCACATACTACAACAAAAAAATGAGATCAATGATGGTGGTCAATTTCTTTGATGCACATATGCTAAACATTCCATATTGTCTACCATAACAACAAGTGGATTGGTTTCAGTGTTGTGGCTTGCTTAGAATTGCACTCATAGATTGGTGGAGTATTCGGCCACACCCTTTTACCAAGGAGATAGCACAAGAAATAGCCATGCAGGCACAAGCAATGCCTTTAATACACTATAGGTCTATTTACAAATTGCACAAGGAGATCCAAATCTTATCAGAAATGGTTTCTTAGCAGATGATGTAACGAATGAGGGTATAACTATAGTCCTAGAAACTATAAAAGCAACTGAGATAATCAGAGTTCTTGGAAGGCCCTATTCTAGAGAATGTAAGTCCTCCCAGCTCTCGGATGAAAACCCATTAAAACTAAGACTTTTGTTCATGACTATGATCATAAATGTGTAGGCGACGCATTACGGAGTTTTTGGGCAACTTTATTCACTAGTGAAAACATGTGTAGAGATGCAAGTTAACTAGGAAGAGTGGGTTTATCACAAAATGAAGAAGGAGATCTCAGGAATCTACCAAAGGACAAGTCCAGATTTTAACGCCATGCTCGATAGAAAAGTAGGAATAGTCTTTTCCTTATTTTTTCTTGATAATCCTTCTTTCCTTCCCAAAGAATGTACCATTTTTTTGGTAGGAGTATTCTTGCAAGCACTTAAAAATCAACTTGTAGAAAGAAACACTATCGTAGGGACTTCAAATAATAATCAGGATCGAAAGATGAGTAATAGAGTGGCGAAGGAATAAGCGCAGTTGAGAATTCTTGAACTAGAGGCAGTGGCAATAAGCTACCACAGTGCCAATCAATTGATCTTGGACCTAAAGAATTTTTGTAGAGGAATCGCAATTAACAGAAGAAATGTTTGAGGATCTTCAGTAGGACATAGAGAGAACAATGAATCCCCATCTCCAAAATAATGGTGAGGATTATGTAGAGGAACTCTTTTTTCTGAATGGGTCTGAATCCACTGTGCATGCCAATGTTAGACAATACTCTACTGCATGCTAGTGTCAGGACCCGATATGGACTTAACCATATTTTGTAAATTGATATTTCTTTGTCATAGGAGAATGGATTTATTTTGAGATTCAAAGAGTTACATCGAGAGTGCAGTATCTTTTCGTTCCCAAAGTTTGGAATTGTGCTACATAATGGTGTTATATAGTTGTGTAGAACATAGAGAAGATAGTGAGTCCAAAACTATGGGAAAATGTAGATATCTGTATGTGGTGTTACAGTGTATTGTATGTTGCTGTATACCAAATTATGGTATCATCTCTAGACTAACTTGTATCATCAAAGTCTCTAGATCTTTCTAAAATATCCTCAATGTTATGGTGTATTTGCTATATTCTCAATTATGTTGGCGAAATTTAATCATATTAAGTGTGCAGTGGTAATTCAATGGAACAAAAACACATGTTATGGTTATGGTGTTGTAATCATACTCCCCATTTTGGAATCTCTTCCTTTGGAGGTGTTGTGTGTTAACCCGACATCATAGCACCAAATAACACCATCCTTCTATCCCAAATGATCTACAAGGGGATAATATGGAAAAATTTCAAAGTAACTAAAATCTGTGGTGCTCCTACATGGTGTAAGTGGTGCGCTAGTAGTAGTGAAAACCTGATAATCTTTTCTTTTCTTGCTTCAAGAGATTCTTGACCTATAAGTGCATAAACAAGCTCCTTTTATTGCCTTACAAAGTTTACTGGAATCAAGATCTGCTTGGTGAAGAAATCGGATATTTGTCTACTGTATGGAATGCCATAGAAATTGAAACACTCTCAAAGATTTGAAAAGAAAAATTTGTGATCAATTTCGGCAAGCCTTCCAAAGAGTAACTGATTGTTAAGTATATGATATATTCAAGTACAAGGATCCATAACTGTATTACCCCCCCCCCCCCCCCCCCCCCCCCCCCCCCCAATGTCCCCCCTTTAAGCACGACAGGCTGTTCATTATAACGAGAACGAGTTTAGAAATAAATGAGTGCCCCACAAAGCGGACGATAAGGCTTGTTTCCTTGAATCAGGAATATTTTTTTTTTCGTGTCTAAAGAGATACAACACAACGCTATACAAAATAGTTTGAATGAGCTATCCTGGGACTGAAATATCGCAACGATCAGGTTATAGGCTTGTCATATGGAAGATAAACTAATCGATGCGTAGAGCATTTCATAAAAACTCTGAATTGTTTGTTCTAATTGAGCTGATTTAATGATTATCACGAAAGTAATAAGGTCTGATATAAGAAAATTGTTCATAATGTAGAACCATTAATTTAATCTTTCTGGTATATATTTTAGATATTTGTATTCAATCGCAACATTCGTATAATTGATTAATTTATTAATTTATTAATTTATTAATTTATTAATTTATTAATTTATTAATTTATTAATTTATTAGTTTATTGATTTATTAATTTATCAATTCTTATAATTTATTAATTCTTTAATTCTTATAATTTTTAATTTTTAGAAATAATTTATTTATGGTATAATTTTTAGATATTCGTATACTTTTTATATATTCGTATAATTTTTAGATATTTTAGAACCGCAAAAGCCTTTATTTATGGCACGATATCTTTGGAATATCATTTTCTGTACAATATCTTTGGATATTTACATCTAACTACAATCAAAACAGAAAACGAGAGGAATAAACGAAATAAAGGTCTTGTTCAAGCAAGTTTTTAGGAAGTGATCTTCGACGAAAGTTTTTGACTGTACAAGTTCATATTAAAAGTGATCATTTGTGTATTTATGATGCATCCTCCATTTACAAATCCTATGTCCAACATTTGAAATATTTCTATATTCTTCTTATACCAGATATATTTTCTTATCTATTTATTATTATTTATCTATTTATTATTATTTAAACACTTTGAATATTCAATTACCGACTACAATAAGTGATATATTGTGTTGAGTTCACAAGTTTATCGACTGATACACCTATAAATTTCAAACAAGCCATATATTTGTGTTAGAGCAACAAGGTTTGACCATGCTTGGAAGAAGAGTTTTTCATGAACATACAAAGTTCATTCTTAGGGTGAACCATAGTCTAGTGATGCTACATGATACTTTACAACATATTTTTTTTTGTAAGCACCTTTTTTGTAGGCACCTATGATTATTTGTAAACACGATCCAAAAAGGTTGGTATCCTAAAAACATTTAAAGTGAAATTTCTTCAAAATTATCTAGAGATGTGATATATATACACTACAAAGGGAATGCTTTGACATTCCCCTTCGAGTAAATAAAGATGATCTTCCCTTTTTGAGTAGATACCTCTGCTCCCCTCTCTCTAATGAGCTTGATAAACTTTCAAGTTCATTGTTTTCAGTTGATTAGTGGAAAACAAGGCATCTAGTGTAGCAAAATCCCTCTACCACAACATTATGACTAGATTCGGATGTCCAATAGAATTAGTTAGTGATAGAGGAGCTCATTTTCTTAATGAAGTCATTTCAGAGCTAATAGGAACACATTGTATCATGCACAAAAAGTCTACAGCCTATCATCCACAGGCAAATAGTCAAGCGCAAAGCACCGATAAAACTTTATTGAGGATTCTTAAAACATTAGTTCATGGCAGTTAGAAAAATTCAGATTTGTTTCTAGATTCAGCATTCTGGTCATTTGGAACAGCTTTTAAGGTAACTATGAGAATGACACCATTCGGATTGGTATATGATTTAAAAGTAGCGGTTTGAATGGAGTTTGTGGTCCCAAGTTTTCAAGGAACAACAAAAAGGATGTCTCTAGAGTTATCACTGAAGCATAGGAGTAAGTATCTTCTACAACTCGAGGAACACCGTTTAATTAATACATATGTAACCGAGGTGATTCAAAGAAGGAGACAAGCTTGGGCTAGCATGAATGTCAAATTTAAGTTATTTTAGGTTGGATATTGGGTGATAGTGTATAACTCTAAATTAGGGCCACATCCAAGGAATCTTACATTAAGGTATAAAGGTCCGTATCAAATTGTGGAGGATCTAGGCCAAGGGACTTTTTTGGTAGCAGATGTGTTTGGCAAGAGAATGGAAACATCGATTAATGGATTTTCTCTGAAGAAATTTCATGGGAAATGGCCACACATGGATTGGTTGTCATCTAATTTGGTGTAGGTAATGCTTAATTTGGATATTCAACTTAGTAATGTTTGTGATCACCACAGTAAGAAGACTTATTCTTCTGCATTCTCCTCAATGGCAACATGTTTTTTGGATAATGGTTGGTTCAACATTACATTGAGTACTCTCTTAACAATACATTGGTCTTCATATGACAATTTGAGGGTTGATGTGTTATCAATTGGAGTCTATTCACTCGGAATATGCTGGCTTAGAGCTTACTCACCCAGAACATGTGTCATTAGAGTTTACTCGCTCGAAAGGTGCTCAATGAGATTGTGTGCATTCGGAATTTTTTCCAAGAATAAGGAAAGGTGCACAAATATTTTAAATGACCACATTGGGCTATGGGAAATATTCAAATTATTACAGGGAATGTTTGTCTGACTTTATGCATCATGGAAGCGTAGTGTTAAGTGTGTTAGTATTTGCATCATACAATCGCTTGCTCTTGGATCAGTGCAGTCGAGGTTGATGCTGTGTTTGAAGCACGTCTCTACATGCCCAAAAGCACGATGTTTGCTCTAGGTTTTGTATTCTAGGCTATCATCACTACAGAGATGAGGGGTAGAGCCTAGAGAAAAGAGGCTATGGCCCATAAGGAGGAGTCCTCAACAGAGGATAGTGATAGTCTGTTGCAGGAAGAAGGCGATGAAACTCAAACACCTACATCAGTTAGGAAAATAACACAATCACTTATGGATCCATTTACAGATTTCAAGGTCACAATTGATGTAAGCGCTCCACTTATAGTTATATGGTTGCAACATATATCTTTCCTTGATTTTTCATCACTACCATGGGAAAGTTGCCGACTAAATTATTATGCTAAAAGTCAAATGGAGATTATGAGGAAAACCAACTGTCACAACATGTAAATTTCTCACCCAAGCTAGTTGCAAAAGTGTTTAAATTACCTAGTTTCAAAGAGCATGTGGTGCCAAAATGTTAAGAGAAGGCTGTAAGGAAATAATTAGGTCCTATTGAAGGAGGTCATCAATACTATATGTTGAAAAACGCATCATATGCTCGCAGGGAACAACTCAAGTGGTATCTTCAGAGATTATGTTTCATAGTGAAATATGATTATATGTCTAAATACAACTATGTTCCCTTGTGCTAGGCCAAGAAGGGAGTAAATATGAGTTGGGATCATTGGATTTTTGATAGAAGGTATGGTGAGATTTGTGAGGATGGACTTGTACTTGATGAAGTGAAGTGGTGCTGCAAAAACTTTGCACTACACCAGCCAATTGAACTCCACAGATATGTGGTTGGCCCTTTTAGTTCTCCAAAGTATGTATAAAACACCCTATGTACCTTGGAAGATCACTCTCAAAAAGATGAAGCAAAAATAAATATGTAGGAGTTGATCTAAAAGTAAAAGACTTGCTATTTTAGTCCATACACCTGTTAAATGTTTTGAACAATTCTCTGAGCACAACAACAATTGGCTTAAATCATTTTTTGGAACTCCAATTAACTTAGCACTCTAACAATCATGAGTGATTTGATAAGAAATGATGGACTAATTGCACAGAAAGATATTTAGCAAATCATATCTTCATCCCAACATTCATAGGTTGCAACAATCATCAGACAAGTGAGCAAAGATATGCTAATATCTGATGATCATGAGAAGAAATGCTAATGAAACTTTGTTGGCATGTAGTAGAGAGTACTTTTGAGTTCTATCATGCTTTAAATCATGGAAAATGATCAACTACACACTCAGAACAAATTTGAGAAAATCACTATTGTGATGGAGTACTAATAGAGAAGTAAAATATGCAAAGATATAAGCAACTTCCAATGAATATATCTCACAATTGCAAACCCAAATGCAATGAAGCTTTGGGAGTATATAGCAAACTTATAGAGCTAAGTTTACCAAGTTAAATCACTTAAAATGATGGATCATGCTCAGAGAAAACATCTCTTCAATCTGACTAAAAAAACTAAGAAGTATGGAAGTGAATAGTACACTCACACAGACATGAAGATATGGTCACAAATCATCATGAATTCAAATGTATATTGAATGTAAATTATGATGAACTTACTGGTGCATGTGTGTGCCTTGAGAGAACACTCTGATATGGCAAGAAGCTTAGCTAAATGAGTGTGCGAATCTCGTGACCAAATCATGTGTATATATAGTGTTGATTGGAGCCAAGATTTGAATTTTAATGTTCTTCACCTAAACCACTTTTCCAAATTCTTAGTGATTGATTCTCAACTAACTCAATCTCAAGTTTGTGGCTTTTCCTTTCTATTTTCATCAAGTGGATTCAACCACTTTTGATTCCTTCACTTTAACATCAAGTAAGTATTCAAGAATTACAAGGGTGAGTTCATAAGTGAACTCTTCAAATCTTTGGTATTTGGTCCAACTATAGCATAAGGTTTTTATGAAAGTTTGAAGACTCAAGCCTTTGCTCTAACTTTCCATGAACTTGTTTCAATAGCTCTCCCTGAAGTCAAGTTAAGATTGAGTTCTTCAATCTTCCAAGATTACCTCCAATCTAATAATACCTTTGAATTTACTAAGTTTTGTACAATCTAATGCTTTGGTTAAAATGTCTACACATTGTTGATGATTTCACACATATGATAGCTCAATTTCCTTTCTCACAATCTTCTCTCTTACATAGTGATAAGGTACTTCAATATGTTTAGTCCTTGCATGAAAAATTGGATTCGAAGCCAAGTGAATGGAACTCATGTTGTCACCAAAGATATTTGGACTTCCAATTTCTGATCCAAGATCCATAAATAGTGTCTTCATAGCAAGACCTCTGTATTCAGCTTATGTGCAAGAGGTGCTTTGCTTCTTAGATGATCATGAGACATTTTTGACCCTGCAAAGGTAAGATATCTTGAGGTGCTCCTTCTGTCTTCCTTGGAGCCAGCCCAATCTTCATTAGAGAACAACTTTAGACTTAAATCAAATACATATGGGTAGTATAAGCCTTCATTCATGGTCCCTTTGACATATCTAAGTATCCTCTTGGCAGTATCCTTGTGAGGTTTTGTGGGTGTGTGCATAAATTGACTTAGCACACTCACACTATAACATATATCTACTCTTGTCAATGTGGCTTTGATAACATGTGATGGCTTCTATGAGTTCACCTTCATGTGAGCTCAATTTGTGATTAACCTCCATTAGAGTACCTGCAATCCTACAATCTTGCATCTTGAACTTTGTCAACAAGTCTTTCATGTGTTTCCTTTGAGTAAGATATAGACTAGGATCTCTGTATACTACTTCCAATCCTAGGAAGTATGTGAGTGAACTCAAGTCACTTATCTTGAACTCCTCTTGCATCTGCTCCTTGATGTTCTTTATCCCATCTGCATCATTCCTTGTAAGTATAATATCATCCACATACACACACAAATAGATGACTTTAGAATTACTCTTTTTGATGAAGAGTGACAGATCTAGCATGTTAGGTTGAAATCATTTCTCTTGCAAGAATGAAATAAGCCTATGATTTCAAGACCTTGGGGCTTGTTTGAGTCCATATAGAGATTTATTAAGCTTACACACATAATCTGGATGTACTTGATCTTCAAAAACAGGTGGTTGTGCCATATACACCTCTTCTGTTATCCATCGACTAAGAAATGCATTTTTGACATCCAATTGAAGTATTTTCCAATTCTTGGAAGAAGCAATACTAGGTAGGACTCTAATTGTAGGCATCTTTGCCACAGGAAAGATGGTCTCCTCATAATCAATTCCTTGAGTTTGTGCAAAGCCTTTTGTCAGAAGCTTTGTCTTATACGAGTTAATGGAGCCATCTGAGTTCTTCTTCAATTTTTAGATCGATCCTGAACTTATGAATTTCATTGATGAAGACTTGGGAACTAATTCCCAAGTGTTATTTTCCTCAAGAGCTTCAATTTGTTCTTCCATTGCATGCCTCCACTCTGATTTCTTCTTTGCTTCCTCAAATGTTGAGGGTTTCCTCTTGATTTATGTCCTATGCTAGATAGATTGAATGTTTAGTAACTAGAGAAGTATCAAACCCATACCTCTTTGGTTTTATTTTCCTCCTCATGGACCTTCTTAGGCCATGATGTGATGATTTTGCCTCTTGTCCAGGTTTGGGCATTTTAGTTTTACCTTTAGACCTCCACATTTTGAGTTTTTCAATCTGAGTTGCTTCATCATCTTGTGAGGTATCCTCTTCTTCAATTTTAGAAGGGTTATCCTTGACAAGCTTTGGAAGAACTTCTTCAAGATCATAAGGTAATTTGATGTTAATGCATGAGTCTTCATATCAGGAACTACTCTCATCAAACACTACATCTCTACTCACAAAGAATGTTTTGGTTGTTGGGTTGTATAGCCTATAGCCTTTTTGGTTGTTGTTGTATCCAATGAACACACATCTTTCAGCATTTGGATCCATCTTTCCTCTAACCTGTGAAGTAACATGAGCATAAGTAATACATCCAAAAATCTTACAATGATCAAAGCTTGGTCTTCTTCCATTCCAAGCCTCATCTGGTGTCATGCCATCAAGTGATTTGGAAGGTTACATGTTCATTAAATAAGTGGTTGTGGATACAGCCTCAACCCATAAATGATTAGGTTAATGTTTTTCATTTAACATAGAGCTTGCAGCTTCAACAATTCTCCTATTCCTTCTCAATGCCACTCCATTTTGCTCAGGAGTGTACCTTTCAGTAATCTATCTTTTGATTCTTCTCTCTTGAAGAAAGGAGTCAAATTCATGGGAGAGGTACTCTCCCCCTCCATCTAACCTTAGCCATTTTAGTTTTTTACCTGTTTGATTCTCGACAAGAGCTAAATATCTTTTGAATCATGAAAAGACCTCATCTTTGTGTTTCATAAAGTATAGTATAGTCCATCTGGTACAATCATCAATGAAGGAGACATAATACCTTGATCTAGATATTGAAGCATCCTTGCTAGGTCCCCATACATGTATATTGCTTTAATGATCTTTCACCAATTTGTGCTAACCTTTTGTGCCATACTTCCAATTCTCTGAGTGTCTGACTATCATAATTAAAGAGAGCAATGTTCCTAGTGTCTTGCAATTCAAATGTGAATAATCTACCTCTCTTTTCACCCTTTGGAATCCTCCTGAATCCTTTACTTGGATCTTCAACAAATATTCCTCCTTTTGTAAATCTTACTTGTAGGCCTTTCTCCACAATCTATCCTGCACTTATCAAGTTGTTTGTGTTGGTAGGGACATAGAGTATGTTGCTAAGTAGGTTGATGTTTCCATTAGGCACTTTTACATTTCCTATCTTCTCCACTAGATGCTTTGTATTAAAACCTCTTTGCACTTCATTCTTGTTTCTTGGATCTTCTAAATCTCATTAGAGGACCGCATTTCCTGCCACATGATTTAAGCACACTGAATCTATGTAGAAAACATGCTCATCAGAATTACCTTGTGACATTGTCGTATTCATGAGAAGTAGAGATTCTTCTTGATTTGATTCTTTTGTGTAATTTTTGTAGTCTCTTCTCCCTTTGTATCCTCCTTGGTAGGTTGAACTATTGTAGTTGTTGTGGTTGCTGATGGAAACTGTTGAACCTTCCTCTTGAGTAGCCATAATCTCCTATGTTGTAGCCTTTGCCTCTTTGATTCTTGGAATTCCTAAAGCAATTCTCACTTGTGTGATTCGTTAATCCACAAATAGAATAAGGATTAGAGTCTTGGAGTCTCCCCGGCCTTGTCTTGCTCCTCTACCTCTACCTCTACCATGTCTTCCTCTACCATGTCTTCCTCTACCTACATAGTTGTCCTAGTGTGTACCTACTTCATCATCCACTTTCTTTCCTTTCATTTTGTTGTCTTTGCCTTTATTTTTATCAGTATATAAAGAAGAAGATTGATTACCTTTGGAACCTTCTCCATTCTTCATGAGCTTGTCATCTTGAGTAAGTAGTTGTCCCATAAATGTTTTGAAATGTGGTACATGCATATCCATGTATAGTTCCATTGCTATTGTAAAGGCTTCCCACTTCTCATCTACCTTCAAACCATTGATGACCTATCTAATAATTTGTTCATCTATCACTTCTCCAATGCTTTCTAGCTGATCTTCAATATTTTTTATCTTTGTGACAAAATCAATCACATTTTTCTTGGAAGGTTTCTTGAGTGTTGTGAATTCCAACCATACTTGTTTCTTTTTGGCCTTTGTGCTTGAAGAGAAAGAGGCCTCAAGTGCAGTTCACACTTACTGTGATGTTTTAGAACTTCTAATGTGAGGCAACTAAAAATCTGAGATAGAGTTGAGGAGATAAGACCTTGCAAGTGCATCCTTGGAACACCATGTGCTCAATCTTTATTCCTCTTCTTGTGTAGGTTGGCCTTTATTCCTGAAACTTGGCATAACTTCATCTCGAGATATATAAGCATATAGATTCCTACCTTGAAGATAAGCTTCCATCCTTAGAGACCAAGCGGAGTAGTTACCCCTATCCAATTCGTCCATTGATGAGGGAAATCCATCTGCCATGTTGTCCAACCTTGCTCTGATATCACTCTAAGGATAGATTTGCACTTGATGAAGATGAAGTGGTATTGAAAAAACTTTGCACTACACCAGCCAAATGAACTACATAGATATGTGTTGGGCCTTTTTTGCTCTCCAAAGGATGTATTTTACACCCTATGTACCTTGGAAGATCACTCACCAAAAGCTGAATCAAAACAGATAGGTAGGAGTTGATCCAAAAGTAAAAGGCTTGCAATTTTAGTCCATACACTTGTTTAGTGTTTTGAAAAAATTTTGAGCACAATAGCAAATGTCTTAAATCCTTTTGGGAAACTCTGACTAACTTAGCAAGCTAACAATCATGAGTGATTTGATAAAAAATGATGGACTACATGTAGAGAAAGATATTTAGCAAATCATATCTTCCTCCCAACATTCAAGGGCTCCAACAGTGATCATACTAGCGAGCAAAGATATGCTAATATCTGACCTGTTGGTGCAACACAAGCCTTCACATTTGGCTTGGATATCTACTTTGAAGACTATATATGACGCGAAGACCATAGGAACTTATGCCTATGATTTCTTACCAGGTTATCTATTGTAAAAATATAAATGACATGGCGCATCATTATGCAATCACGCCGAATTGATTGGAAGTCGTGAAAAGGCGGTTGATTGATCGAGAGAATATCTCAATCACTTCTTTAGGTGAGAAATTTTAGGAGATTGATTTGACTTCTAATTCAAGTCATCACTCAATTCCTATAAAAGCTACAAGGGAAAATGTCGCGGTGGCGCTCCAATAACCCCGAAGCATTACTGTATCAATCACTGAGGTTGTGAGGTCTACTCTATAGCCTACACCTCTGAGTACCATTGAGCTATGTTTATCATGCCAATGGGAATGTACATTTACATGATCTAATACAAATACTTACATTCATCTACTCTGTGATTCTCTGAGTCATTATCTTCAAGTCTGTCAACCTTGAAGAAGTATATCTCAGGATCTACTGAACCAAATCAAGTGATTCAAAGCTTGATAGGTTCAGTTCAAAGCATACCACAAACATACAAAGTTTGAAGCAACTTGATTCAGTCAATTTCAAGAAATCAAGAAATTACAGTCAAAGTGTTCACTGTTGCAATTCTTACAGTAAACGAGTGATTTTCCGGTAGAAGAACGAAGTAGATCTTGCAGAGTAATGCGAGGCTTCTTATGAGAGATAGCTCACTCTATAGCTAGACATCTCTACTTTTAGTTGATCAATCTTTCCGGTGAAAAAGATATCTATACACTGTACAAAGTCTAACCGAAAAGAGACTGTCTGAACTAGAGAAGTTTTTTCTTAAACTTCAGAAAAAGTTCTGTTAGTTAAGAGAGTTCATGTGTCACTTACTTACTTCATGTATATTCACTTGAAGTAATTATAAACAAAATTATAGTTCATTCCGATACAATTCCGGTACAATTACGGTGACAGTACAGTGGCAGTCTGGTGAAATTTCGGTGAAATTTTTTCCAGAAAAGTTAGAACACAGTCTTATATCAGTTTTCACAAGGCTCAGTCTTCGCTGCATCATCAAGGAGTAGAAACAAAGAAAAAGATCAAAGAGGGCTGGTGCAAAGCAGGATTAGCAGTACCAACTCAATCTTCTGAGTGCATCCAACCATCACTTCCAACAGTGGTATCAGAGCTAATAAGGTAATCATGGGTGATGGTTTTCCTTCATTCATTGACAAATTGGATAGAAATAATTACCAGGCTTGGTCATTGAGAATGAAGACCTACCTACAAGGAAGGAGCTTATTTGGATACATATCAGGAGATGAGGAATTGCCCTCATTCAAGACTAGAGGACTACCCACAAAGGATGAACATGAGAGACTCAACCAATGGTGTGCAAAAGATGCTTTGGCAAGATCTTATCTCTTAAACTCTATATCTGACTTTCTTTTACCTCATGTAAGGAATTGTAAGACTTCCCAAGAGACTTGGGAAATCTTGTCAAACTATTTTTCTTCCAACACAAGGGCAACGAAGAATCAGCTATGGATTGAGTTTACAACTCTCAGGAAGCAATCAAAACAATGTGTCTCAGATTTTGTCACTAGGGTCAAAGACATTGCAGACCAACTTGCAAGTGTTGGAGAAGAAATTGAGGAAGAGCAAATAGTCAGACAAGTAATCAATGGACTAAAGGCAGATGACAAGTGGGAGAGCTTTACTACAGCAATGAACTTATACATGGACATCCAAGCACCTGATCTAACAACTCTGATTGGTCAACTCTTCACACATGAAGCAAAGCTTACAAAGAATGGAGAACAATCAAAAGGTAACAACTCCTCTGCCTTATACACTGATAAAAAGGTTAAAGATAAAGGTAAAAGCAAGAAGGTTGATGAAGAAGGCTCTACCTCCCAAGCAAACTATGCAGGGAGAGGTAGATCATCTAGAGGTAGGGGCAGAGGAGGTAAGTCAGGTAGGGGGAGACCCTACAATCAATCTCCATGCAATATCTGTGGCTTGTCTAACCATACTACAGATGAATGCTACAAAAATTACAAGAACCAAAGAGGAAGAGGTCACCAAAGAGGAGGATACTCTCAAGGCAGAGGCAGATTCAACCAATCTCAAGGCTACCATGGCTACAACAATAATTATAACAACAACTACAATCACAATAGCAACTATCAAGGTGGATACAGAAATAGGAAAGACTACAACAATTATGCAGAGGAGCAAGATGACTCCCTGTTGATCATGAACATGACATCTAAGTCAGGTATCAATGATGATCACTTATTCTATATTGATTCAGGTTGCTCTAATCATGTAGCTGGAAATATTGCATTACTTTCTGATTTGGAAGAACCCAAAGGCAAGCATCAAGTGCAGACAGGTGATGACACTAAACATTCAGTTGTTAAAGTAGGCAATGTTAAAACAAGTGATGGTAATCAGAATTTATTAAGCAGAGTGTTGTATGTTCCAACAATCACCAAGAATCTGATGAGTGTAGGTCAGATTGTGGAAAAAGGTTTGCAGGTCAGATTCACACAACATGGTGCATATGTGGAGGATCCAAGACATGGATTCAAAAGGATAGCCAAGGGAGAGAAATCAGGTAGATTGTTTACCTTTGAACTTGAAGACACTAAGAGTATTGCTTTGTACAACTATAAGGATCAAACGCTATCGGAATTGGAGATTTGGCACAAGAGATTAGGTCACATTGGAGAGAGGACCTTAAAGCAAATGTGCAGGGATCAATGTGTGCTTGGGATACCTAATATATCCAAGCAACACATGATATACAAGTGTGGAGCTTGTCAATTTGGTAAGTCACACAGATTGCCTTATAACAAGAAAGGTTTTATGCATGAAGATTATCTGGAATTAGTGCATACAGATGTTTGGGGACCTAGCAAGGAGCCATCCATATCTGGATCGAGGTACTATGTGTCCTTCATTGATGACTATAGCAGGTGGATTGTCTTATACTACATGAAACATAAAGATGAAGTGTTTAATTGTTTCAAAAAGTATCTTGCACTGGTTGAAAACCAAACAGGAAGAAACTTGAAGAAGCTAAGGTCAGATGGTGGAGGAGAATACTTCTCCAATGACTTTGAAGATTTCTTGCAGGAAAGAGGCATCAAGAGGGAGATCACTACAAGGTACTCACCTGAACAAAATGGGGTAGCTGAAAGAAGGAATAGACTCATTGTAGAAACAGCGAGGTCTATGCTTAATGAAAAGAAGTTGCCAAATTACTTATGGGCAGAGAGTGTATCTACTGCCACATATCCAATTAACAGGTTGCCATCAAAGACACTTGATGGAATGACACCCTATGAGGCTTGGCATGGTAAGAGACCATCTCTGGATCACTGCAAAATTTTTGGATGTGTTGCATATGTGCATATTCCCTCACAGGTAAGGGGAAAGCTAGATCCTAAAGCTGAAAAGTGTATCTTCATTGGTTATGACTTGAACCAGAAAGGGTACAGATTCTACAACCCCTCAAACAAAGGCTTCAAGGTAAGCAGAGATGTCATCTTTGATGAAAATGATTCATGGTACGAAAATGAGTGCAGGAAAGTTAGCCTACCTTATGATATAGAAGAAGACTTCCCAAAACCTACCAAGGAGGAACCAGTCCAGAAAGAAGACTCAAGTTCAGATGATGATGTTACAATAGATCTTGAGGAGTTCAAGGCTTGGAAATCCAAAGGGAAGATGAAGATGAAGAAGCTAGAGAATATACCAGAATCCTCAACTCAAGCTATGAGGAGATCTCAAAGAGAAAAGAAGAAACCTATTAGGTATGGGTATGATACTTCACTGGTAACCAAGCATTCTGTATACCTTGCAAAGGATCTATTGAATGAAGAACCAGGTACATTTGAAGAAGCAATCACTAAACCAGAATGGAAGGAAGCAATGGATGAAGAAATGGAGGCTCTCAAGGAGAGTGATACTTGGGACTTGGTACCCAAGAAGGACTCCATGAAGGTGATAGGATCCAGATGGATCTACAAACTCAAGAGGAACTCAGATGGTACAATAAACAGGTATAAAGCTAGGTTGGTAGCCAAGGGTTTTGCACAAACCCAAGGCATTGATTATGAGGAGACATTTTCTCCTGTGGCCAAGATGCCAACTATCAGAGTTATGGTGAGTGTAGCTGCATCCAAGAATTGGAACATGTACCAATTGGATGTGAAGAATGCATTCTTGAATGGATGGATATCTGAAGAGGTCTACATGTCACAACCACCTGGCTATGAAGATCCCAATAAGGTAAATCATGTTTGTAAATTGAAGAAGGCTCTGTATGGTTTAAAGCAGGCACCTAGAGCATGGAATTAAAGGTTGACAACATATCTCCAAGATCAAGGATTTGTAATGAGTAAAGCTGACACTTCTCTGTTCATAAAGAGGAGTAGTACAGAAGTAATATATTTATGTGTCTATGTTGATGACATCATTATTACAGGAAATGATGTTCAGGGAATTAGACACATTAAAGGACAGATGATGAAGGAATTCAAGATCAATGATCTTGGATTATTGAAATACTTCCTAGGACTTGAATTAATCTACACAAATTCAGGTATCTATATTACTCAGAAGAAGTACATACAGGACATGGTCAAGAAGTTTAATTTGCAGGAAGCTAAAGTCTCAAACATTCCTATGGAGGTCAACCACAAAATCAGTGCACATGAAGGAGAAGAACTCAAAGATATTACAGGTTACCAAAGCTTGGTAGGTAGTCTAAATTATGCTACCTTAACCAGGATTGATATATCATATGGTGTTAGTGTACTTAGCCAATTTATGCATAAACCAAGAGTACCTCATTTAGAGGCAGCAAAGAAGATAGTAAAGTACCTAAAGGGAACACAAAATCATGGTTTGTATTTTCCATATACATCAGACATTGATATTAAAGTGTATTCAGATGCAGATTGGGCAGGTTGCAAGGATGACAGAAGGAGTACATCTAGTTACATATGTTTTACAGGTGATAAACCAATTTCTTGGTCATCCAAGAAACAACCCATAGTAGCTTTGTCATCTACTGAAGCAGAGTATAGAGGGCTAGCAAATGCCACTCAAGAAGCTATCTGGTTGAAGCTTTTGTATACAGAGTTAGGCTTATATACTAGACCACCAATTATCTTTGGAGATAATACAAGTTCTCTTCACCTTGCATCTAATCCAATATATCATGCTAGGACAAAACACATAGAGGTTCATTACCACTATGTGAGGGAGAAGTTACTTAGCAAAGAAATTCAATTGTCATATGTATCTACTGATATACAATATGCAGATTTGCTTACTAAAGCTCTGGATGGAAGCAAGCTATGCAGATTTAAATCCATGATTGGATTGCAGGAAATAATTGAAGACTAGAGATGAAAACTAGAGCCAAAATGTTTGGCTTGAGGGGGAGCTGTTGGTGCAACACAAGCCTTCACATTTGGCTTGGATATCTACTTTGAAGACTATATATGACGCGAAGACCATAGGAACTTATGCCTATGATTTCTTATCAGGTTATCTATTGTAAAAATATAAATGACCTGGCGCATCATTATGCAATCACGCCGAATTGATTGGAAGTCATGAAAAGGCGGTTGATTGATCGAGAGAATATCTCAATCACTTCTTTAGGTGAGAAATTTTAGGAGATTGATTTGAATTCTAATTCAAGTCATCACTCAATTCCTATAAAAGCTACAAGGGAAAATGTCGCGGTGGCGCTCCAATAACCCCGAAGCATTACTGTATCAATCACTGAGGTTGTGAGGTCTACTCTATAGCCTACACCTCTGAGTACCATTGAGCTATGTTTATCATGCCAATGGGAATGTACATTTACATGATCTAATACAAATACTTACATTCATCTACTCTGTGATTCTCTGAGTCATTATCTTCAAGTCTGTCAACCTTGAAGAAGTATATCTCAGGATCTACTGAACCAAATCAAGTGATTCAAAGCTTGATAGGTTCAGTTCAAAGCATACCACAAACATACAAAGTTTGAAGCAACTTGATTCAGTCAATTTCAAGAAATCAAGAAATTACAGTTGTTGCAATTCTTACAGTAAACGAGTGATTTTCCGGTAGAAGAACGAAGTAGATCTTGCAGAGTAATGCGAGGCTTCTTATGAGAGATAGCTCACTCTATAGCTAGACATCTCTACTTTTAGTTGATCAATCTTTCTGGTGAAAAAGATATCTATACACTGTACAAAGTCTGACCGAAAAGAGACTGTCTGAACTAGAGAAGTTTTTTCTTAAACTTCAGAAAAAGTTTTGTTAGTTAAGAGAGTTCATGTGTCACTTACTTACTTCATGTATATTCACTTGAAGTAATTATAAACAAAATTATAGTTCATTCCGATACAATTCCGGTACAATTACGGTGACAGTACAGTGGCAGTCTGGTGAAATTTCGGTGAAATTTTTTCCAGAAAAGTTAGAACACAGTCTTATATCAGTTTTCACAAGGCTCAGTCTTCGCTGCATCATCAAGGAGTAGAAACAAAGAAAAAGATCAAAGAGGGCTGGTGCAAAGCAGGATTAGCAGTACCAACTCAATCTTCTGAGTGCATCCAACCATCACTTCCAACATGACCATCATGAGAAACAATGCAAATGAAAATTTGGAGGAATGAATAAGAGACTATGCTAGTTCTAGCATGATTTAAAGCATGGAAAATGATCATCTTCGCACTAAGAACGAGCTATGAGAAAATCACTATTCTGATAGAGTACTAACAGAGAAGTAAAATATGCAGAGATATAAGCAACTTCCAATGGGTATATCTCATGATTGAGATGTCAAAATGCAACAAAACCTTGAGACTGTATAGTAGACTAGAAAAACTAAGTTTATCAAGTTGAAGCATTGAAAATGATGGATCATGCTCAAAGAAACCATCTCTGCAATCTGACTAAAGTGGGTCTAATATCAACTTGATGCTAGATGTCACTATGAAGAAATTGGGACTAGACTTGATGAAAGCTCCTCCATTCATTATTACATTGGCATACCAAAATCCAGCACACCATTGGGAAATATTGAAAAGGTACTTATGATAGTTCAAGCCTTTTAATGTTTGTTAGATTTTGTTCTTTTTGAATAACCCTAGGAAACCTCTTTTCCTGTGTTGTTTGGAAGACCATGGCTAAGGTAAGCGAATGTATTAGAATATTAAGGGAGAAATAGTATATCAATCTTTACAAAGACTAAGAAATAATTTTAGATACATTTGAAGGGTGTGACAATACTAAAGTAATTGGGTATATGACGAATAGTAAGGTCATACCTTCCTTAACACATGAAGAAGATAAATGGATTTATTGAATGATGGGCAGACCAAAGTGATGCATAGTAAAAATAAGTGAAATAAATGAAGAATTAGATCAAAATGGACCGTGTGAATCCTATTCACACCTAAATAGATTTTTTATAAACGAACCTTAGTGAGACCCAACTGAGGTAAAAATACTTAATTTACAATAATTCAATGAGAAAGAAGGAAAACTAAGTGATTGCATGAAAATAGATAAAAAAAGAGGGAAAAGGGGAACATGTGGCCCAAGTTGGGTACCTCCTTCAAGGTGGCCCAAGCATGAGACATATCCTAGGAAGCCAAGCTTGAAAACCTAGGCCCCAAACTTTTGGTAGCCAAGGTGGAAAAATTGGGGGCCTAAATTTTGATGAGAAAGTAGAAACTATACGATAGATTTTTTGTAGTCCTAAGGAAATGAGGTACCTTATTTTCAATCATTCTCCTAGAGTTGGGAGACTAAATCACGAAGGACCACCACAAAGTGGGAACTTATCACTTATTGTGCAAGTAGGTACAAAGTCTCGATTTGGGCTATTTAATCAAAGTGGTCAAATTGTTTTTAGAATTACCACCATTTTGTTATGCCATGAGAAATCGAGTGATCAAAACATGTTCAACATGTATATGGATGCATGACTTGAAGGCACAAGACCCGTTTAGACACCTCTCGAGGCTATTTTCTAGTATAGGACCAGAGATGAAGTTCCATTTATAGATACTCTACATGAATGGAATAAAGAACATATTATGGAGAACAAGCATAGTGCACTATGACACATATTATTGATGATTTCTCAAGTGTGATTGCCATACAAATACGTGTTCAAAAAGTGAACCTTGGAGACAAGGAAAACGTGCAATTATTCCATTTAGCAACATTCTTGTGACATTATCCATTTCTATTACAAACAAGTAACTTCTTTTCTTTATACCTATAAGAGTTCCTTTGCTTGGTCCTACAAAGATTTTCCAAGTATTCTAAAAGAGCTTGGACTACATCAAATCCCCTTAGTAGAGGGAGCTTCACATGTGGAATCTAAACCATACCAAATCAATCCAAAAAATTCAACGCAACTAAGGTAGAAATAAGAAAATTAGAGGAGGTAAGTATTATTGTTCCTACAAAACACTCTTGGTGTCTTTCATCTATGGTTATTCTACCTAAGCAAACTAGTAGAAAGATAAGAGTGTGCTGATTTTTGTGCCCTAATTAGAGTAACTATTGAAAATGGTTTCCTACAACCTTTCGTAGAGTAGATATTGGCAGAAGTAGCTTGAAAAAATGTGTACAATTTAATTGTGCAGATGGGTCATGGAAGGTGAGTTCTCACTGTGAAAGCTTATGGAGGGCGACCATGTCACCCAATGAATAAAAATTAAGGATCTCATTCTAGTTGGCTACATTGTGACCATGACTACTAGTTTTGACTCAAGTCTTGGGATTTGCAAGACTTGGATTATATAAAAGGCCTCGTTGTCTTTGATCACCTATTCTAAATAGGTCACGAGCACGAAATTGCCCTTAATGCATAAACATTTTTATTCAAGGTGGCTACCCCACTCCCTCATTAGTAGATAAAGTAAGTTCCATCAAGGATGAAACTACCTCGATGATGGAATTGAAGTAACTCAATTTCGCATAAGACCCTAAACAGGGAAACTCGTATCCCTTGTGTACCACAACCACACTCTAGTTTCAAATAAGGTTGCATGAAGCCCAATCTTTTACACAATCCAAACCAAGGAGACTCTACCACCCA
Source organism: Ceratopteris richardii (assembly GCA_020310875.1). Lineage (NCBI taxonomy): Eukaryota > Viridiplantae > Streptophyta > Polypodiopsida > Polypodiales > Pteridaceae > Ceratopteris > Ceratopteris richardii. The sequence continues at coordinate 103,103,668 of CM035432.1, forward strand.
TTTTTGGCACTTCCAAATTAAGATGACTCTAGCACATATATTTGGCATGAACATTATAGGATGATTGTCTGACCACCCAAGTGTGGACATTTGACATTGAGAGATACAAAGTGAATTCTTCCAAGACTTTCCAAAGAAGTTAAAAGTATGCGATATTCCAAGAAGAACCATCGCAAGGCCATGCCAATGTCAAGAGGTGGCTAAGCTACCAAGAATAACCCATCTTTGCTACTAGTAACATCATTTTGGAGCACACAATTCATGTCAATAATTAATAATCAAAATCAGCAAGGCACCTCATCTTGGCCCTTTGAAATCTATAGAAGCTATTGTGGAGCTGTCATTTGGGCTCTATGATACATTCAAGTCTATTTGCCATCACTATCTATCTCTGAAGTCTCATATATGCTATCTTTTTGGTCTTCTCATTTCGCATTGTGGTGACTTTGTGGTGATTACACAAGATTCTAGGGCTATTTTCCAAACAACTTATCTATGTATTTTGGTAGTATTTGGCTATTTGACTTTTGGTAGCATACTATATGGTGATACTTTAGACACGTGTTATTTCTTTTGATTGGTGAGTATACGTTTTTGATGCTTTACTGACTAACTTTTTAATGTTCATAAACTATTCGGGCTTCAAATCTATCACACTATTAATTGCTAAGTATTTCTCTCTGAGAAGAAGGGAGCCTTGTTAGTGAAGAAAATGGAGTAGGTAACTTTAGGGACTAACGAGTAGTAGTAAGACACTAGTTTGAGATCACTAGGGCTATGTGTTTGTACTAGTTTTCATATGCTCTTTGTGTTGAAATCATTTGGATTCGTTTTATCCTTCGATATTTTCTCATTATTATTATATTCAATTGCAAATTTCTCTTTGTAGAGGCATTTTATAGAGTATACTTCCCTAATGAATAACCCGCTTGAGGAGTCTTGTGAATTGTGTCTACACCTATTATTAAAGGTGGTCTCGGATCTCACTTCCAAAGTTTTGCATGCATGGTGGGACCCTAAGGAAGAACTCCCCTTGAGTAGAAGTATTTTTGAGAATTATGTATACACCTCTTCTTAAAGGTTCTCAGAGATCTCACTTCTACAGCTCCAGGCAACAAAGAAATGAATCACAGAATATGATTATTTTTCTTCCAAAAAATAGGATGAAGCCCTCAATCCATTCTCTCTCCTTATATTTTCTTCCATTTAGTTTATTGTCCTCTTTCAATGGTGATGTCCTCTCACTTTTGGCACTGCAAACTTATGACAATGACTTCCTTTTCCTCCTCTTCTTCAGAAGCATGCATTTGTTCCCTAAGGTGAAGGCATCTACTTATCTATATTCCAACAAACACTTTCTTATTGTTGTAGATGATAAATAAATCCCTCAAATTTTACTTCTGAATAATGAAAGCATCATTGGAAAATGCATTTGTAGAATATAAGCGTTTGTTTATTTTCATCTTTAAGAAGCATTTGATATGAACATCACAAGATCCTCCGGGAAGAGTGTATAATCTTCTGTCATCATATGACGTCACCATATTGAGAATCACTTTGCGAAGATGTATGCTGCATGACAAGATGGACATTCCCCAATCATTAGAACCTTGGCAAAGTCTTGCAATGGAAAGATTAAGGATTAGTGAAAATATCCTCCTTTTGTTTTATCAAGAGATAGATTGACATGTAATAGAACTAATGGATATATGCTAGTAGAACTAGTGTGCTATAAAAATCCTTTATAGCCAACAACGTCACATCCTCTAGCATGGACCTCTTTGACCATTAAGGATGAAATGTCTACAAAGGATCTTATAGGAATATAATTTTTTCAACTAGATGAAGGAAGAAATGTGGTAAAAGAATCTATGGCTAAGCTTAGAGCCTCTAGAGAAAAATACAAAGTTGGATTTGAAAAATATCATAGTTCTAGACCTAAAAAGAGGATTGATCGGGATGAGATTTTTTCCTATGATTGCACATTTGACACCCAATATGATGCTCCATAGAAACTAGTCAAGACATTAGAGAGAAAATGGCTGAAAAGGGTCTATCTGCTTATGATGTATTAAGGAAATCAAGCTCTATTCTTTCCAATGTTCCCCTATCTATTCTCTTCCAATTCTCATGAAACTTATCTCTTCTATTTCCCATTAATCTAATATATCTCTAGCTTGCCTATTTTAGTGTGGAGAACAATGATCTTTATATTTCATCTTTTGACCTCATAGGGCTATTGTAATGTTTGACTCCATATGGTTTGAATCCTCTGCTTTGGGTCACCCATCATTCTCCATTTCATCGTCCACTTTTTCAAGACTTGCATTCTCCCCTCCACCCTTGACCCTCCTCCAATCTCCTCAACCAACACCTCCACCCTCCACCATCACCCTCCACCCTCCACAATCACCCTCCACCCCCCTCCACCCTCCACCTCCACCCTCCTCCACCCTCCACCATCACCCTCCACCCTCCTAAACCCTCCACCCCCCCTCCACCCCCCCTCCACCCCCCCTCCACCCTCGACCCTCCTCCACCCTCCACCTCCACCCTCCACCCTCCTCCACCCTCCACCGACCTCCACCCTCCTCCATCCTCTACCCTCCATTGTCCCCCTCCAACCCCATCCACCCTCCATCTCCCTCCACTCTCCTCCACCCTCCAATGTCCCCCTCCAAACCCCCCACCCTCCCTCCTCCACCCTCCACCTCCACCTCCACCCTCCACCTCCACCTCCACCTCCACCTCCACCCTCCACCCGCCTCCATCCTCCTCCACCCTCCACCTCCACCCTCCACCCCCCTCCACTCTCCACCCTCGTCTACCCTCCACCTCCACCCTCCACCCTCCTCCACCCTCCACCTCCCTCCACCCTCCTCCACCCTCCACCGTCACCCTCCAACCCCCTCCAACCTCCACCGTCACCCTCCAACCCCCTCCACCCTCCTCCACCCTCCACCTCCACCCTCCACCCCCCTCCACCCTCCACCTCCAACCTCCACCCCCTCCACCCCCCTCCACCCTCCTTCACACACCACCTCCACCCTCCACCCCCCTCCACCCTCCTCCAATCAACATAGTAACCCTCCACCCTTGCCCTTCCACCGTCACCCTCCAACCCCCTCCGCCCTCTTCCACCCTCTAGCCCCCTCCACCGTCACCCTCCACCCTCCTCCACCCTCCATCGCCCTCCACCCTCACCCTCCACCCTCCTCCACCCTCCTCCACTCTCTACTGTCATCCTCCACCCTCAGCCCTCCACCGTCACCCTACAACCCCCTCCCCCATCCTCCACCCTCCACCTATATATGGAGTTCCATGATGTATGTGAGTACAATTAAACCAATGAATTGTTTAGATTTACTTAAGGGAGCATGTATGTATATGTGTCTTAATATGTTTGTTTGTATGGCTAGGTTTTTAGGTCTAGAAGATTAAATTTATGTGCACCATGTGAATAGACTCATGTTACATGAACTTTAATTGTGCATCTCCAAGTGACTAACCCAAAGTTCCTATATATGATCTAGGGACAATAAGAATAGGTTAATCTATATAGTATATTTGACTTCATAATGATTATATATATATATATATATATATATATATATATATATATATATATATATATATATATATTTATTTGTGTGTAATCTATATTGTATAATGTTTAATTTCTTCAAAAATACTTAAGTATAATTAATAAATGAATAAGAAAAATGATTTTTTATTATTAAGCAATCTAGTAAATATATGATTATTATTAAATTACCTAATCTACGTGTGTGTATGTTAAACTGAGAGTTACTATTAGTCTATTCCTACGTGTGCTTAAGTTAGAATATACTATGCATGAGATAGTAAATATATGATTATTATTAAATTACCTAATCTACGTGTGTGTATGTTAACCTGAGAGTTACTATTAGTCTATTCCTACGTGTGCTTAAGTTAGAATATACTATGCATGAGATAGTATATGTTATGTGTTGGTTAAGAAAAGGAAAACATGCGCTCGTATGAACCTACACACATATATATATATATATATATATATATATATATATATATATATATATATATATATATATATATATATATATATAAAAGAGAGATATTAACAATGTTAATTCCTAATGATGTCTCTACAGGTACGTCAAGACATGCACAGAGAGAGAGAGAGCCCTTCTGGCACCTCCCCTCTTCTTCATCGACTCTCCAAGCGACGACGAGAGAGAGAGAGAGAGAGAGAGAGAGAGAGAGAGAGCACCTCCCCCCCTCCTCCATCGCATGTGGCAGACAAACGGACAGAGAATCGCAGAGAGAGAGAGAGAGGGAGGGAGGGAGAGAGAAAGAGAGGGGAGAGAGAGAGAGAGAGAGAGAGAGAGAGAGCGCCTCCCCCCCTCCTCCATCGCCTATAGCAGACGAACAGACAGACAGAGAGAGAGAGAGGAGCACCTCCCCCCTCCTCCATCGCTTGTGGTAGACAGGTAGACAGAGAAGGAGAGAGAGAGAGAGAGAGAGAGAGAGAGAGAGAGAGAGAGAGAGAGCACCTCGCCCCCTCCTCCATTGCCTGTGGCAAACAAACAGACAGAGAGAGAGAGAGAGAGTCTATGCATAACTATATGACTGCATGCATGCATAAGTGGATGAATGCATGTATACATGAATGTATGAGTGTGAATATGTGAGAATGCATGATGTGCATGTATATGTATGCATGTATGCATGTATATAGTGCATGTGTGCATGTGAATGTATGTGTTTGCATGTATGCATGTGTATATATGATGTATGCATGTATGTATAAGTATGATGCATGTATGCATGTGAATGTATGTGTTTGCATGTATGCATGTGTATGTATGATGCATGTATGCATGTGAATGTATGATGCATGTATGCATGCGAATGTATGATGCATGTATGCATGTGAAGTGTGATGCATGTATGCATGTGAAGTGTGATGTATGTATGCATGTGAAGTATGATGCATGTATGCATGTGAATTATGGAGCATGTGTGCATGTAAATTATGAAGCATGTGTGCATGTGAATGTGTGATGTGTGTTTGCATGTATGCATGTGTATGTGTGTGATGCATGTATGTATGTGAAGTATGAAACATGTATGCATCTCTATGTACGATGCATGTATGCATGTGAAGTATGATGCATGTATGCATGTGAATTATGAAGCATGTGTGCATGTGAATGTGTCATCTGTGTTTGCATGTATGCATGTGTATGTGTGTGATGCATGTATGCATGTGAAGTATGATGCATGTATGCATGTGAATTATGAAGCATGTGTGCATGTGAATGTGTGATGTGTGTTTGCATGTATGCCTGTGTATGTGTGTGATGCATGTATGCATGTGATGTATGAAGCATGTATGCATGTGTATGTATGATGCATGTATGCATGTGAAGCATGATGAATGTATGCATGTGAATTATTAAGCATGCGTGCATGTGAATGTGTGATGTGTGTTTTCATGTATGCATGTGTATGTGTGTGATGCATTTGAAGTATGAAGCATGTATGCACGTGTATGTATGATGCATGTATACATGTGATGGGTGATGTATGTATGCATGTGAAGTATGATGCATGTATGCATGTGAGTTATGAAGCATGTGTGCATGTGAATTATGAAGCATTTGTGCATGTGAATGTGTGATTTTTGCTTGCATGTATGCATGTGAATGTGTGTGATGCATGTATGCATGTGAAGTATGAAGCATGTATGCATGTGTATGTATGAAGCATGTATGCATGTGAAGTGTGATGCATATGTGTGAAATCCATGTATGCTTGTGTATGTATGCATAAATGGATATACAGGAGTGTACGATGTATGCATGTATATTGAATCTATGCATGTGTATGTGTGATAAGTGCATGATGAATGTATGCATGTGAATTGTGATGCATTTATGCATGTGCAGGTATGATAAGTATGACGAATGTGTGCATGTGTGCATGAGAGGTGTGCGCATGTGCATGTATGTGAGTGATGTGTGCATGTGTGTATAAGTGATGTGTGCATGTGTGCATGAGTGATGTGTGCATGCGTGCATGTGTGCATGCGTGATGTGTGCATGTGTGCATGTGTGCATGAGTGATGTGTGCATGTGTGCATGTGTGCATGAGTGATGTGTGCATGTGTGCATGAGTGATGTGTGCATGAGAGTTGTATGTGAATGAGTGATGTGTGCATGTGTGCATGAGAGATGTGTGCATGTACATGTATGTAAATAATGTATGCATTTGCATGAGTAGGTATGATATGTATAATGCATGTATGCATGTGAATGTATGAAGTGCATATGTGCATATGATAGAATGTATGTGCATGTGCATAAGTGCATGTGCCTATGCATGTGAATTAAAGCATGAATGCATGTATATGTATGATGCATGTATATATGTATATTGTGATGCATGTATGCATGTGTAATGTTTATGTATGCATGTGTGCATGTGTATGTATGATGCATGTATGCATGTGAAGTGTGATGCATGTATGCATGTGAAGTATGATGCATGTATGCATGTGAATTATGAAGCATGTGTGCATGTGAACTATGAAGCATGTGTGCATGTGAATGTGTGATGTGTGTTTGCATGTATGCATGTGTATGTGTGAAATGCATGTATTCTTGTGTATGTATGCATAAATGCATATACATGAGTGTAAGATGTATGCATGTATATTGAATATATGCATGTGCTTGTGTGATAAGTGCATGATGAATGTATGCATGTATACTGTGATGCATGTATGCATGTGTAATGTTTATGTATGCATGTATGCATGTGCATGTGTGATAAGTGCATGATTCATGTATGCATGTGTATCGTGAATGAAGTGCATGTATATGTATGCATGAATGCATGTGCATAATTGTGTGAGATGCATATGCATATAAGTTGCATGCACGAGGTATGTGCATGTGCATGTATGTTAGAGATATGTGCATGTGTCCATGAGAGGTGTGTGCATGTGCATGTATGTTAGAAGTGTGTGCATGTGCATGTATGTGAGTAATGTGTGCATATGTACATGAGATGTGTGCATGTGCATGTATGTTAGAGGTGTGTGCATGTCCATGTATGCTAGAGATGTGTGCATGTGTGCATGAGAGGCATATGCATATGAATGAGTTGTATGAATGAGTGCATGTGTAAGAGTGCATGAGTGCATGTGCATATATGAAGTAGATAGGTGATATAAATAAGTGTATGTGCATATGTGAGGTATGTGCATATGCCTATATGAAGTAGATGTATGCATGACTATAATACATATGATTATTTGTGCATAAATGCATAATAGGCATGAAGGGAATTGCATTAGAAGTACATGCTAATGTATGAGTATGCATGTTAAAGTTAATATTTTATATGTAAGCATATGAAATAGATATGTTTATATGAGAATGTATTTGAGTGTGTAGTTACATATGCATAAGAAAGTTAATTAAGGAATTGCATTAGAAGTACATGCTAATGTATGAGTATGCATGTTAAAGTTAATATTTTATATGTAAGCATATGAAATAGATATGTTTATATGAGAATGTATGTGAGTGTGTAGTTACATATGCATAAGAAAGTTAATTAACATGTGTTAGACTAGATTTAAATTATGTTACATTTTGAGTGTTAGATTTATAAATGAGTGTTTTATATTAATAAATACATACTTATTTTTCTCCTAATGATGTCTCTACAGATCATTTTGAGGAAGAATTGACTAGCATTGAAGAGGACTTGATGAGATTTATAAGATAGAAGCTGCTTTAATGCCGCTAATTCTAGTCATAATCTTTGAACTATAAAATTATGTATTAAGCTTTTGTATAGGAATATCTTCTAAAATCTATATTAGAACTTTTTACAAGCACCTGTATAGGACTAGTTTTGGTTCTAAAGTTTTAGCATTTCCACTATACAATTTAATTAATTTCTTATATTGCACTTTCTTATGTCTGAAAATATTGCATCTACAAGTAAGTTTGCTACTAAAAATAAACAATTCGATAGTTCTTTTATTTTAGGTACTCTTTTACCCATACCTATTGAAAGTACGTGTACTCAAATCAGTGAAAACGGGATAAGTAACAATTTAGAAGTAATAGAAATAGTTAAAGATCGAATTGAAGATGAAAACTTATATTCTCTAGAATACGATCGTAACTTATCTAGAGTTTTACCTTTACTCTCAATTGTCTTACCTGAACCAGAAAATAGAAAAAAATTATTTTCTCCAACCTTAAAAAGAAATACTCTTCCAGAACAAAAAGAAAATCTCGTAGTTGATCTCATTAAAGATAGAATAACTAGCGAAGAATTAATTTTACCTTCATATTTAGATGTTATATGTAGATATAGAGATGCACTTCCATACGGACCATAGAGACTTTACTTTTCATGTTTACGAATATTGCATCTACAAGTAAGTCTTCACCTAAAAATAAAGAAATAGATAGCTCTTTTATTCTAGATACGCTTTTACTTGCTCTGTTAGAGAATAGTACTATGCAAATAAATGAGAGCAAGGATAGTGTAGATATAGAAGAAAAAGAAAAAGTTAAAGATCATATTGTAGCTAAAACCTTATACTCTTCATCATATGTTTACATATTATCTAGATTTAGAACCTTGTGTTCAATAGCTTTTCCAGATTTTGAGAGAAGAGAAATTTTGTTTCCACCTCCCCCTAAAACGAAAACTCAATCGAAAAATGACGAGGTAGACATTATTAAAACTTGTATTACTCAGAAAGTTTCTAAACGTATTACTGAAGAAAAACATATCTTAACAACATATCAAAACGCTAGAGATGCAGTTCCATATGAATCTTAGTTTTTTAGACTAAACTTAAATAGTGTGTTAAACTCTAGTTAATACTTCTCCACACTTGGAAACCTCAACCTAGATCCTAAAGCACATGAAGAAACACCAGCATGCAGTCACACAGTGAGGTTAGCATAAGTCTATTTGGATGAGCAGTTGCCTCCTTTCACACCCCTTGACAACTTTGGTGAACCCGATATGAAACGTGATGCTAGTGTGCTTAAGTTTTTGGTTGTATTGTCAGTTTTTATTTAGAATAATAAACTTTATTTTCTTCTTGTATTCTAGATTAGAGCCAAGTGATGATAGGCCTCTTTCTGTGCCAAGCCAAAATCCTTATTTAATTGAGGCGCTGGTAAGGGATAGAGATGAAATAATGTGTTAAACAGCATGGCGGTCTCCTGTTGATCAGGCCTCTCTTTATTCTCACATTTCCAATGTTGAGGAGAAACGGAGACGATATGATATTGAGGATGATATAGATGAAGGAGATAGGAGGGTGACTAAGAGTCAAACAAGAGAGAATGAAAAGAAAAATGACAAGAAGGTACAATTTGAAGATACAAATTTAACTCAAGAAGAGAAAAGAAGGATAATTAAAGAAGGAAAAAAGCCAACCGATTTTTGAGAGCTCGAGAAGAAGAACGACGCTAGGGAAATCTTGAATGATATACTTCTAAAAAGTCAAATAATAATGTCTCTTGAACAAGTGTTTTCAATAGCAAAACCGGAGTTCAAGGATAGTTTTATTCGACTAATTAGAAGGAGACGTTTTCCATTGCCACAAGACAAAGATATGCAAGATGTGGAGGAAGAAACTCTAGCTATGAATAATGCAGTAAGATTAAGTGAGAGTGATTATGAAGAAGATGAAGAGTTTACAACTTGGAGTGTGAATAGAAATTTTTAAGGACCGATTCAACCTGATGACGAGATGTTAAAGTGAACGTAAATTTAACACTACCTTCTGTGCATGAGAAACACCAGAAGTAAAAATTAGAATTGGAGATGAAAAAGATTCCTGTTTACCTTTGGCTCTCATTGACTCGGGGTAAGAGATAAATGTTATCTCAAAGAAATCTTTTGACAAGTTTAGATGGCCGATTGGCAAAGAGCATGGCTCGAGGATGAGAACAGTTGACAATGGCTCTGGCTTTTTATTAGGTGCATGTGCGAATGTGCCTATAATGATAGGTGGTGTTTGGGAAGAATTTCACTTCTTCATTCAAGATAATTGTTCATATGAAGTAATTCTCGGACAGCCATTTATAGCTCAGATGAGAATGGAAACAAAAACAATGAATGACTGGTCAATATATGCAAGAATTCGATCCAAATTAGGGATGGATTCTTTGCAAGTCATGACAGTCTGCCCAAATCATATAAGAAATAGAAAGAACCTAAGAAGAAACCGCATTGACACGATCAGTCATGTATGTGATGATTCATCACCTGTGAAAGAATATGGGACATATTATGACCAAAATTTTTGTTAGACTCCACTATTGAGGGGGACAATAGTGGACATTGTTTTGATGTCTCGCCTAACGATGTACATAATTTTGAAAATTATTTAGTTTGTACTCCTACAACTAGCGTACATTATATTACAAAAAAAAACTTACAAAAATATTTAGAAAACAAAATCAAAAATATTCTAGAGAAGTAGGATTAATTTTACCTGATGAAAAAATTGATTGTATAATTGAACTCTCGAAAAGTACTACCTTATTAGAAGGGCTTGAAACTTCTTCCCAAGAAAATTTAGAACTAAATCCGATTATTCTTAACTCTATTCAAGAACATGAGATTATTAGTGAATTCATCCTAGAACATGAAGTTACCATAAAAACTAAATACAAGACAGTAGAAAAGAAAATAAAGCATGTAGCTCAACCCTTACCTAAGGATACTCATGATATATTCCACGAGTATCTGAAGATCCTATACCTAGAGACCGATCTAAGATAGGTCATACGTTTATAGAGGAATCTAAGAAATATATTAAATTCAGAGATGAATTTCTTACCGAAATAGAAAAAGATCAGTTTACAAACATGATCATTCTTCATGGTAAAGTGTTTTCTTTATTTCCACACGAAATAGGATGTGTAGACCCAAACTTAGTAGCTCCGATGATTATTTTCACTATACTGCACATTCCTTGGAATCTTTGTCTGATACCAGTCCCAAAGGCTCATTTACCTAAGCTAATGAGACTATTAAAGGAAAAGACTTCCATGAGAATCTTGGAGCCATCCTTAGTACCATACTCCAATAGATGGTTCACCGTACCGAAAACAAATGGGAAGCTACGCTTTATTCAGGATCTGAAGCCTGTGAATAAAGTCACTATTAGGAATGTAGGAATGGGTTTTATTGTAAATGAGTTTGCCAAGGCATTTTTCGATCATTCCATCTATTCAATGGGAGATCCGTATTCAGGGTATGATCAGTTTCAATTAGCCATCGAAAGTCAAGATGTGACCACAATGAAGAATCCTTTGGATTTAGTGTGCATTGTTGGAGTTTTTCACCTCCAAAATATAGCAAGAAGTAGGTGGAACCCCCTAGGAACAAGTTGACCTTCTCACAAACTTCATTGTAGAAAACTAGTCATGCTTGCAAAGCTTACTGCTCTCTAGTGGATTGGAATTTTCTAAAACTGTTTAACCACATAAACTAAAGACCACAATCTTTCCAATGAGCCAAAGAACACTCAATTTGGATAAATACACAAAGAGATATGGCCTCTGCAAGTTGGAGGTTTAAGAGTTAGGTAAATTAGCTTAGATCACTAAAGACTTTAAGAGTTAGATCCGCATCATGACTATAAAATAATCCTTCGTTCATGGTACCTTTCAAATATCTAAGCACTCTTTTTGTTGCATGCATATGAGCTACTCTAGGTTCATGCATAAACTATGACAATACTCCCACTGCATAGCATATATCTGGTCTAGTTTTTGTTGCATAAATCAAAGATCCTACCACGGATCTATATGCATTCATATCATGTAACTCATCACCTTCCTTTGCACTCAACTTTACATTACATTCCATTGGAGTAGAAACAAATTTACATTCCTGCATACCAAACCTTTTCAGCATATCACATATATACTTTCTCTATATCAACCAGATACCTTCATCGCCATACACAATTTCAATCCCAAGAAAGTATCTAAGCAAACCAAGATCTGAAATTTTAAATTCCTTTCCCAAATTACCTTTTATCTCATCAATTGCTTTTGCATCATTCCCTGTAATCAACAAGTCATTCACATAAATGCATACATAGACACACATGTCATCTACATGTTTTACATAAAGTGAAGGATCAGCATGACTCGCTGTGTATTCTTGCAGCATAAGATACTTTACCAACCTTGCATTCCATGCCCTTGGCGCCTACTTAAGACCATACAATGCCTTCTTTAACCTGCATACATGATTAGGACATTTTGCATCCACATAACCATCTGGTTGTGACATATACACTTCTTCATTTAACTCACCATTAAGAAAGGCATTTTTTATATCGAGTTGATATATATTCCACCTTTTACTTGCAGCTAAAGCCAACAAAGTTCTCACCGTTGCCATGTTTGCTACTGGACTAAATGTTTCCTCATAGTCCAATCCTTGAGTTTGATTATATCCTTTTGCTACAAGTCTAGCCTTATATCTTGACACACTACCATCACTATTTCTTTTAATCTGAAAAATCCACTTGCAATCAATTACCTTTTGTTTTGGTGTTTTTGGAACTAAATTCCAAGTCTTGTTATCCTGTAGTGCTTCCGTTTCTTCTCTCATTGCTTTCTCCCACTTTTCATCTCCTTTTGCCTCATCATAACATGTGGGTTCATTTTCCTGCTCAACTTTTGTCATAAAAGCATAATAAGTATTCATAAAAGATTCATAAGTATACCTTTGAGGTTGCTTACTCACTCTTGAAGTTCTTCTTACCTCTAATGTAGATGCTCTTCCTTTCTTATTAGGAACCTTTGATGATTCTCCATACTCACATACATCACTAATTTCCTCTCCTTCATCATTAACTTTAACAAGTTTGAGTTTACCTTTACTTTTAACACTTGGAGGTGACTCTTGCCTTAATCTTCCATTGAAAGGTGATCCTCTTTCTTCATCCAAACCACTCCTTTCATCATTTAAACTTCCTGATGGCTGAACTATGCATTCATCTCCTTCAACCACACCTTCTTCATTTTCATCCATGACCTGCAAACAATTCTTATCTGCATACCATGAAAGTGATTCATCAAAGTTTACATCTCTTGACACAACAACCTTATTGGTATGAGGATTATAGCATCTATATCCTCTTTGAGTATCTGCATAACCAATAAATATACATTTTTCTGATTTCGCATCAAGTTTAGATCTCACCTCACTAGGTACATGTACATAACATACACAACCAAATACTTTCAAATGACTTACACTTGGTTTCCTTCCATGCCATACCTCATATGGTGTCAAATGATGAACTCCAGCAGTCGGAAATCTATTCATAATGTAAACACTTGTGCTAACAGCTTCAGCCCAAAAATAATTAGGAAAACACATATCATTAAGAATGCTTCTAGATGCTTCTGCTATGATTCTATTTCTTCTTTCTGCAACTCCATTTTGTTGTGGAGTATACCTGCATGTAACTTCTCTTTTGATACCTTCATCATACAAAAAATCAGTAAAAGCTTGAGAGAAATACTCTCCCCCTCCATTAGATCTTAGCTTCTTAATATATCTTCCTGTTTGCTTTTCGACATATGATTTGAACTTCTTGAAACAATCAAAGTCCTCACTCTTATGTTGACTGAAATACACAAATATCATTCTACTATGATTATCAATGAATGATACATAGTACTTATTACCAATCAAGGATGCCTCTTTAGTAGGTCCCCACACATCTGTGTGTATGAGATCTAGCAAACCATCACTTACATAGCTTGAATGCTTGAAAGGTTGTCTATTCTGCTTACCCATTTGACATGCTTCATAAAGATGCACCATATGTTGCTTAGTAAGATCAGGTAATCCTTCAACAATCCTCTTCTTTGATAGCTCCTTTAACCTGTGTACATTCATGTGTCCAATTCCTTTGTGCCATAGATCAAGCTCTGCTATTTGATGCATACCATAAGAGAAATAGTTTGTATGATTTGGGTTTACCTTGAATGTAAACAATCTACCTTGTTTTTGACCTCTAGCAATTAACCTCCTTTGCTTTGGATCCTCAATGAAGCAACCTGCATGATTAAATCTTATTTGCAAACCTTTTTCTACCATTTGACCAACTGACATCAGATTCTTAGTGATCGTTGGCACATAAAGTACATCCTTCAAGCAATTTGTCTTGCTCTTATCCTGCATAACGACATCTCCAACTTGCATAGTCTTATGTGTTGTATCATCTCCTATTTCAACATGACCTTTACATGAAGGATTATGCATATTAGAAAACCATGAAGCATCATGAGACATGTGATTAGAACAGCCACTATCTACATACCATACATTGCTATTGCAATTCATCTTAGTTTCTACATTCATCATAAGAAGAGAATCATAATCATCACTTTTACCTTCAATTGCATAATTTCCTTGTTGTTTACCTCTCCTTGAATAGCCTCCTCTTCGATTACCACCTTGATTATTTTCATTTTGATAACAATCTTTGGCATAGTGTCCATACCTTCCACATATATAGCAATTGTTCTTATCTTCACTCCTTTGTCTTTGATTGTAGTTGTAGTAGCCTCTCGTACCTCTCGCACTTGATCTTCCTCTTCCTCTTGTGTTGAAGAAGCCACTTGAAGTCCCTTGATCATCGCTCCTTCTTCCTCGACCTCTATTTGAACCTCTTCTACCTCTGCTTCCACCTCTTGATGATCCTACATAAAGAGCTTGTCCTTGAGATCCTTTTTTATTTGAAGTAGAACCATTTAGATTCATCTCCTCCGTGACCATGAGGGCAATAAGTTGATCAAAATCTGGTAATTCTCCTCTGACATAAACTGAAGTAATGAAGGGTTTCCATCTCTCATCATCTTTGAGTCCGTTGAGAGTATGTGCAACCAAGTCGTCGTCCTCCACATGAGCTTGAATTGATCCTAGTTGATCTTCAATCTCTTTAACTTTCAATATGTAATCATTGACCGATGTCCTTGTATCTTTCTTTATGTTATTCAACTCATTTTTGAGTTGAATCTTCCTTGCTCTTGTACCTGTAGCATACAACCTTTCCAATGCAAGCCAAACATCTCTACTTGTGTCTAGATCTTGTATGTGTCCTACCATTGAATCTTGAATATTTTGTGATGAAATGAATATAACCCTTTTGTCTATTTCATTCCAAAGTCTAAACTCCCTCAATTGTTTCTGCTTTGGATCCTCTGGTAATGTGGGTTTGATATATGTGCCGTCAATCAAACCATAGAAGCCTCTACCTTGCAAGTATGCTGTGATTCTAAACTTCCATGCTTGATAATTGGTCTTATCAAGCTTCTCTATTTGTGCATGTTGGTCTCCCATAACACGAATGGTAAGCTTCCTCCTTTAAGCCTTCTTTCCAATGTGTCTGATGAGAAGAAATATAATATTTACCTTGTAAATGAGGTATGTGCACCTTTCTTTGCTTGGATGTTGCTTGAGATGCCTCCTTGCGATCTTCTTCTACCTTTGTGTAGTGTTGATGATGAACTGCTTCTTTGATAGCTTCAAATTCTTCATCAAGGTATGATAACCTTCTCCAAGCCTCTAAGTACTTGCTCTGATACCAATGTTGGAGTTTTTTGACCTCCAAAATATAGCAAGAAGTAGGTGGAACCCCCTAGGAACAAGTTGACCTTCTCACAAACTTTATCATAGAAAACTAGTCATGCTTGCAGAGCTTACTCCTCTTTACTGGATTGGAATTTTCTAAAACTGTTTTAACCACGTAAACTAGAGATCACGAGCTTTCCAATGAGCCAAGGAACACTCAATTTAGATAAATACACAAGGAGATATGACCTCTGCAAGTTCGAGGTTTAATGGAGACCTTTAGCAGGGATAAAACCAAAGAACAGACACTACTTGCAGAGAGTACTGCTCTTAGCTCACAAATGCAATGATTATGAAAAATTTATAGGAAGAAAGTGGACAGTAAGAGCTTTCAAATGAGCCATCAAACATGTAATTTGGATATATAATGAGGGAGATACAAGCTCTGCAATATCTGCATACAAAACTACAGCAGCATAGAGATACACATATGACTCTCTTGGACATCCCACAAGATCACGACTTCTCTCCTCTTTTTATAGCATGGAGAACTAATCTAGAACCTTCCTAATACATCTAAACTCGTGGTTGACACTTGGGTGGAGGTTTTACATGACTCAAGTGCTCAAATAAGCAAAGTATTGATGGACTTTGAGAACTAGCCACATCGACCTTCCAATTGGACACCACTGCAGCTCCCTTGTGACTCACTAAGTTGACTCACCATGTTCTAGAACTCACGTGCTATTTTTGCTATCTTTTATGAATAATATGAGCCTTCTTGAAGTATTTAAAGACTTCCCAAAGGTATTTACATAATTTGAAACTTGTACCATACATAAAACAAATGTTCGCAACATTGTGTACTTTACCACAAGGAGCGATGAATTTTGTGGCACACATGATGAATGCTATGAATCTGGTCTTACATGACTTTATGCCAAAAGTGACAATGCCTTTTATTGATGAAATTCCAATAAAAGGGTGTGTGGAAAAAGAAAAAGATGAGAATTTAGATTCATCTCGTTGCAGAAAGTTTGTCTCCTGCCATATTTCCGATTGTGTGAGATGTTTCAAAGATTTGAAGAGATTGGACTAACTTTCTCCCTAGAGAAATCTTTTGGTGTTAATGAAGTGCTGATAGTTGGGCATTTATGTGGTCATTATGGTCATAGGCCTTATCCGGCAAGTTGATGCCATTAGTAGAATTTCTCAGAGGTGTCACAATGTTAGTGAAGTAAGGAGATTCTTAGGTGCATGTGTTTTCTATGTCATCTCGATCCCTCACTTTGCTCACATAGCGAACCCACTTTATGATTGTTACGAGAAAGAAAGAAATTCTATTGGATTGATGAGCATACGAGAAGGATGAGATGTCTAAAGAAATTTCTTATCAATGATTTGATCTTGAAACGTATTGATTACACAGGAAATAAGTCTGTAATCTTAACCATTGACACTAGTCGTACTAGTATAGGCTGGGTCATTGGGAAAGATGATGAGAAGAACCAAAGATACGTAGTTCGCTTTGGAGCTAAAATCTTACATGATACTCAAAGGAATTATCCTCAGATTAAGAGAGAATTATGAGGATTAGTTACGGCTTTAAAAACAGATGAGGAATACTTTATTGGAGCTAATGTCATAGTAGAGACTGACTATCTTTCGTTAATAGGTTTAATTGCCAATTTATCATCTACAGACATAGCTATGTTACAATGGATAGCCTTTATTAAATTTATTAAACCTTCTTTTGTACATATTGCTAGTAAACATAACACTGTTAGTGATATGATTTCAAGAGCAAAGTTTGACAATGATAGTGAAGCAATAGATAAACATATTAACTTAATTAATTATGAAACATCTACTTATACGTAAGAGAGGTTTAGAGAAGATGAATATGAAGGAGAGTGGAAAGATATAGGATACTATCTAAGTACATTTCAACCTATTCCAAGCTTCTCCTCAAATCAATTCCGAAACATCACGAAAAAGTCTTTCAACTTCTTCTTGAAAGATGGATATCTTTGGAGACATGCTAAAGGAAAGGTAAGAAACCCGCAAAGAGTACTAGGCTTAAAAAATTTTCAAGTGCAAGTTATTCAAGAAATGCATGAAATCCTTTAGGCTAGTCATAAAGGTTTTGTAGCCACGTATGAGAAGATTCGCAAAAGCTACTGGTGGATGAGGATGTATGTAACTGTGAAAGAATTTGTGAGCACTTGTACTACGTGCTAGTTACATTCCTCTATCAAGCATAGAGACCCTTTGCATCCCACCTATCCACCTTGTATTCACTACAAGTGGGTAGATGATCTTGTGACCATGCCTAAAAGCAATAGTGGTATGAGACACATCGTTCTTGCACGAGAAGATACAACAAATCACGTTAAGGGTAGAGTGCTTCATTCCAATACTACTTATAATATATGCGTAGTTCTTTTAGAAGAAGTAATATCTAGATTTGGATATGTAGAAAAAATAGTAGCATATCGAGGTGAGCTAGATGCTAGAGAGGCAAGAGAGTTCTTTGCACATCATGAAACTCAATTGTCTCTTATGACTCCCTATAATCCTAAAGAAAATGAAAAAATTGAACGAGGGTATCCTTCGATAGTGAAGGCTATTTCAAAAGCATCCCATGGGGATATTGGACAATCGCCATAATATCTCCCATTTGCTCTATGGGCCAATAGGGTGACGTACATGAGAACAATTGGTGTTATGCTGGCTGAACTTATGTACTATCATAAGTCAATATTTCCCATACATACTCAGATAGTTAATTGGATGAATTTGGATTGGGAAGATAATGTTTCAAGAGAGGAATTATTAGCATTTAGGATGAAACAACTAAAACAAGGTAACGAAAATGTAAAAAAAGCTATTAAAAAAGTGAAACAATCATGATTGAAAAATAAAATATATTTTGACAAGAAACATCGCTTGATGCCGCAACCAATAGAGAGTGATGATTGGGTGCTTGTATATGATAGTAATTTCAAGACTCAATATGATGCATGCCGTAAACTAACTAAACATTGGTTTGGGCCATATGTTGTTTCTGTTTTTGAGATAGGTACATATAAATTACGAGAATTTGATAGTACTGTGTAAAGGAATGTAATTGCAGGGAAAAGAATAAAGCTATTTAAAAGAAGAGCTAGCAATAAGTTCGAGCTGGACAAAGACTTCCTAGAAGACAAAGATAAAGATGAAGAATAATAAGGTGATTTAATTATAATTATTCTTTACTATTTATAAAAATGTTTCTTTTCACACATTTCATAATTAGGAAATAATTTGTTTCTGATATATAGATAACTAAAATTACATAGATAATGAAAAAGAAATTAAAGTAGGAATATGTATGCAAGTTGAAGGTCTAATTTATGGAACTTATAATGTGTTGTAAGGATAGGAGTGTGGAACACTTGACCTACGACCCTTAGTAAAAGTGAATTTACTTTATACAAGTAGGCTTTTTTATTTTCTGAACCCGTTAAGCAAATTAGATCCTAGTTTTGATTGTAGCATACGTCTAGATCCTCAGCTCTGATTATGGGTTAAGCCTTTCCCCTTAAACAAAAATGTTGTGAAGAAAAAAGAAAGAGAAAAATGAGAACATCAAGCAGTACATTAACGGCTACTACAAGATGGACAAAGAAAAAGAAAAAAAAAAAGAAATGGAAAATTAGTATGATTGAGTTGTGGTCTAGAAATCACTTCTAAAATACATTGCGAGCTATATGCGGTAGAGGTTTGCTGCAAAAGAATTAGTCAGATGTATCTTATGGCAGACGACTAAGAAATAGAAGAGAGAATACTTATGTAAATTAATCTTACTTCTAAACAAGGTTAAGGGAATGGTAAGTACCACGAGTGTCTAAATGACCATTATAGGATTTTCTTAATTTGTCTTTTTGACTGTATGCATTGAACGAAATGATTTCCTATTTATATTTACATAATTTTATGAATTTTATTTATTATTAGAAACATAATTTGAATTTAGAAACATTTATTATCATATTACTTAGAGTCAATTTATAATTTTTTTTCAAAGAATTTAATGCTGCTTTCCATTGAACTCCAGGTTGCCCCATTGAGGACGATGTGCATGTTTGGTGGGAGCAGATGTGGGAAGGATTTCCTCACTCGAATTAACATATGGAAAATAAAAGTGCTTTGATTCAAAGTTGATTAATTGATATCTCTCTCAAATATTTTTTTAATGCATTGGTTTAAATTGACTAAACTTTTCTCTTGAGTACTTGCAGGCAAAAGAAGTAAATTTTTTGTTAACAGAGAATGGAGGATTAATTGAACCCTTATTTGGACTCTTCATTTTATGGCCATTTATATGTTTATGAGATCACTAAGTGTGTGCATATGTTTTCATAATCATAAGAAGATATCTATGTCAGAATGAAGGAGATTTTATGTATGAATATGTATATGTGTCTTTGTTTATAGGGTTGTATATCTATATATATGTGAATGCACTTAATTATGTATGTGTTCATGTGTCTATGAGTGTGAGTGTGAATGCGGGTTTTATGCCAACATGTATGTATTTGCATATCTATATTTAAAAGATACATATGTGTGCACCTATGTCTATGTGTTTATGAATTTTTGCCTAGCTCAGCATGGGTATATATATGGAGTTCCATGATGTATGTGAGTACAATTAAACCAATGAATTGGTTAGATTTCCTTAAGGGAGCATGTATGTGTTTGTGTGTTAATATGTTTGTTTGTATGCATAGGTAGGTCTATAAGATTTAAGATATGTGCACCATGTGAATTGACTCATGTTACATGAACTTTAATTGTACATCTCCAAGTCACTAACCCAAAGTGCCTATATATGATCGAGGGGCATTAAGAATATATGGGTTAATATATATACTACATTTAACTTGATAATGCTTATATATATGTAATCTATATTATGTAATGTTTAATTTCTTCAAAAATACTTTAGTATAACTAATAAATGAATAAGATAAATGATTTTTTATTATTAAGCAATATAGTAAATATATGATTATTACTAAATTACCTAATCTATGTGTTTGTAAGTTAAAATGAGAGTTACTATTCATCTATTCCTATGTGTGCCTAAGTTAGAATATAGTATGCATAAGTTCCTATGAACTTATATATATATATATATATATATATATATATATATATATATATATATATATATATATATATATATATATATATATATATATATATATATATATATATATATATATATATATATATATATATATATATATATATATGAGAGACAGAGAGAGAGAGAGAGAGCGCTTCTGACACCTCCTCTCTTCTTCATCAACTCTACAAGTGACGATGAGGAGACACACACACACACACACACACACAGAGATAGATAGAGAGAGAGAGAGAGAGAGAGCACCTCCCCCCTCCTCCATCACCTCCGACAGACAGACAGACAAAGGAAAGAGAGAGAGAGAGAGAGAGAGAGAGAGAGAGAGAGAGAGAGAGAGCGAGAGAGAGAGAGAGAGAGAGAGAGAGAGAGAGAGAGAGAGAGAGAGAAAAGCACCTCCCCCCTCCTCCATCACCTACGGTAGATAGAGAAACAGAGAAGGGGAGATAGAGATAGATAGAGAGAGAGAGATAGATAGAGAGAGAGCACCTCCCCCTCTTGCTCCATCACCTATGGCAGATGGACAGACAGAGAAGGGGAGATAGAGAGAGAGAGAGAGACAGAGAGAGAGAGAGACAGAGATAGAGAGAAAAAGCACCTCCCCCCTCCTCCATGGCCTGCCACAGACATACAGACAAAGAAGGCGAGAGAGAGATAGAGAGAGAGAGAGAGAGTGAGAGAGGCTGGGAGAGAGTCTATGCATAAGTGTATGAATGCATGTATGCATGAATGTATGAGTGTGAATATGTGAGAATGCATGATGTGCATGTATATGTATGTATGTATATAGTGCATGTGTGCATGTCCATGTATGTGTTTGCATGTACACATGTGTATGTATGATTCATGTATGCATGTATGCATGTGAATGTATGTGTTTGCATGTATGCATGTGTATGTATGATGCATGTATGCATGCGAATGTATGATGCATGTATGCATGCGAATGTGTGATGCATGTATGCATGCGAATGTATGATGCATGTACGCATATGAAGTGAGATGCATGTATGCATGTGAAGTGTGATGCATGTATTCATGTGAAGTATGAAGCATGTATGCATGTGTATGTATGATGCATGTATGCATGTGAAGTGTGATGCATGTATGCATGTGAGGTATGATGCATGTATGCATGTGAATTATGAAGCATGTGTGCATGTGAATGTGTGATGTGTGTTTGCATGCATGCATGTGTATGTGTGTGATGCATGTATGCATGTGAAGTATGAAGCATGTATGCATGTGTATGTATGATGCATGTATGCATGTGAAGTGTGATACATGTATGCATGTGAAGTATTATACATGTATGCATGTGAATTATGAAGCATGTGTGCATGTGAATTATGAAGCATGTGTGCATGTGAATGTGTGATGTGTGTTTGAATGCATGCATGTGTATGTGTGTGACATCGATGCATGTGAATTATGAAGTATGCATGCATGTGAATGTGTGGTGTGTGTTTGCATGTATGCATGTGTATGTGTGTGATGCATGTATGCATGTGAAGTATGATGCATGTATGCATGTGAATTATGAAGCATGTGTGCATGTGAATTATGAAGCATGTGTGCATGTGAATGTGTGATGTGTGTTTGCATGCATGCATGTGTATGTGTGTGATGCATGTATGCATGTGAAGTATGAAGCATGTATGCATGTGTATGTATGATGCATGTATGCATGTGAAGTATGATGCATGCATGCATGTGAATTATGAACCATGCGTGCATGTGAATGTGTGATGTGTGTTTGCATGTATGCATGTGTATGTGTGTGATGCATGAATGCATATGAAGTATGAAGCATGTGTGCATGTGTATGTATGATGCATGTATGCATGTAAAGTGTGATGGATGTATGCATGTGAAGTATGATGCATGTATGCATGTGAATTATGAAGCATGTGTGAATGTGAATTATGAAGCATGTGTGCATGTGAATGTGTGATGTGTGTTTGCATGTATGCATGTGTATGTGTGTGATGCATCTATGCATGTGAAATATGAAGTATGTATGCATGTGTATGTATGATGCATGTATGCATGTGAAGTGTGATGGATGTATGCATGTGAAGTATGATGCATTTATGCATGTGAATTATGAAGAATGTGTGTGTGTGAATTTGTTATGTGTGTTTGCATATATGCAAGTGTATGTGTGAAATGCATGCATGCTTGTGTATGTATGCATAAATGCATATACATGACTGTAAGATGTATTCATGTATATTGAATATATGCATGTGTATGTGTGATAAGTGCATGATGAATGTATGCATGGGAATTGTGATGCATTTATGCATGTATAGGTATGACAATTACGATGATTGTGTGCATGTGTGCATGAGAGGTGTGTGCATGTGCATGTATGTGAGTGATGTGTCCATAAGTGATGTGTGCATGCATGCATGAGTGATGTGTACATGTGTGCATGAGTGATGTGTGCATGTGTGCATAAGTGATGTGTGCATGAGTGATGTGTGCATGTGTGCATGCGTGTTGTGCACATGAGAGTTGTGAGAATATGTGAATGAGTGATGTGTGCATGTGTGCATGAGGGATGTGTGCATGTGCATGTACGTAAATAATGTATGCATTTGCATGAGTAGGTATGATATGTATAATGCAGGTATGCAAGTGAATGTATGAAGTGCATATGTGCATATGAAATAATGTAAGTGCATGTGCATAAGTGCATGTGCCTATGCATGTGAATTGATGCATGTATGCATGTATATGTATGATGCATGTATACATGTATATTTTGATGCATGTATGCATGTGTAATATTAATGTATGCATGTGTATGTATGAGGCATGTATGCATGTGAAGTGTGAAGCATGTATGCATGTGAAGTATGATGCACGTATGCATGTGAATTATGAAGTATGTGTGCATGTGAGTTATGAAGCATGTGTGCATGTGAATGTGTGATGTGTGTTTGCTAGCGTATCTAGAATAAAAGAGCTATCTATTTCTTTATTTTTAGTTGAAGACTTACTTGTAGATGCAATATTCGTAAACATGAAAAGTAAAGTCTCTATGGTCCGTATGGAAGTGCGTCTCTATATCTAGATATAGTGTCTAAATATGAAGGTAAAATTAATTCTTCATTAGTTATTCTATCTTTAATGAGATCAACTACGATGTTTTCTTTTTGTTTTCGAAGAGTATTTCTTTTTAAGGTTGGAGGAAACAAATCTTCCCATATTTTTAGATATAAGAAAGTGCAACATAAGAAATTAATTAAACTGTATAGTGGAAATGCTAAAACTTTAGAACCAAAATTGGTCCTATACAGGTGCTTGTAAAAAGTTCTAATACAAATTTTAATATTCCTATAGAAAAGCTTAATACATATTTTTATAATTCAAAGATCATATAATGAATTAGAATCAGTGGCATTAAAGTAGCTTCTATCTCGTAAATCTCGTCAAGTCCTCTTAAGTGCTCATCAATTCTTCTTCAAACTTATCTGTAGAGACATCATTAGGAGAAAAATAAGTATTTCTTTATTAATATAAAACACTCATATATAAATCTAATACTCAAAACTTAACATAATTTAAATCTATTATAACACTTTTAATTAGCTTTCTTATGCATATGTAACTACACACTCACATACATTCTCAAATAAATGTATCTATTTCATATGCTTACATATAAAACATTAACTTTAACATGCATACTCATACATTAGCATGTTCTTCTAATGCAAATCCCTTCATGCCTATCATGCATTTATGCACAAGTAATCATATGTATTTAACTCATGCACAATCTACTTCATATAGGCATATGCACATACTTCACATATGCACATACACTCATTGATATCACCTATCTACTTCATATATGCACATGCACTCATGCACTCTTACACATGCACTCATGCATACAACTCATTCATATGCATATGCCTCTCATGCACACATGCACACATCTCTAACATACATGCACATGCACACACCTCTAACATACATGCACATGCACACACATCTCATGCACACATGCACACATTACTAACATACATGCACATGCACACACTTCTAACATACATGCACATGCACACACCTCTCATGCACACATGCACAGATCTCTAACATACATGCACATGCACACACCTCTCATGCATGCAACTTATATGCATATGCATCTCACACAATTATGGACATGAATTCATGCATACATATACATGCACTTCATTCTTAATACACATGCATACATGTATCACGCACTTATCACACATACACATGCATACATACACATTACACATGCATACATGCATACATACACATAATACATGCATACATGCAGCACAATATACATGCATACATTCATCATGCACTTATCACACATACACATGCAAATATTCAATATACATGCATACATACGCAAGCATACATGCATTTCACACATACACAAGATCATATTGTAGCTAAAACCTTATACTCTTCATCATATGCTTACAAATTATCTAGATTTAGAACCTTCTCTTCAATTGCTTTCCCAGATTCTGAGGAAAGAGAAATTTTGTTTCCACCTTCTCCTTAAAGGAAAACTCAATTGGAATACCACGAGGTGGACATTATTTAAAATTGTATTACTGAGGAAGTTTCTAAATGTATTACTGAAGAAGAACTTATCTTAACAGCATATCAAAATGCTAGAGATGTACTTCCATATGAGCCTTATTTTTTTAGGCTAAACTTAAATAGTCCTTTAAACTTTAGTTAATACTTCCCCACACCTGGAAAACTCAACCTAGATCCTAAAGCACACAAAGAAACACCCAGCGTGTAGTCACATACTGAGGTTAGTGCGAGTCTATTCACATGAGTGGCTGCCTTCTTTCACACCCCTCGACAGCGCTCTGCTTCTACACACAAGACCATTCATGTGCTCCCCTATTAAGGAGATCAATATAGTATTCGCAATCTGCAAACTCATCTTTGACAGCACACCATAGAATCGAGTTATTAGACCTTGGGCCTACTTCCGAGGGTCCTTCTCCATCCTCCTCTAAAGGTTTGGCTATTTTTACCCCTGAAGGTTCAGGTGAATTTGATGGACCTCGAGGAGAAGTTGAGGACTTCTGAGGAGAACAAGGGGACTCGGATGGCGAGGGCGACAATGATGTGCCACAATGATGCAGATCCATGACCATCAACATTGCCATTAGGTAGAGCAAAACTAGGAGGCGGTGATATCTGCGGAGCTTGTGAAGGCTCCATATCAGCTGTGGTAACACCTTGAGGGATGTAAATGATGCACCAGATCATGGCCTGGATGCAAGCGACCATAAGTGTGTAGGGCACAATGCCATGGCCATAACCTTGAGAGATGGTGAATCCTCCACCTCTGTTTACTCTCGTACCTCGCCTCTCCAAGTACTTGAGTCCATCGACATCTCTCTCTCTCCCTCCCCCATAGCCTCCGCCCTGGTCGCCCCCACCCACACCTTGTCTCTTCCCCCACAGCCTCCACATGAGCAGTCCGACCCCCCAACATCTCCCTCTCCCCGCTAGCACCCTCTCTCTTTCCCTATAGCCTCCAGACCCGCAGTCCTGCCCCCACCATCTCCCTCAGTCACTGCCCCTGCCATCTTTTCCCCACAATGCGCACTCCTCGCTCTTTCGAATTCAATCTCATGTCTTTGGTTCATAATGTCTAGAGCTCTCCTAATGCTACTTTTGTTCACTCCCATCTTCGCCTACCAAAGGCCTCTCAGACATGTAACTACCAATACACATGCGGCTAATAGAATCACATGTAACGAATCGAGGAAATTGGCCCACAAAGAGGACCGTCGACAGGGATACGAGATGAGAGGTTGACGAGAGGTCCCACCTTTTAAGCCTTCCACAGTATCATGTTCCTCTCTCTCTCTTTCTCTCTGCGTACACACGTTTGCTCTCACTAAAAATACACTCACCTAATGGAGTTTCGAGGCTGACCTCTTGTGGCATCTCAGAATGCTAGTTGTTTCTTATGCATGGAGCAATTTCCTTGACTCTCTTCTAACTACATGCTTCTTACATCACCTAGCGTTCATATAGAAAGGAGTTTCATTCTCTTTTGCAGATAACATGCAAGATGAAGATTCTTATCCCAATTAGCAACTTGAGAAAAGAATACAAAGAGCAAGCCTTTTGCGAAATAAGGTGGAGCAAGTGAGTCTTATTGTAGATAAAAAATCGGGGTGTGGATGCAAGCATTCGTGCAGAAGTATGGCCCTTCTTATTGAGCTTGTATGATTTTGAGAGCACATATGTGGAGAGAGAGGAGGAGAAACTTCTTAGGAGGCAAGAGTATGGGTGCCTTCTGAAGTACTATAAAGTAGTTAGGGAAAAGGTTGCATCACAATAGATATGTAATATTGATAGACATGCTTCAACGCACATGCCTACTGCCATTGTCGATGATTAGGTTCATGAAATTTCTGACTTGGGTGTTAAAGATGGTGGTTCCACATCACCTCAGCAGAAACAGCTTGCAAGTGGTAATTTGAAAAGTTTTTTTGAACAAGGCACATTGGCCACATGGGAAAAAATGAGTACACATATGAAGAAAGAGATTACTATGTGGCACCAAAAAATGGGGATTGATGCCATTCATGTTAGTGGTGAATGGGCCATCTCTAGGAATGGTCAAAGTGAGATTTAATGCAAAGAATCTTCCGCCTTAGTGGCCTAATTTGAAGGACCTCATTTAAGCTTGCTACCAGAGCCATACCTAACTTGCTGCTCCATTTTGGGCAATCATTTTGGCGCACATTTGGTGGACGATGGGAATCAGCAAGGCCCTCTTGGCCTTTTGAAGTCTATAAAAGCAAGTGGATAGCACTGTTGGGGTACATCTTACACCCAACATCCTTTTTGGTCCTCTCTTTGCACGCATACTCTAGGACGTCGCTTTGTGGTGAGGATATAGAGCGTGGGCTTCCTAGTGGAGGGCTAATAGCACTACAATGTGAATGAGTGGCTTGGTTTTGTCATTTGGTGTGCGTTAGTAGTATTTCTTTGGAGCAAGTCTTCATATTTATGTATTGATCAATGCAAGTCTTCATATTGTTGTGTTCATTGTGTTAGACGCAGTTCTTGTAATGATTATGTTTAGTTCTAGAATGGCATGTTAACCGAGAGCATCAACTTTTGGAGCATTTATTTTGCCCATCTTGTAATCATTTGTCCAGACTAAGGAGTGGTTTCGCCCTTTACTATTGTCATTTGTCATTAGTTTTCTTTATCGGAATCTACAATACCATGTCTCTATTGCGGTTGTGCCTACGCACACGAGTGTTAAAGGGTATACTTCCCTA
The DNA here is from genome assembly GCA_020310875.1 of Ceratopteris richardii. Lineage (NCBI taxonomy): Eukaryota > Viridiplantae > Streptophyta > Polypodiopsida > Polypodiales > Pteridaceae > Ceratopteris > Ceratopteris richardii. Next base: position 103,131,853 of record CM035432.1, read on the forward strand.
AGCAGAACCCCCCTTGAGTAGATGAAGTATTGGAAGTGCGTACTGTCTGCTCTTTTTGAAAGTGGGTACCCCAATACCTCCTCTACAGCTTGACATGCATGGTGGGACCTTTGCATTTCTCTATGAGGCCCTTAGCACAGTAAACACTTCTTTTTCCATTATTTTTTTCCTTTTTCCATCATGCAAGTAGGTACATGACCCATAGTCGAGTAGATAAGGAGCCTTAAAAAATAATCTTTAGCTTCAAATAGTAAACCTAGATCCCCTATACCCTCTCTGAATTTATCTATTGATTTTGGGTGTGGCACCACTCTCAAAGGAGAAGCATAGGAGAACATTAGATTTCTTCTCAAATATGTCAGAGGAAACGCCAGTGACAATGGAGGATCTCTCTCACTTACTTTCTAGATTGAATATTAGGTTCCCTACCTTTAAAGGATAAGCTTATGAGGATGCTGATGACCACGTGAGGAGATTCATCTCCTTATGCCGTGGACGAGGAGTGTAGAACAAAGAGGATGCAATGTTCGTACTCTTCCCATCTACATTGGAAGACCTTGCAGACAAATGGTATACTCAATATGCAGATGGCCATTTCGCCACATGGAAGGCTCTGAAGACGGCATTCTCACAGACATTCCAACCATGTGACTCCTCGGAAAGAGCTCTAGATCAACTAGAGAACCTAAGGCTATGATCAGGTGAATCCTTTCACAAACTTCACACTAGGACAAAAGCACTTGTTGCACGTCTACCACATGCTCCAGGTAATTTCCTGGTTAAAAAATGGATAGAAAAAGCTTTGCCCCAGTCATCTCAGCAAAAGCATGAGAGTCTCTTAGATTGGATTCTACACTTAATGATTTTGTTATAGCTACATCACACATTGATGAAGATAGGCAACTCATTGAAGGGGATACACAACCAAATTCTGCATCAGACCTAGACCCTATTGGGCAACTCAGGAAGGAACTAGAGGTTTTGAGAATGTAGCAAAATCACCAAGAAGAGAAGGTCTTGGCACCTTCGTTGCGTTGCAATGATGATGAAGTGACCCAACTTCATCGTGAATTAGAAGATTTGCGGATCACGCAGGGCATAAGAAGGAAAATTTGGTGTACAATATGTAACAACAGTGGACATTCCAATGTTAATTGTCCTAACAGGGTAAGTTGTCAATTTTGTGGAAAGGATGTCCATGAAGCTAGAGAATGTTACTACCTCAAGGGTGCACAACAACGAGGTAAACCTCAAGATTTGGATTCATACTATGCTAGTACTTCAAATTCACATAATAGAGAGGAGAATCATCCAACAAATCGTAGATATAATAGTCCATTGATGTGTTATTGCTTTGGTGAGTACAACCACATGCCAAATAGGTGTTCCCTACTAGAAGATGCACCACCTTGCTAGCATTGTCTAGAGGCTAAGGATTACTCGAGATTTCCCAAGACGTCGCCTTGCTTCAATTCACATGATTGTAGTCTCCCCACAAGTAGAAGGTATGACCACTCAGTCTTATGCTATTTCATCTTCTTCAATTCCCAAGATGACTAGAGCCAGGCAAGCGGCAGCAACTTGTAGAGAGGAACAATAGGGACTCCAAGATAGAGAGGAGGAAAAGAAGGCTAGGTGGAAGGTCCAAGCAGACATTGAAGGAGCTTATGAAAGGATGGCTACTTCACTAAGGGACCAACCAACAAGTCCTTAAGAAGACACACAAGTGGTAAACATTGAGCAGATCTTGAAAGGTATTCATCACAAGGTTAGTCTCTACAAACTTATAAAGATGGATTAAAAAATAAGGAGTGACTTAATGAAGATTATACAGTCTACGTACTTGAGCCAACCACCTAGCATAGATGGTTTCATGGTTGGCTTTCCCCCTGCACAATGAGGAAGCCAAATCTAAATCCCACCAAATGGCACCATTCATAGTTACACTAGTAGATCAACATAGGGTTGCGCCACTTATGGATTGCACGGCCTTAACAATGGCTAAGTTTTTGTATAGATGTATTTTCTCAAGATTTGGTTGCCCAGATTGAAATCACTAGTGATAGGGGCACACATTTTCTAAATCAATTGCTCCAATTTATATTTGACAGGTACAAGGTTTTTCACAAAAAGTCATGTGCCTACTATCCAAGGGCAAATGGCCAAGGAAAAAGCTCCAACAAGATTTTGATAGGGCTGCTACGCAAATTATCTTTAGATCATCAAAGCTTTTGGCCACAAGCATTGATCGGATGCAATTTGGGCTTTCAAAACTACAAGAAGGGGAACCACTGGCGAGAGTCCATTTTTCTTAGTATATGGAAAAGGTGCATTGGAACCATTTGAATTGATTATCAGGAAAGAAATTGGAACCAAAATCATTGGAATTGAACCTCCCGTTAGGAGATTGGTGGCACTAGAAGAATACAGAGAAGGAGCTATGAAAAAACTTCAGGTAACACAAGAGTCATATCATCCTTCTGATCTGATGCATTCAAGATAAGAGTCATATCATCCTTCTGATCTGATACATAATTATAATAATTGTTGTTGTAGGAGTGAGATTGGAAGTTTCTTCCACCTCTACCATATGATGTCCTACCACCTCTTCCTCTGAAATTGCCTCTTTGGTTTCTACCTCCTCTACCTCTTTGATTAAAATTCTGATTATTGCTTCCACCATTTTGATTGTTATACCAACAATCATTTGCCAAATGATTTGTTCTGCCACAAATCCAACAAGCTTTAGCATTATCTTTGTTCTTACCTCCTCTTCCTTTACCTCTGAAATTCATCTTTCCTTTTGTGAAGTTAGCTTGACTTGAATTCCCTTCATCATCAGTCCGTTGCTTTCCCTTGCCATTCTTTTTCTTGTCCTTGGAATACATAGCTTGACTTGCACTTCTATCATTGTCTCCTTTAATGTCCTACTCAAAAGTTAGCATGTGTCCTAGTAATTGATTAAGATCAGGAGTAAAGTGATCAAGTGAAAACTCTATGGACAATATGAAAGGCTTCCACTTCTCATCTCCTCTCAGACCTGTAAGTATTTGTCTTACCAACTTTTCCTCTTCAATGTCTTCATCCACTGCTCCCAAGCTATCTGCAATATCCTTCATCTTTGCCACATAATCAGAAATTGATTGTGAACTCTTCTTCTTGAAGGTTGTAAACTTAGCCCATAGTGAGGACTTCCTTGACTTGGTTGTATTCTGGAAATGCTCTTCCAAAGCATTCCAATCATCTGCAGCACTTTCCAATCCTCTAATGTGAGGTAAAAGATAATCATTTACAGCCATGTAAATGATACTCCTTGCTTGAGCATCCTTTCTCATCCAAGTCTTCAAGACTGCAAGTTCTTCCCTAGTTGGAATACTAGGATCTGCAAATTCAGGCTTTTCTTCATCTCCTGTAATGAAGGCCATCAAATCTTTACTCATGAGGTGTGCCTCCATCCTCATGGACCAAGCTGGATAGTTCTCCCTATCTAGCTTATCAATCTGCAAGCTTTCTCCCATCCTTGACCTTCTGTATCTGCAATTACTATAGTTTATGAGGATAAAGTGTACCTTTGATATGAGCTTTGTCCTTCTTGATTCTTTTCGAACTCGTGCTTTGAACTTCTGTAGGTTATCTTCAATAATTTGTCTTTGTCCTCCTTTGATTTGGAAGAACTCCAATATCTGCACCAATCGGAACTTCAATTGTCTTTTCTTCTCTTGTATTACACCTTCAGCTCTGATACCACTGTTGGAGACCTCTTAATCTCCAAAGGTTTGATCTATACTGACTTAAGAACACTTTTATGTCAGTTATAAACCAAACTTTACACAAATATTATTCTTCTTTACCAAAACTTCCATCAACACTTCTCTGAGTGAAGAAATGGTTACTTCAGAAAGTCTGCTTCAGAAATTGACTTCATTACCTGCACATAACTTCAAATTTCTTCAAGTAAATGATGCACAAGTATTTGCAATACCTTTGCGCAATCATACTAATCATTAGTTCTCAAAACTAATCACCAAAAGTTTAATTTGATCCTTAAGATCAAAGATATGTCATAACTGTCTTCCAGAGGTAGCGCCTTCGACATGGTCAACTTCTTAAGTTAATTTCTCCCAATACAAAACCCGTTTTGCTAAATGCTTTTAGCCATAGCTTCCTTATCTCCTAACTTAAATTTTAAGTGCTCAGTCATCAAAAACTTTACAGTATACACTGAGATCTAAGCAAAATACTGAGACGGAAAAGTGCGCTACTCTCAGACTTCAATTTTCACATTCTACATATGAATGTTCCTATTGATCATTCTCACAGCAGAAGAGGAATTAGATCATGAAAATCTAGACATAGCTTAATTAGCTTCTCAATTAGATGTGTACAAAAGGAATCCTGATCCACATGATCAGACAGAGAGCACTCAGAGAAAAAACCCGTCGCTGTTTTCTGGGAAAAAACTCTCTACACATCTCTAAGACATTTGTCATCTACAAATGACTCTCACTTATTCTCTCATACATTTCTTGTCATCATTAACTTATATATACATGACTTTAGGCTTATCCCGCATCTATGACATTACTCCTTATCATCCTAAGGATTTAGCTCTACTCAATTTACAAGGATTTCCACTTATATGTACATATGTGTACAAGACATCATTCTGAAATCTCCTTCACTTTCTCAAGTATCTTCTTCCACTTCATTCTGACCATAAGCCTTCTTCAGAATCTTTATAATCACTAATTTGTGATTGGCTTATTCCAACACAACTAACCCATAAGCTAATCTTCTACCTTTCCATAACCCTCTAGATTTAATTATTAACCCTTAATTAACCTTGAAATTAAGCTAAAACCCTATAAAACATGATCAGAACCTACATTTAACCCTTAAATACCCTTGCATTTACTTTCAAATCATAAACAAATCCTTGACTAACCCTTGATTTTTCATCTATACCCTTAATAATATTGAAAACGAAACCTAGATAAATACTTCCCATCTTGATATTAATCATCAAACTTCTTGTCCTACAAAAAAATGAAATTCAAACATTAATCAAAATGATCATAATTTAACCAAACTTATTCCAATCAATTAATCTTTTAATTTTTGTAATCCGCCCCCACTAAACCTGCACATCGTCCCGATGGGCCAACGTGCAGATTCAAATGGAACATATCAAATTCTTTTGAAAATAAGTTTAAAATTTTTCCAAAGTTTTATTTTATCATGCATTCATACTTTGTGCAATTAAAAAGATTAGTACAAGTCATCTAAAAAAAACAAAGTAGATATAAGTCATTTAAATATCATGTCATATTTCTGAATCCACATTTAAACAGGCATTTATAAGAATAAATCATAAGTGTCATAGTCCTTCTGTTCATGTCACTTGTTTAGAATAAGTAACTTATCCTGCATAACAACATATACCAGAATTTTTTTATCAGATAATAGAATTATATGCCTCCTACTTTTATTTCCTATGGTCTGACTCTCTTTTCATTTCCTTTTTTCATTTCATTTTTCTTTTGCTTTAATACTTTATTCCAACTCAGCTTTTTATTTATTTTTCACAAATCGGACTATACCAAAATTGGGTGCGACTCATGGACTTGTCCACCCGGCCAAGTTTATTCCACTTGTCTGCCAACCGGGCATAGCGCACGACAAAACTATGTCAGCCCTACATGAAATCGACGTTAGTTCGTGGCTCTAATCACCCGACCAGAGTAACTCCACCCGCCTATCGACCCATGTAGGCGCATGACAACATAAAGGTTAGGCCTATGATGAAACTAGGGTCGGCTCGTGGCCTTGATCGCCCGACCAAGGTTGTTCCACCCGCCTACTAGCCCAACATAGCCCACTAACTACAAACACATACATATATGTTACTTGGGTATGAAGTTTTATTTTTTTAATTTATTTAGAGGTCAGATCTCATAAGGAATAAATAGCAGAATACAAAAATTCCACTTACTAATGGATAAAATGTTTAGCATATACATGTATTCATAATAAAGCTACCTTTTCTTTCAGAACCTTCCAATTCCAAAATTTCTATTTAACATTCTGATTCAGTTCATATAAATACAAGTTTTCATGCTTCAATCATAAATATATCAGATATTTCTACATCTTAAATTCTACTTGATTTGTTTTAAATAAATTTGAACATATCCTTTTAATCCATGTAGTAATGCCATGCATATACACAAAAAATCAAAGAATCTTGAATTAGAACTTTTTCACCTGATTTTAAATAGATATTGTAATCCTCGTCTTCATCTTTATTAGCATCATCATTAGCATCAATCTCGTCAATCTAATATTCTTCTTTATTCCTCTTCTTAAATAGTTTAACTCTTTTCCGTGCAATCAAATGCGTCAGCAAAGACCCATCAAATTCTCTAAGTTTAAATGTACCATTATCAAATATAGTTACAACTACATACGGACCAAACCATCTTTTTATTAACTTTTTCCTAGCATTATACTGAGTATCAAAAGTACTATTATAAACTAAAACCCAATCATCTACTTCTATAGTACGAGGTCTAAATCTATGTTTTTTATCAAAATAGATTTTATTTTTAAGACGTGATTCTCTAACTTTCTGTACAGCTTCTTTAATCATTTTATTTCCTAAATTTAACTACATAATCCTAACAGAAATCAGATCTTCACGAGTCATCTCATTATTCCACAGAAGCCTCATCCATGAAATAATCTAGGTCTGGATAGGAAAAATCGGCTTCTGACAGTACATTAATTGTACGGGCATAAATCCTGTAGATCTAGTATACGTCATCCTGTCTGCCCATAGTGCGAAGGAAGGAATCTAGGCCACTGCGCTGTATCACCATTGCAGGCCTTAGAAATTGCCTTCACAATAGAGCGATGACCCTGCTCAATCTTACCATTAGACTCTGGATTATAAGTAGTAGTGAGAGACAGACAAATCCCATGCTGGTCAAAGAATTCTCTAGCCTCTCTAGCATCTAACTCACCCCTATCTGCTACTATCTTTTCTACATAGCCAAATCTACTAATAACTTCTTCTAACAAAAATTTACATATGTTATAAGTAGTTTTAGTACGAAGAGCTCTACCTTGTACATGATTAGTCACGTCTTCCCTAGCTAAGACTATATATCTCATCCTATCTAAACCTTTAGGCATGGTCACTAAATCAACTACCCACTTGTAATGTATACAAGGAGGATAGGTAGGGTGCAGAGCTTCTCTATGTATAACTGACGAATGTACCTAACAAGTAGTACAAGAACTTACAAAGTCATGTATATTCACATACATACCTGGCCACTAGTAAGCTTCTCTAATTTTATCATAAGTCGCATAGAAGCCTTTATGTCCTGCCCAAAGAGTCTCATGCATATCTATCATAACTCTATTTTGAAGATTTTTATTTCCTAAAACTCACTAGAGATATCTAATTTTCCCTTTTGCATGACGCCAAATAAAAACATCTTTTACGAAAAAATTAAATGCACGTTTCCTAATGTCTCTAAATCCATTAGCTGACCAAACAGGTAATTGCTTCAAAGTGCTAAGATAATATCCTATATCATACCAAATTCCCTCATATTCATTTTCATTAAATTTTTCATATACATAAACATCAAAAATATAATTAATTATATTTAAATAAATTTTAGTCATTTTATCATCTTCAAATTTAGCCCTAGAAAGCATATCTGCAACAGAGTTAGTTTTTCCAGAAATATGATTTAAAATAGGATTAATAAACTTAATATAAGATATCCATCTTAACATAGCTATATCTGGAGAACAACAATTAGTAATCATACCTATTAATGGTAAACAATCTTTTTCTATATTACATTAGCTCCTATAAAATATTCCTTATCAGTCTTTAACGTAGTAACTAAACCCCATAATTCACGTTTTATTTGTGGATAATTTTTTTGAATTTCATGTAAAATTTTAGCTCCGAATCTAATAGCATATCTATTTCCCGCACTATCATCTTGTCCTATTACCCATCATATTCCTATGGGACTAGTATCTACATTTAAAATAATCAGTTTATTATTTGAAGAATCTACACATTTTAGAACAGGTGCATTTGAAAGTAGACTTTTTAATTTCTTCATTGCTTTAACATGAGTTTCAATCCATTTAAATTTTCTATTTTTCCTAAGTAAATCACACAATGGATTAGCTACATGGGCATAATGTGGAATCCAAATAGCATAAAATACACATGCTCCTAAGAAACGTCTAACCTCACTAATATTCTTACAAGTTTTAGAGAATTTATTTATAGCATCTACTTTTTGAGGATAAGGCCTAGGACCATAGTAACCACATAAATGTCCTACAATTAAAACTTCATTAACTCCAAATACTGATTTTTCTATAGAAAAAGTTAATCCTACTTCTTCAAATCTTTTAAGTATTTTCTCACAATCTAAAATATGATTAGCTACAAACTTCCTACATCCTAAAGAATCTAATGTTTCATCTTTTTCTTTTTCTTCACAGCCTTTTATTGGAATATCATCTATAAAGAGCATGGTCACATTAGGAATAAAATCATGAAGAACCATATTCATTGCGTTCATCATATGTGCTACCGAATTTGTAGCTCCTTGACGAAGAGTACACATACGAACTACTCCTAAAGGAGTCTTCATCACTGTAATATCTCTACTCTCAGTAGCAAGCTGGAACTGATCATATCCTGAATATAAGTCATCCATAGAGTAGATAGAATGCTCAGCAAAAACTTCGGCAAATTCTCCTACAATAGGGCCGATTCCCACGTTCTTAATAGTAACTTTATTTATGGGTTGTAAGTTTTGGATAAATCTAAGCTAAGCATTCTTTTTAGGAAGAGTAAACCATCGATTAGAATAAGGTGCGGAGGAAGGTTCTAAAATTTTCATATACATCTTCTCCTTAAGCAGTTTCATTAGCTCAAGTAAATGAGCCTTTGGAACTGGTATAGGGTGAAGATTTCAAGGTATATGGGCTATAGTAAATATGATCATAGGAGATACTATCCTAGGGTCAACACATCCTATTTCATGCGGATAAAGAGAAAAAGCTTTTCCATGTTTTCTAATCATTTCACGAAATAATTCACATTCAGTAGGCAGTAAAAAAGAATCTTCATTTCCTATTTTTATCAATTTAATAGTTTCGTCAGTAAATTTATGTCCTATTTTTGAAATATCACATAAGATGGGATCATTAGCTACTTGTTTTATTTTTTGGTAACTTCCTTCAGGTAAAGCTTGAGCTACAGGTTTCACTTTTTTATCTACAGTTTTATACTTTGTATTAATTTTAGCTTCATGAAAATCAGAAACAAATTTTGAAATTAAATCATATTCATTTAATGAGTTTAAAAGAATAACATGTAATAATTTTTCATCATGTAAGGTTTCATTTATTTCTTCAAATAAAGTAGAAGAAAAAGAAGTTTCAATTACATTTTCAATATTTGCATTTTTAGACATATATCCTTTATCTTTAAAATGTTTTTCATGTTTTTTCATTATTTTTCTAGGAATATCTTTACTATTTAAAATTTAAAATTTTGAAGATGTAAAATAAACAGAAAAATTATCTATTTTATGAACACATTTATGCAAGATATCAAACTAGTTATCACTGTTGTCCCGCTCAACAATGGTGTCTAGTAAAAATTTTGATCAAAGTATGTTCCAGAATCACTCAGAGGTAGATGACTCTCGTGCATCTTCTCTTGTGATCTGATAGGTGTTTTCCTAATTTGTTCTCTATTTCTAACATGGTTTGGGTTAACAGTCATTACTTGTAAGGATTGTAAGTCATCTTTTGATCTAAATCTTGCATACACAGAGCCATCTTCCATTATTTTTGTTTCCATACAAGTTTCATAGATAAAGGGTTGCCCTAAGATGATTTCATAAGAAGAGTTATCTTGTATGAAAAAGTGAAATGTTTCACTTATTCCACCTATTGAAATTGGAATATTGGCACATGCTACTATAAGTGCACCACATCTGTTGTCTGTTGTTCTCGTAATCCACCCATGTTGTTTATCTATAGGCCATCTAAATTTATCATATAATTCTTTTGATAATACGTTTATTTTTGAACCTGAATCTAGTAAAGCTAAAGCTATACAAGAATTTTTCCTATCTCCTAAATTTACTTTGATCTCTGGTGTTCCCCTGGCCCAAAAATTCTTTTTGTAATTGCTTTCAAATTTTTCTTGTATATTATCTGGAAGAATAGGTCCTAAAATATTTTTATTAACGTATCCTTCACTTTGTTCCTCATCATCAGAATCAGAAGAAAAAGAATCTTTAGAAATATGAGTTACATCTACATTGTCATGCATTTCAGTATCAGTGGGAGCAAATGGTGACGACTTGCGGATCAATTCATCAGTCTCGCTAACGGCGCACACAAGGTGACTATGCAGAACAAGTATAAGTTGTCCTAAGGTCCGTAGGGCAAAGCATTTCTATATCTTTCTATTACATCAAAATAGGATAAGATTAATTTCTCACTAACTACTTGATCTTTAATGATTTCAATTATGTTTAACTCTTCTAGGGAATTATCAATGTTTCTAACCATAGTTTGTGGGAAAAGATCTTCACTATCTTCGGTACTAGGAGGAACCAAGGAAATTAATGGCAATGATCTAGATAAGCTACGATCAAATTCTCTTGTATGCAAAGTTTCTTCTACTATCTTATCTTTAACTACCTCTTTAATTTCTTCAATAGGACTAGGAAATAAAATTTCAAAGGTAGATGTAGGTAAAAAGGAACTACTTGATGAAGCCTCTTTAGACATAAAAGATGAAAATGAAACTAGATTAATGATAGATTTCCTATACAAAGTTATAAGATACTGTTTATAAAGGATAACCTATACAAGCTAATCAATAGATTTTAGCTAAGTAAATTCTTCACACTTCAAATCTTCAGTTTGTCTTCAACAGGTCTGCAGATCATCTGAAAAATCACATGAGCTTGTGAGTACGTACTCCCTCTTTATATAGATGAGAGTAGCCCACCATAGCCCATATTTTCCCTTAGATAACTGATCCATGCAGCCTACATTAACTTCTCTTGAACTCCACATCTTTCAACAAGAAATTAGGCGTGGAAATTTCCTCTATTTGTTTTTCCCAAAAGTTCACTCAACCATTCAATTAATTATTTACTAGACCAAAGACTTTAGATTTAAATACAACCTTTCACTTATTTTTTATTTATTTAATTACTTTAGTATAAATATAAAACTTTAGAATAAAATAAATTTAACCCATCAATAAATTTAATTATTATCATAACCTTAGTGAAAATTAATAATTAACATAGTTTTAATTTGAAATATTTTGCTAAGGTTCCTTTTATTATTTTTACCCTATTTATTAACTCATTTATAGGTTGAAACCTATTAAATTAATCATTTAACCTTAGGTTTATCCTTCAACTAACTTCAAACCATGTTTTTTAATCCCAACTAACCCTTAATTAACCTTGAAATTAAGCTAGAACCCTATAAAACATGATCAAAACCTACAGTTAACCCTTAAATACCCTTGAATTTACTTTCAAATCATAAACAAACCCTTGATTAACCCTTGATTTTTCATCTATACCCTTAATAATATTAAAGAAAACACCTAGATAAATACTTCCCATCTTGATATTAATCATCAAACTTCTTGTCCTGCAAGAAATGAAATTCAAACATCAATCAAAATTATCATAATTTAACCAAACTTATTACAATCTATTAATCTTTTAATTTTTATAATATCTTAAGAGTAATAAACTGTTTCCGACAGCGCACAGACGCTTGCTCTCACTAAAAATACACTCACCTAATGGAGTTTCGAGGCCGAGCTCTTGTGGCATCTCAGAACACTAGTTGTTTCTTATGCATGGAACAATTTCCTTGACTCTCTTCTGAATACGGGATTCTTACATCACTTAGCATTCGTATAGAAAGGAGTTTCATTCTCTTTTGTAGATAACATGCAAGATGAATATTCTGATACCAATTAGCAACTTGAGGAAATAATACAAAGAGCAAGCCTTTTGGAAAATAAGGCGGAGCAAGCGAGTCTTACTGTAGATCATAAATAAGAGTGTGGATGCAAGTATTCGTGTAGAAGTATGGACCTTCTTATTGAGCTTGTATGATTTTGAGAGCACATATGTGGAGACAGAAGAGGAGAAACTTCTTAGGAGGCAAAAGTATGGGGGCCTTCTGAATTATTGTAAAGTAGTTAGGGAGAAGCTTGCATCAGAATATATATGTAATACTGATAGACATGCTTCAACAGGCATGCCTAGTGCCATTGCCGATGAGCAGGTTCATGAAATGTCTGACTCGGGTATTAAAGATGGTGGTTCCACATCCCTTGAGCAGAAATAGCTTGCAACTCGTAGTTCGAAAAGTCCCTTTGAACAAGGCACGTTGGCTAGATGGGAAAAAAATCAGTACACATATGAAGAAAGAGATTACTATGTGGCATATTAGAGAATGGGGATTGATGCCATTCATGTTAGTGGGTTCCATCATCTCTAGGAATGATAAAAGTGAGAGTTAATGCAAAGAATCTTCTGCCTTGGTGGCCTAATTTGAAGGACCTAATTTAAGCTAGCTATCAAAGCCATACCTGACCTACCCCTCCATTTTGGGCAGTCATTTTGGTGCACATTCGGTGGATGATGGGAATTGGAAAGGCCCTCTTGGCCTTTTCAATTCTATTAAAGCAATTGGCTAGCACTCTTGGGGTACGTCTAACACCCGACATCCTTTTTGGTCCTCTCTCTGCACCCTGTTTCTACAAGGATACTATAGGAAGTCACTCTGTGGTGAGGATACAAAGCTTGGGCTTCCCAGTGGAGGGCTAATAGCACTACAATGTGCGTGAGTGGCTTGGTTTTTTCATTTGGTGTGAGTTAGTAGTATTTCTTTGGAGCAAGTCTTCATATTTATGTATTGATCAGTGTAAGTGTTCATCTTGTTTTGTTCATTGTGTTGGATGGAGCTCTTGTATTGATTTTGTTTAGTTCTAGAGTGGCATGTTAGCCCAGAGCATTAACTTTTGGAGCATTTATTTTGCCTATCTTGTAATCATTTGTCCAAAATAAGGAGTGGCTTTGTCTTTTACTATTGTCATTTGTCATTAATCTTCTTTCTGGGAATCTACAATATCGTGTCTCCATTGGGGTTGTTCCTACACACATGAATGTTAAAGGGTATTCTTCCCTAAGGAGAACCCCCCTTGAGTAGAGGAAGTACTGGAAGTGCATACTCTCTGCTCTTGTTGAAAGTGGGTACCCCAGTACCTCCTCTACACCTATTTTTGTATTCCCATATCTCATATGATCGATGATGAGTCCATGAACTCTATCACTCTTATCTCACCTATTTATACTTTTCATATAATGATGAATTTGTTTTTACTTTTCACCTCTACCTCCTAAGTTGCCCGAAGCACATCGCATGTACCATCTATTTCAAACATTGGGAGTTGACCTCATCCACCCAACTTAGGAGATACAATCTCAAGCTCAATTCAAATACATGTAGTTCAAGTGTCAATTCATTCTCAACCCAACTCTTAAAGATGAGCCCAACTCTTAAAGAATAGGTTCCCATTGGGCTCAAATAGGTTCACGTTGTACCTCCACCCAACTTAGGAGGTACAATCTCAAGCTCATTCTCTATTTCGTCCATCAATTCCCATATTTGAGGCCAATGTGAACCTATTCCATGGAATTTGGAAAATTAGAAGGTACAATCTCAAGCTCAATTCATGTACTAGTAGTTCAAGTTCTTTATATTTCCTTGAACACAGGTTAAACTCGCACAAGATGACATAAGTACATTGGCTGCACATCAGAAAGTAACATTAAGATCTCAAGTTGAGGATATAGTCAAGAAAAGAAAAGTTTTGTAAAAACTTGAATATCAATTCAAAATGGAAGTTTCTTTAAGAAAATGATGAGGGAAATTCAAGGTCAAAAGGTAGTTTAAGCGATTCTTAAAGAACAAGAGAAATTCACTCGAATGAACATGACTTAATACCTAGATATTTATGAGGAGATAACTAAACTTCATGACTTAGTTGATGATAATTTTATTTGATATTTGAAGTGACTGGCAACTAGATTTGTGGTGACTACAATTGAAACCCATGCAAACCTAGATTGGGAGGATTTTAGGAAGCAAATTCATAAAGATTTCTACCTTGAAGATTTTAGTCAACATGGCAGAGAGGGATTTATAAATTGGATAAGATCACCCAAACCTTAGACATCCATTACACGACTCCATAGTGAATTTATGAAAAGATTTTCTTAACTCCTATAAGTGAATAAGACAACTCTGACAATTGATAAATTGGCTACTTTGAGGATGGTAGTTGAAGTTGTTGCTCATATGAAACAAAGTCAATCTATGCTTTATGAGCAAACACCTATTTCCCCATCTAATATGCAACATCTAAATGAACCTAGGGAAATTCACACGAGTGCAAAAGTTGATGAAACGTCTTCATCTAGATTTCTTGAAGAATTTCAATTGGATGTCGTTTGTAAAATTGAAAGTATGTCAAAAGAAGTCTCATCACTTCAAAACATGCTATATTCTATTAGTACTCAAAGACAATAAAACCTAGCTCCAGTATCCTCTCAGCTAGATGTACCTCAAACTACTCAACGACCAATTCCTCACCAAACATTCCAAAGGACTTACAATCCTAATATGTTAGGAGGTGTGTTTTGTGTGACTCCAATGACCATATTACATACTTATGTGAGGCTTTGAAAGAAGCTAAAGAGGAAAATCTTGTGATCGACATTGATAAACAAAGTATGTGACTATAGATGACGCTAAGATTTAGCTATCAATTGGGGTAAAGTGGCTGTGAAGAAGCTATATGAGAATCTGTCATACTCCTCTTTTGTAAAACTAGATATAACCCATAATAGTAATCAAGACTCTGACCAATCTAATGGGAAGAAAATTACTCCATAGAAACTCTACTCAAGGCAAGAGATGCAACCATGCAAAGGGCAACTTGACCTTCACCTATTGATCAATTTTCTATCTATTCTCATATTGCCAATGTAGAGGAGAAGATGAAATGAGAAACAAGATGAAAATGAGTGTGAAATAAGAGTGACAAGGGAAGAATCAAATGATGAACCTAAGAAAGTCCATTTTGATCAATGAGAAGAGTGTAAATTTAATCAGCAAAGGAGAAGTGAGATAAAGGAAGGTAAAAGACCTATGATGAGTGAACAATAAAAACAATCTAATGAGCAAAAACTTGACAAAAAATGAGAATCAAAGTGATAAGAAGTAGAAGAAGCAAAAAATATTATCTAAGGCAATTTTGATCTCTAAAATTGAACAGAAAGTTGATTATAGAGAAATTTCATATGAAATCTTGTTATAAAGCCTAGTTACAATGTCCTTAGAACTAATCTTTTCAATTTCTTAAACTGAGTTCAAGGACAATTTTATAAAACTTACCAAAAGAAAGAGATTTCTAGTTTCTAAAGAAGTTGATATACAAGACATTGTAGACTTGACTGAAGCTACGAATGATTTTCTTGCTTTTGATGAGTTCGAGGAAGATAATAATGGCAAGACCTATAATGCCAACAATAATTTCCTTGGTCCAATCTTGCCTTATGAAGAAAGTAGACAATTTCAAAGTCATCTTAGCAAGCGTGTTTCGGCTAGGGGAGCACCTAAAATGAAAATCAAATTAGGAGATAAAAAGAAATCATATTTAGCTTTTGCACTAGGATAGAGATGAATTTGATTTCTAAAGAACTTTATGAAGAGTTCAAATGGCCAATTGATAAGAGTCAAGGATGGTTGATGAGAATGGCTGAAAATGGTTGTGGTTCTTTATTAGGAGCTTGTACAAATATTTTTGTTATGATAGGTGAAATCATTGACACATTCCACTTTTCATCCAACAAAATTTCTCTAATGAGATTATGTTTTGTCAACTTTTCATATGTGAGACTAGAATGGAAACAAAAATAATGGATGATGGATGTGCATATGCTAGGATTCGATCTAAACATGATTTGCAATCACTTCCAAGTAATGAATCTCAACCCAAACCACTTACAAGATCATGAGAAAAATAGAATCTCCTATATACTCATGAGAAAAGGCTGATGATGATTGCTTAGCTTCACATGAGTGTGAAGCAAACTTTGGCCAAAATTTTTGTTAGACTCTAGCATTGAGCGGGAGGATGGTGGCCAATGGATTGATGTCTTGTAAAACCCTATACATAAGTTTGAAAGCTTTTCTGTTTGTTTCCATTCTTCACT
Organism: Ceratopteris richardii; assembly: GCA_020310875.1. NCBI lineage: Eukaryota > Viridiplantae > Streptophyta > Polypodiopsida > Polypodiales > Pteridaceae > Ceratopteris > Ceratopteris richardii. The sequence goes on from CM035432.1 coordinate 103,148,238, forward strand.
TGTACAAGTCATTCATTACAAAAACATACCCAAAAAATTCATAAAAACCTAAGAAAAAGACTTAAAAAACAAACCTTTCATTTTGCCTGATGAGCACATTGAGCATCTCATTGAAACTTCATGTACATTTTCATTACTTGAAGAGATTCAACAAACATTACAAAAACTAAATATGTCAAGAAGTTTTCTTCTGAATTCCATTAATGAATATAAATTGAGTTCCAAATTTTTTGATGAGCTCATGATTCAGGAAGTTAAAGTTGACACAAAGTAAAAAACTCTTGATAAGAAGGTTATTTCTTAGCCATTACGAAAAGAAAGTGATGAAATATTCAAGTAAATTGCAAAAGACCCTATTTTATCTAAGAAAAAAAAGAAATAGGGCATACATTCATAGAAAAAACCACTAAGCAAATTAAAAGAGTAATTGATGACGCATTTCTATCAGCTATTGAACGAAAGTTATTTCTAAGTGTCAATAGAAAGCATGGAAAAGCTTTTACACTTTATAATCATGAGATAGCTTCTGCTGATCCAAGATTAGTTCCACCTATGATCATTTTTATGGTGCCACATATCCCATGGAATCTTCTTGCCATACTAGTCCCAAAAGCTCACTTACTTGCATTGACGAGATTAAGAATTCTTCAACCATCTTTAGCTCATATTGAAATAGATGGTTCACTGTACCTAAGAAAAATGGAAAGTTAAGGTTCATTTAAGACTTATAACTTGTCAATAAAGTCACTATTAAGAATTTTGGAACTCCACCAATTGTATGAGAGTCCGCAAAAAACATTCTTGGGTTTTTTATCTACTCCAAGGGTGATTTGTATTCAAGATATGAAAAATTTGAGTGTGCTATTAAAAGTAAAGATAATACCATGATGAAGAGTCCTATAGGTTTAATACATGTGTGCACTTGACCACAGGGAGCTTCAAATTCAGTAGCACATATGATGAATGCAATGAATATGTCTTGAATGATTTCATTCCTAATGTCACAATGCCTTTCATTGATGGTATTCCTATTAAAGTATTTGAGGAGAAGTTAAAAGGTGAAACCGTAGACTCTTTAGGATGTAGAAAATTTATTACTCACCATATTTTCTATTGTGAGTGAACATTGAAAAGATTTGAAGAAGTTGGTCTAACATTTTCTATTGAGAAATCTTTTTTTGGGTGTCAATGAAATACTCATTCTTGGACATCTATGTGGTCACTATGGTCATAGACCATACCCACCTAAAGTTGATGCCATAAACAAGATTCCTCAGAATTGTAGCACTGTTAGTGAGGCGAGAAGATTTCTAGGAGCTTGTGTCTTCTGCACTATCTGGATACCTCACTTTGCACATTTTGCTAATTTTCCTTATAATTTGTTTAGGAAGAATCGAAAGTTCATTTGGGGGAACATTCTAAAGCCATGAGAAAATTGAAAAAAAAAAACTGCTAGTTGACACTCCTATTTTGAAAAGAGTTGACTTTTCATATAATAAAATCACTATTTTGACTATAGATACTAGTCCTTTGGGTATCATATGGGTTATTGGTTAAGATGATGAAGAGGCAAAATATATGGAGTTAGATTTGGTTCTAATGTTTTGCATGAAACTCAACCAAAATACCTACAAATCAAATGGGAGGTTTGTTGTTTAGTCATAGCTTTAAGGACTGATAAAGAATATTTCATCAGAGACATATTGTTGAGACATATTGTTTACTACTTATTGGTATGATTGCAAATTGTTCATCACCTAATATTGCAATGTTGAGATCATATATTAAATTTAGAAATCTAGTTTTAGTTCATATTGTTGGAATATTGCTAGTGATATGCTTTATAGAGCTAAGTTTGAAGATGATTTTCATAATGCAGTAGAAATTGGTATAGATTTATTTAGTTACGATCCACAAGTGTATGAGTATGAACAATTTAATAACGATGATTATGAAGGATTGGAGAAATTTTGTTAGATGGCTTAGTACTCTAGAAATTTCACCTACTTGTTCAATAGATAGATGCATAGACAGTGGAAAAAGAGCTTTCCATATTTTCTTAAAAGATGGATTCATTTGGAGACATGCTAAGGGAAAAGTTAAAATGCCACAAAGAGTACTAGGAAAGAAGAAACTTGAATTGCAAGTTACAAGAGATTTACATGATACATTATGGGCTGGACATAAAGGGTTTGTGGCTACATATGAAAAGATTATAGAAAGTTATTGGTGGCCAGAAATCTATGTCAATGTAAGGGATTATGTGAAGAGTTGTACTACATGCAAAATGCATTCATCTGTGAAACATAAGGACCCTTTCCATCCAACCTATCCTTCTTGTACTCACTATAAGTGGGTAGTTGATCTTGTGACGATGCCTAAAGGTATTAATAACAGGAGATATATTGTACTTAAAAGATAAGATCTTACAAAACATGTAGAAGGCAAACACTACGATTTAAAACAATATATAATATATGCAAATTCTTACTATATCATCTTGCTTGTGGTGAGGGTGCTAGTGGTGTGGATGATTCGTTTCCTCTCAATGGTCTAGGTAAAATCTTCTTGTAAGGAATATCCATCTACAACGAGATTTGCCTTTGAAGCCTTTCCTCAAGTGGCATATAGACTTCCTCAAACCAATCGTTCCTCCAAAAAAATTGAGTAATCACCATTATATCTTAATGTGTACTGACCATTCCATGCACTTGGCTTAAGCTTAAACAATAAAAAATTCTTAAGTGATAGTACTTTAAAATTGTGATCGAATTAAGCACTTCCCCATTTTTGTGCCCCGTTAGAAAGTGTTTTTGGGGAAGGCACTCACTTTGCTTTTTTTTTGTTTCAAGCGTGAATGAATCAATATGAAGTTCTGTATAAATCCAATACCACTTATTATCCTCTAGCAAATGGGTTAGCACAGTATTGAGAAAGTCCTTGCTACATACTCTTACTAGAATTTCCTAAATACTAGGATCAATTGTTATCATTGGTTTTCTGGGATTATCATATCAATTATAGATTTTCGAAAGGGTTTACACCTTTAAAGTTAGCATATAAAATTGAGGCTATTGTTCCTCTTGAATTGGTAGCCCCTAGCCTTTGTATTGCCATTGGCAATAAGTTACTAATACAAGAATACATTCTCTCCAGACATGATGTACAATGGTAGCTTGTCAACGATTTCTTCAATAATTCTGTGTTGTTGCAAGAAGTGAAGAAACCATACGCACTTATCCTGACTCTTTTTTACAATTCCCTACTTTTTTCGGGTCCCATCATGGCACACATAGAGTGTATGAAGCTAGTGAGTGTTGGAAGGTTTATGTAAAAAAAATGTGAAGGTGAAGATGAAGTTGGGTATGGGGGGAAGAGATGTCATGATTTGATTAGAGAAAGGGGAACATATGAACACAAGATAATCGCATGCACATAAATGATGAGGAAAAAAGAAACCATTCACATGAATCAATTGGGAAAGGAAGAATGGTCCAAAAATATGGAGCTTCTTAAACACTGTCCAAATTTAATTCACATTCATAGGTTCTTTTGAATGGAATGAGTGCATGATGAGAAAAAATATCTAAAACCACGCACATGAATGAGCCTCGAAAGGAAGAATGTTCAAAGAATGGAGCTTCTTATACACTTTCGAAACTAAAACATATGCATGGGTGTTTGTGGGTGGTATGAATGCACGTGGTTCATGATTTATGAATGAAAAAAAATTATTCTCTCAACCTTCATGGATCATCCTCACTGGTTCAACGCAATACTGCAGAGCCTTCTCACACATAGAAATAGATAGAAGGTGACATGTAAAAACATAGAAGAGACAAAGAGATAAGAGACATGAGACATGAATTAGAAGATTTTGTTATGATAAAAATATACATGAATGTTTTGAAACGTCAAGCTGAGCATTCTACTGGTCAAAGGTGGTCCTCACGACCCTCTCACCATGATAGTTCAACCGAATGTCACACGTAAGAGGCTAGGTTCCACTTCATTGACCCTATGTCTTTCCAAGATTGTAATGTGTTTCTCAAGAAGTCTAAGACACATAAAGACAACTCTAACTCACTCACACGCTCCACTGAGGGTGAGCAAAGAAAGAGAAACTAGGTTTATGAGCCTATCCTAGAGAGGAAGTCTAAAAATTGAATCTAGGAACTATGATCTTACTAGCCCACCTTGGATCCTCACACGCTCAACTGAGAGTGATCGTCTCAAGGAAACCATGTGCTAGCAAGGGCCCTATGGATGCCTAAAAATGATGCTCTAGAAGTTTGGAGGGGGGTTTATATAGTTTTCTAAACGCATTTGGGCCCTTGGATCTAGAGAAATCAACTCTCAACCCTAAGATGAGCTTCTTTTGATTACAACCATTGGATTTATCAAATGGATGGTTAGGATTGGTTCTTTATATGATATCTAGGTCAAAGGGAAGGAAAATAGGTGCCTTTATTCTCCACCATTGGATCTGGGGCTGATTTGGACCATCGGATCAGTGCTGAGATCAATTTGGATAAGATAAGCCACTATTTTTGGAGAAACTTTGCATTATTGATCTTTGATCCTCAAAAAGGCTTATCCGGTGAAAAAACTCGTGGATCCTCCTTGCTTTATGCTTTAGTGCATCTCCACCCTTGAATATGAGCTCATCGTGACCGTACAACTTGGTTCAATCATTGTTTGCCATGTGATAGCCCTTCAAGCCTTCAATTTTCTTATTCTAGGAAACTATGGTGACCTTGAAAACTAGATTTTGTGCTCTTAGACCCTTCAAATATCCTTTGATGAAGATAAAAATTTATAGGGCTATGTTTTGAAAGGCCTCCTTTAGGAATATGTGGAAAAAACTCCCATCTGAATCTCCCTTGTACAAGTTGACTACATTTGGAAGCTTGCAAGGTGGCATTAAGGTGTCTAGGAAGCTCTTATAGCCTTGAAACTTGGTACAAATATGAAGGCTCGTATGGTCTTTATACATGCCAAACCATATGGCTAACAAAAATTCCTATACAAGATTTTGTAGGGTCTAAGTGGAAAAATTACACTTTTTAAAAAATGCACATGGCATATCAATGTGGTAGAAAATCCATTTTCATGTGAAATTCGGGCTCTAGATTGCCTTGGATAGGCTTTACAAGTATATGAATTTTGATGTGATTTGGAGACATTGAAATTTTTGCCCTAATTTCCAAAGTTTGACCAGCTTTGACTGCTACCCTAGATTTGCTTGATTTTTTCCAAAGTTTGCATGTGAACTCCCTTTGACATCCTTGATGCATCTTGGACTTCTCAGAGAATTCTGGCTACCTTCAACGAATGTATTTCCTGTAGGCCTTCATGATGAGAGAGGAGAGAAAATCTCGACGACATTCGCCCCCACTAAACCTGCGATTCCTCTGGACGTGCCACTCTAGTATCTGTGAAAAAAAAAATGTTCCAGGCATCAAATTCTTTTATAGGCAACATAAGAAACATGGAAAGAAAAATTGATCATATGCATGAATGAGTAGGCAATGTGACATGAAGCAAAATTTGCATGAAAGAAAGAATTGAAACACGCAACATGAATAAGCATGAACAAGTGATTTAGTTCTTTTTTTCCACTCAAACGAAAATCAAAGGGCTACAAAAATTAATTTGCATTGGTATGAAACATTCCATATTTTGGCGAGACTCTATCGCCCAGCTTCTTTGTTGTAGATCATTTCCGATCAAGACATCTTGAGGTCTGATCAACGGGTCAAAATTATGGCCATTGTTTGAAATCGTTACACCTCAATAGCACCTTTAGATCATAATTTGAAAATTCTTCCACTTTATTGTCCCTGTATTTGTGTATTTTGTTCCATAAATTATCATGTTCCCCATCATTCATTATTAACGACATTGTCACGAGTGTTCTATACTTTTCCCTTTGTGCTCATCTGTATTCTTATCTCCCAAGTGAGCTTGAACCCTTTGGCTTGAGTTAGTTGATGATAATTTTATTTTATATTTGAAGTAACTGGCAACTAGATTTGTGGTGACTACAATTGAAACCCATGCAAAACTAGATTGGGAGGATTTTAGGAAGCAAATTCATAAAGATTTCTACCTTGACAATTTCAGTCAACATGGTAGAGAAGGATTTATAAATTGGATAAGATCACCCAAACCTTAGACATCCATTACATGACTCCATAGTGAATTTATGAAAAGATTTTCTTAACTCCTATAAGTGAATAAGACAACTCTCACAACTGATAAATTGGCTACTTTACGGATGGTAGTTGAAGTTAGTAGATGATTTCCATTCCATTATTTTCTTGATAAATTGGAAAGGAATAACTATCCATTATGGTCCTTGAGGATGAAGAAATATTTACAAGGAAGGAGTCTCTATGGATACATATCATGAGATGAGGAGATGCCCATATTCAGAAGCAAAGGTCAACCTACAAGAGAGGAGCTTGAAAGACTCAACTCATGGTGTGCCAAAGATGCTTAAGGTCATATCTACTAAACTCTATTTCTGACTTCCTTCTTCCTCACATTAGGAACTATAAAACTTCCCAAGAGACTTGGGATACATTGTCTTCATATTTTTCTTCCAACATAAGAGCTAGAAAAAATCAATTATCGATTGAGTTTACTACTCAAAGGAAGCAACCCAAGCAGAATGTTTTAGAGTATGTGACCAAGGTTAAAGATGTAGCTAATCAATTGGCAAGCATAGGAGAGGAGATTGAAGAGGAGCAAATAGTGAGAGAAATAATCAATGACATCAAGGTAGATGATAAGTAGGAAACCTTCACAAGTGCCATGGACTTATACATGAACATACAGATTCCAGATCTTACCACACTCATGTGAAAACTCTTTACCCATGAAGCCAAGCTCAAGAAAAATGGAGAACCATCAAGAGGTAATAACTCTTCTGCCCTATACATAGATAGAGAAAAGTCTAAAGATAATGGGAAGAGCAAGAAAGTAGAAGATGAAGGCACTACTTCTCAAGCTAACTATGCACATAGAGGTAGGAATTCAAGAGGTAAGCAAGGTAGGGGGAGATCTTCAACTCTTCCCCATGCAACATATGTGGATTGTCTAGTCACACAAGAGATGAATGCTATAGGAACTTCAACAATCAAAGAGGAAGAGGATTGCAATTAAGAGGTGGCTAATCTCAACCAAGAGGAAGGTTCAACCATAATCAAGGCTACAACCATGGCTACAAAAACAATTGCAACAACAATTATCAAGGAGGATACAAATCAAGAAAGGACTTCAACAATTACAGAGAGGATCAAGAGGATTCTCTTCTCATTATGAATATGACTTCAAACTAAGGTATGAATGATGAGGAGCTCTTCTATATTGACTCAGGATGTTCAAACCATGTAGCAGGCACTGTAGCTCTTCTTTCTAATCTTGATGAGCCCAAGGGAAAGCACCAAGTAGAAACAGGTGATGAAACCAAGCATTTAGTGGTCAAGCTAGGAAATGTCAAAACCTCTCATGGGAATAGAAATCTGTTGAGTAGGGTTCTTTATATACCTACTATCACATATCAGGGGCATACCGACGTTGCCCATACTGACGGTCATGCCTCGGCGTCGGTATGACCGTTGAAAATGCTTGAAAAACCACGGTTGCAATACCGATAGTCATTTAATTGTCGTTATACAGGCATCGGTATGAGCACTCGTATAGGCGTCGGTACTTTACTGTAAATTACCGACGCTTATACCGACGCCTATATCGATGCTTATACCGACGCTCATACCAATGCTTATACCGAGGCAATGTTTTAACTGGGCCCGAGAGCAAAAATTCGACATTTGCTTGCATTTTGAACCAAAGTTTGCTACTATCGAGTTTGCGCACGCGAACTACATTCTGCGCCTATTGTGTACACACATCTCTCTCTTTCTCAATCTCTCTCTCTCTCTCTCTCTCTCTCTCTCTTTCTCTACATCTCTGTTTCTCTAGATCTGAAATTTTTGTAAGAATTGCACATACTGTAGCACCCTTTCTCTTTCTTTGTGTTTTCCCTTTTCTAGTTTCTCTTCTCTTTCATTTTGCAAGTAATTTTTGGCATCAAATCTTTGGAATTCGACGAAGGGCAACATTAAGTGGACCTTGAGGACGATGCTCCAAACAATTACATTGATGTAAGTGATTGTTTTGTTTTCGATTGATATAGAGTGAGATAGAGAGAGAGATGAAAGAAAGAGAGAGATTTAGAGAAACATAAAGAGAGAGAGAGAGAGAAAGAGAGAGAGAGAGAGAGAGAGAGAGAGAGAGAGAGAGAAATAAAGAGAGAGAGAGAGAGATGAAAGAGAAAGATAGAGGGAGAGTCAAAGAAAGAGAGATGAAAGAGAGAGATGAAAGAGAGAGAGATGAAATAGAAAGAGAATGAGATAGAGAGACAGATGCATACATACATACACACATATGCATACACATACTCACATATATATTACATGCACACATGCATATTACATACACAATCACATACATATTACATACACACATGCATATACATACACATACATATTACATACTCACATGCATACACACATATACATACATACAGGCATATTACATACAAATATGCATATTACATACACACATGCATATTAGATACACACATGCATATACATACACACACATATTCATTCTCATACTCACATACATACATACATGTATACACACATATACATACACACATGTACACACACATGTATACATACACACATATTTGCATGTACACACACACATACATAAACACATGCATATTACATACACACTCACATATGTATACACACACATATGTGCATACACACATGCATATGCATACATACATACACATACATATGCATATGTACACACATACATACATACACACATGCATATTACATGCACACACACATATATATACACACTCACATATGTATACACACTCACATATGTATACACACACATGAATACATGCACATACACATACACATGCATCACATATACATACACACATACACACATACACACATACACACATATACATGTTTTAGGCTTAGGGTTTTAGGATTAGGGTTTATGAATTTCTCTTTTCGTTTGTTTTGCAAGAGATTTTTGGCATCAATTCTTTGGAATTCGAGGAAGGAAAACATTAAGTGGACTTTGAAGACAACGCTCCAAACAATTACATGGATGTAAGTGATTGTTTTGTTTTCAATTGGTATAGAGTGAGAGAGAGAGAGAGATGAAAGAAAGAGAGAGATACATACACACATATTTGATTGTACACACACATACGTACATACACACATGCATACTACATACACACACACATATAAATACACACTCACATATGTATACACGCACATATGTGCATACACACATGCATATGCATACATACATACACACACATATGTATGTACACACACATACATACATACACACATGCATATTACATACACATGCACATATATATACACATTCACATATGTATATACACACATGCATACATGAACATAAACATACACACACACCACATATACATACACACATATACATGTTTTAGGGTTAGGGTTCTCTTTCTCTCTCTCTCTCCCCCTACACACACATCTCTCTCTCACACACATCTTGGTAAATGATGTGTGTACTCTTTCATTGTCTCTCTTTCTCTATATCTTCTATTTTTTAATTTCTTTTTTCTTTTGTTTTGCAAGAGCTTTTTGGCATCGATTCTTTGGAATTTGACAACAGACGACATCGATTGGGCTTTGAAGAGAGTGATAAAAAGAATTACATCGATGTAAGTGATTGTTTTGTTCTTTTTTATAATTAGAGAGAGAGAGAAAGAGAGAAAGAGAGAGAGAGAGAGAGAGAGAGAGAGAGAGAGAGAGAGAGAGAGAGAGAGAGAGAGAGAGAGAGAGAGAATAAGAGAGAGAGAGAGGGGAGAGAGAGAGAGAGAGAGAGAGAGAGAGAGAAAGAGAGAGAGAGAGAGAGAGAGAGAGAGAGAGAGAGAGAGAGAGAGAGAGAGAGAGAGAGAGAGAGAGAGAGAGAGAGAGAGAGAGAGAGAGATGAAAGAGAGAGAGAATGAGAGAGAGAGATGAAAGAGAGAGAGAGATGAAAGAGAGAGAGAATGAGAGATGAAAGAGAGAGATAATGAGAGAGAGAGAGAGAGAGAAAGAGAGAGAGAGAGAGGGAGAGAGAGAGGAAAGAGAGAGAGAGAGAGAGAGAGAGAGAGAGAGAGAGAGAGAGAGAGAGAGAGAGAGAGAGAGAGAGAGAGAGAGAGAGAGAGATAAAGAGAGATATATAGATAGATAGAAAGAGAGAGACATAGAGATACATACACACACATGCATACATATTTCATACACATGCATATGCATATGCATATGCATACATACACACACACATATACATGTTTTAGGGCTAGGATTTTAGGATTAGGATTTTTAATGTTTACACATATACACACATAATACAGACACACATGCACACATATACACATGCATACATACATACACATACACACACATCATATATACATACACACATATGCATGTTTTAGGGTTAGGGTTTTAGGATTAGGGTTTTGTGCTTTTACATATATAGACACATGCATACACACATATACACATATAAACACATAATACATATACACATACACACACATACACATACACACACACACAAAGACACACACACACATACATACATACATACACACACACATAGATATATACACACATGCATACATACATACACACATGTGACATATACATACACACATATTCATGTTTTAGGGTTAGGGTTTTAAGATTAGGGTTTTAAGATTAGGGTTTTTGGCTTTTACTTATATACACACATGCATACACATATACATGTTTTAGGTCTAGGTCTTTAGGATTAGGGTTTTAGGGTTTTTACATAGATACACATATGCATACACACACATACACACACACACAAACAAATATATATATATATATATATATATATATATATATATATATATATATATATATATATATATATATATATATATATATATATATATATATATATATATATATATATATATATATATATATATTCACATACACATATATATACACAAAAATACACACATGCACATGTTTTAGGTCTAGGTCATTAGGATTAGGGTTCTAGGGTTTTTAAAAATTCATACAAATATACACACATAATACATATACACATAAACATGTATATACATAGGCATACACACATATACATGTGTTCTGGTTGTTGTTTATAAATATCATGTCAATGTGTCTCATTTCTTTGTACATGGTTCATGATTGATTTCTCCCATGTCTTTTGTATTTGATAGTATGTTTTGCTTTAACAAATCATGTTTCTGTTGCCTGTCATACATGTCACATGTTCTCCAGTTTTTCTTGGGCAGAGTGTATTGTGTTTTGCTACACAACAGCATGGGAATGTTGCTATAGCAACAGACAACATACTCTGCCAAAAAACATTTTGCAGATATGGTCGTCGGTATGGGCGACGGTATAAGCATTGGTATCCCCAGGCAGATACCGATGCATATATCGACTATTCTGCCCAGGGGCATACCGTCGCTTATACCGACGCTTATACCGACGCATATACCGACCCATATACCGACGCTTATACGGACACTTATACCAAGGCTTATACCAAGGCTTATGTTGGCGCTTTGGTTCCGACGCCTACACCGACCCTTACACCGACGTCGGGGCAAAATTGCGCCCGTTCATTTTTCTCGGTAGGAGCCTCGATATACCCCCGATATATTGTAGTGAAATATTGCACTTTATAATTACAAGGATCAAACATTGTCTGAGCTTGAGATTTGGCATAAACGATTAGCGCATGTTGGTGAGAGAATCTTGAAGCAAATATCTAGAGATCAATGTGTGCTTGGGATATCTAATGTATCCAAGCAACATATGATCTATAAATGTGGTGCTTTTCTGTTCGGTTAATCACAGAGGTGCTTGGCTATTTGCATGAGGATTACTTAGAACTTGCCCACATAGATGTACGGGGACCAAGCAAGGACCCTTCAATTTCAGGCTCAAGGTATTATGTGTCATTCATTGATGATTTTAGTAGATGGAATATCTTATACTTTATGAAACATAAAGCTGAATTGTTCAATTCTTTCAAGAAGTATCTTGCACTTGTGGAAAATCAAACAGGAAGAAGTCTAAAGAGGATAAGGTCAGATGGAGGAGTTGAATACTTCTTAAATGAATTTGATGCATTTTTATAGGAGAGAGGTATCAAAAGAGAGATTACTACAAGGTATACCCTTGATCAAAATGGGGTAGGAGAGAGGAGAAACAGGTTCATCGTGGAAGCAGCTAGATCAATGCTTAATGAAAAGAAATTGCCATCCAAATCTCTTGATGGGATGATCCCATATGAAGCATGGCATGGTAGGAGGCCATCGCTTGGTCATGTTAGAATATTTGGATGTGTTGCTTATGTGCATGTTCCATCTCAAATCAGATGTAAGCTAGACACTAAGGCAGAGAAGTGCATCTTCATAGGGTATAATTTAAATAAAAAAGGATGTAGGTTTTATAATCCATCCAACAAAGGTTTTATGGTCAGTAGAGATGTCGTGTTTGATGATAATGATTCTTGGTTTGAAAGTGAATGCAAAAAGGTGAAGTTGCCATATGACTTGGAAAAGGAATTTTGAAGCCTCACCAAGGAGGAGCCTAGCACAATTGAAGACATCAAATCAGATGATGAGGACACCATCAATTTGGAAGATTTCAAAGCATTGAAATCAAAGGGTAGGCCAAGATGAAGAGGTTGGAAGACTTATTTGAATCATCCAACCAAGCTCTAAGGAGATGACAAAGGGACTGTAAGAAGCCAATCAGATATGGGTATGATACTTCATTAGTTGCTAAAAATTCCATTTATCTTGCTAAAGATTTATGACTTGAGGAACCTTCTTCATACGAAGGAAGTACAAAGGTAGAATGGAAGGAGGCTATGGATGAAGAAATAGAAGCACTCTATGAGAATGATACTTGTGAACTAGTACCCAATAAGGCATCATTGAAGGTAATTGGTTCTACATGTATTTACAAAATAAAAAGGAACCTAGATGGATCCATAAACAGGTATAAAGCTAGACTTGTGGCCAAGGGTTTTGCATTAACCCAAGGGGTTGATTATGAAGAGACATTTTCACCTATGGCTAAAATTCCAACCATCCGAGCATTGGTAAATGTGGCTACATCTCGGAATTGAACTATGTATCAATTGGATGTGCAAAATGCTTTTCTCAATGGCAAGGTTTACATGGCTAAACCTCTTGGCTATGAAGACCTATGAAAGGTAAATTATGTGTGCAGATTGAACAAAGCTCTTTTTGGGTTTAAGCAGGCACCTTGGGCATGGAGCCATAGGTAAAGTACATACCTTCAAGATCAAGGATTCATGATGAGCAAAGCAGATTCTTCTCCATTTGTCAAGAGAAGTAATTCAAAGATGATATATTTTGTGTATATGTTGATGAAATCATCCTGATAGGTAGTGATGCCAATTGCATCAAACAAATCAAGAACCAAATGATGTAGGAGCTCAAAATCAGTTATCTAGGGTTTCTAAAGTACTTTGCTTGATTTATTCTATACTAACTCTCGAATTTATATCACTCAAAGGAAATATGTGCAGGACATGTTGAAGAAGTTCCACTTGGCAAAGGTCATGAAGGAGATTTGCTTGAAGACATTGCAAGATATCAAAGCATAGTTAGAAGTCTAAACTATGCAACTTTGACAAGGATTGACATAGCTTATGGAATAAGTGTTCTAAGTCGATTCATGCATAAACCTTGAGCACCTCACTTGGAAGCTGCCAAAAGGATTTTGAAGTATTTCAAGGGTACTCAAAATTAAGGTCTATACTTTTCATGCACATAAGATTTGGACATGAAACTATACTCAGATGGAGATTGGGCAGGTTGTAAAGATGACAAAAAGAGTACCTCTGTATATTTTCTTTTGCAAGTGATAAGCCCATTTCATGGTCTTCCAAGAACCAACCTACTAATGCTCTATCTTCACGTGAGGCTGAATACAGGGGATTAGTCAATGCTACACAAGAAACAATTTGGATTAGATTGCTATATTCAGATTTGAAACTTCATACTCACTCACCTATGATTTTTGTTGAAAATACAAGTTCTTTGCATCTTGTAGCCAATCCTATTTATCATGCAAGAACCTAGCATATAGAAGTACACTATCATTATGTTAGTGAAAAGATATCGAGCAAGGAGATTCAGCTGGCATATGTATCTAAAAACATGCAATGTGCAGATTTATTAACCAAAGCACTTGATGGTCCTAAACTTTGGAGGTTTAAATCTATGATTGGATTGCATGACATTGAACAAGATTCATGAAGAAATGCAAGCCAAGATGCTTGGCTTGAGGGGGAGCTGTTGGTGCAAGAACAGAAGCCTTCACACTTGGCTAGGAATGGAAGGAAGAATGTGTTTCCACTTAATGAAGCAGATGAATCATTGCTTGTAACATTGGATCATTTACCATATGCAAATGGTTAAATGATTAAGAATCTTGTAACACCAATAAATTCATGGAGTTATGAGAAGGTTGAGCTACAAATTTATCATGAGATAATATCTCTTCATTTAGAGGACTAAGTTTTAGGTGGATACTAATTTGAACTTCAAATTCAAAGTTGAAGAAAAACACTTATAAAAGAGCTTGTAAATCTCGAGGGCTATATGCCTCTCCTTGGAGCTCATTTTCTGATCATTTGTAGAGGTTGAGGAGCATACACTATAGCTCACTCATCCCACTATCATTGGGCATCATCATAATGCCAATGATCTTGTGAAATCATGTGTTAAAATACAAACATTTCATTGATCACATCTATTGACTTCTTTGCTACGAACAAAGAGGTTATAGATAGAAAGAAGGGCTCGTTTTGAGGGAGGAGCACACCAGAAGGCTAGGAGAAGAAAGGAGCTCTTGGGGAATCGGGCTTTCAACTGCTAATTTGGAGAGAGCACAACACAGAGGTTTGAAGGAGGGAGGCTATATACAGAGGTCAAGTTTCATTCATCAGGGGAGGAAATTCATGGAGCCGCTGATTTGGAGAGAGCACAACGCAAAGATGGCGAAGGAGGTGCTGTGAGCAATAATTGGAATGAATAGAGGTGGATAATAAGGTGTACTGACCATGAAGTTCTGAGGAACTCCTGCGCTCTTTTCGGTAACAATCTATTCTGATGTTGCATGTAAACATTTTATGTAGCACGATCCCGATGATCTACTAAAGTGGTTAAATGATCTTTTTAATGATCTATTTTGATGATCTCCTACAGTAGTTACATGACTCTAGTCAAATCATGAACATGTCTATATGTCCCATCATCCCCGCTAAATCTATGATAAACTACTTCCGACAACTTCTATGCCTATTAACTCCTTTGATCGTATATTATTTTGATGCATCTGATAACTGTGCTTTGAAAATTTTTTTGATCTTCATATTCCCTAAATGAGCACTGAATAGTGATTTGATGATCTTAACTGTGCTAATATCGGTTTTGAATATTTGAAAATCGATGTTTTTCTTTCTTGAGGTATTGATTTGTTTAAACTTCTTTTCAACATCATGATATTTCACAGGTTTTGGTTTGAATTATACACACAAATAACGTTCGCACCTTGATTAAAATTTTCCTTCTTAAAAGAAATCGCGCAACAACTAAATTGTTTTAGCTATAGTATTTACTTAGATGCTTATGATATTCATAAATTGACGGTCGCACTTTACTATCTTATTGTTCTTTTTTATCATAAAGATATTATTTACCTGAAAGTTACCACATAATATTCTCAGTTTTTAACGCCCAGATTTATTCTCATTCTGCTTTCCGCTCACCATATCAATTACTTTCACAATGGAAACATTTTATTGTGTTGTCACTGGATGGAATGAAAGGACTATTATGAATTATAGCGCTGAAAGAAAGTTGATCTGAGAAGGAAAGAGGCAGAGGTGATAGATTGCGTGGTGTAGATCGTAATCCGCAGCTTCTTATCAAGACGATATGACGATGACGCTCAATGTTGACCAGCTAAAAAGCGAAGATGGAAAGCTCTGGTTTATGCGACATTTGTTTCATTGAGTCTATTGCTTCAAACAGATTTGTCACTCTTCTATTGTTTTCCTGAATTCGCATTCTTCTACATTCCTTTGCCTTCATGATTAATGTATTAAATGATGTCTATGTATTAAACGCTTGATTTTATGCACAAATGGCTGATATGTTTTAGCACGGCTTCACTTACATTAAGCACATTCATCTCTTACTTAATTATATAAACGTTGTGTCTGCTCTAGCAGTTACATTTGATTAATTATGCTATTATCTGAAGTCCTTATTTGATAAGCGCATGTTAAATGATATAAATCATGTGCCACACTTGTTCATAGCAGTAATGATATTCTAGAACTAATCTAAACGATCAAGGAAAAAGATTGAAGTGATTACTAATGTAAATTCGATCAAATGAAATTAAGCTCACGCTCTTCGCTTATTTACCTCTTCAATCAAGGCAGCAGTTGCGTACAACTCTGAAGACACATTTGCTCCGCTTAACCGATGAAAGTTTTGATGATAGACAATAAACAATGAACTAGCACAGCTTTACAAAAATGGTGATTCAAATTCGTAGCCACGCTCAGATGTATTTTCTAAGTTCAGAAGAAAACTTGATTTGCTATAAAGTGTATTGTGTCTGATCTCATCTGCGCGTAATTATTTGGACAAGGAAAATGCTTGAATAGATATATATAACAAGATTTCTAAGTGTTCTTGTACATGTAACAGAGAGAGAACACTAAGAGAATGATTTCTGCACGGAAACAAAAAATAGAATCATTTGCAAGTCGAAGAACTAGAGGTGAACTAAAGAGATGCCCTAACATTTGAATGGTCTTGTTATGTGTTTCAAGGTTTCGGGTTTGTCTAAAGTAATAAATATTCCCTTAGTTTTTTTTAACTATCTCCATTCTCAGTTTTAATTTAACTCAACTCTGATTATTGGATTGAATCTCACATTTGATGTTTGAATGAGTTGCGCTATTTAGTTTTAATTTAACTCAACTCTGATTATTGGATTGAATCTCACATTTGATGTTTGAATGAGTTGCGCTATTTAGTTTGAAGATTCTTAGCACCGACTTGATAGCGATAACTTTATATATTTTTTATTTACATGTTTTTTCTTGGTGCGCAGCAACAATTTTTCTATCTTTGCTGCATGTACGATTTTGATACTTCTGTTTATCTCATTACAAGCCAATGGATGTCTTCGATAGCATAATAATATGATTAAATTGCACTTCCGTGTATTGTATTATTTGTCCTTGAAGTTCACGTTCTTGAGAAGAACATCTTTGGATCAAAGAGTCAAGAGTGTTTTTACATAAGTTTTATTTTCATGTGAACGAATGACTGCGAGTAATTTGATTTTTGATAAAGAGGATGGCCGAATGTTTTGAAATCGAATGTTTTGACCTTTATATATATAACACATAGATGAATCTTTTTTGGTTTATGCTGATTGCTGTACTCCGAGCCTTATTCTTTTACATATGCTATTTAACATAAAGCACTTTTATATTGCAAGTTTCCGTATGATATAATGTACTTTCGTATACAATCTAAAGAACAAGATTCCATATGTCAGAAACTAATAAAGTTTGTGTAAAATCAGAAAGAGAAGAACTTGGTGAATAACATCGTTGAGAAGAAAATCTTGATGAAATTGAGATTTTCATCTTTGGACGACCTAAAGTAATGAAAATCTAATGAGCTACAAATTAGCATGAAATAATAATATGATATGATTTATCGGAGATGAAGCTAATAATTTCAAAACGCACCATGAATTGTTTGTATCGATTAAACATTTGATAACAAAATGATCTAATCATGTTCTTAAAACTCCATCTCTTATGTCGAATGGGTCTTGACATGACGATAAGGGTTTTGCTACTTATGAGCTAATCTCTTCTTGATTTCCTATCTCCTTTGATTCTCTCTTCTATGCACCTGAGCTTATATATATTTTGAGAAACTTGAGTTTGCTCCAAGCACCCGGCGTGCGCCGTATTTCCGGCGGTTGGCTTGATCCACCGACCGCTGCTTTCGCGCCGACAACGCGAAGTTTTTTTTTAAGTTGTCAAAATTCGAAGGCATTTGCTTCAGCCAATTTGGAGAAAGCCACGTCAAAGTGCTCTCTATTCATTCTTTGCTCAGTCCCTAAAAAGTTAGGGTGAGCCTTTGGTTGCTAAATTAATTTCTCAGAGTATAATTCATCATTTTTTATGAGTTCACTTGCAATAATGAGCTATCTTATCTAATCGGATTCTCTCAAAAGAATTTTGATCAATTTCTACTGTATTGTGAGTAGTAAGCAAAAGATCCAGTAGGTGTCAAGATCAAAATAGCAAGTTTTTGATCATTAGCTAGTTGTGAAGTCATCTGTTTTCATCTAACTGTTTGAACCTTGAAATCTAAAGTAAATAGGTACTTATTTGGTGTCATTTGTAAGCTAAAAGGGCCTACAACACAACTAGAGGTTTCATAGGGCAGCTACAAAGCTAGATTTGGCAGTATCACCTCACTTCCTTGAGGTATCCATCCATCTCTTCCAACAATGGTACCTATCTTTTCTCTAAATTCTAAGCCAATCATTAGATATAGAAAGTTACATGAAATGTAAGGTTCACGATTGTTTCCTTTGTGACCATGACATCACCCCCTCAAGCAAAAAGTTACAAAATGAACGGCCATGTTTCTCACTTGGGATGGGATTGTTCTTGTGGAATTCACATACCTTTCTTGGTGCTCTCTAATTATGTTTTGCAAGTTACAAGTAAATAACACATCATAGCCTTTCCAATCAACATCACATTCCAAATTTCTTCAAAATATTCTCGAATGTACGACATGCTCCACTTTGAAAATCTTGTTCCCCAATTTTTTTAGGTGGCGAACATGTAGTTCCTTCCGTTTCCAATGGAAAAAATCTAATATGGTTCTAACACGCATGCATGGAAAAGTGAAATTATCCTCATGGTAATCATTAAATGGATCTTGAAGGCGAATTGATTAATATTGGAAGAGACGGTGACATGACTAAATCTCTAATGCTCTAGCTTCCCACGGGACCTTAAAGTCTACACATTATTTTGTATTAACCCCACTTTATCGATAACATGATAAGATGCATTTTTAGCACATATATGGATCTTTTTGTTGCATTCTTGGTGCATTAACTATTGTGCCCTATTCCTGGTATTTGGGTTTTGTAGATGACTTGAGAGTTGTACATCTATCGTTGGGTGTCAACTATAGTTTTCAAAGAAGGGATTTTACATGGTAAATGTATGAACGTCTTATAGGACACTCCTCAAATACAAAAAAAATGAAATGGATCATTTGTATGATAGTTAATGGTGCCACAGAGATACTATTCTGGAGCTTAGTTCACCCCTTTTGTTTGTTAATCCTTGCATGGAAGACCTCAAGCATTGAGAATATCATGACGCAAAAAGATGTATCTAAGAAAGAGGAAGGCGTTGGCTTCATCTATCATTGCCTTTATGGTTGGCATCAAGTGTTCCATATTTTCGAATCTATTCACTTGAAGAAGAATGTCCTCATTCGTATTCGACCTCGATTGAGCTATGATGAAATCCATTGATAATGAGCACCATGTTTTCTTTGAACTAGGTAAAATTTGCAAGAGGCCATGAGGTTTATGGAGAGGTAAGTTAAATCTATTACAAGTGTGAACGCTTTAAATTGATTATTTAAATTCCTTTGACATTTAACCCCACAAAAAATAGGTTCTTATAATATACTAATAAATCATTTTGTTGGAACATATTTACTTTATGGTGTGTCGGTTTTTGCTTGAAATTACAAAAAAAAAGGTGATTGATTGGTAGAGACTCATTAATCAGATGGGTTAAGTCTGAATATTCTTGATGGATTGATGGGATATATACTAAAAAGAGATGCTCTAGCTTGATGATTATAGTTTCTTTTTTACCAAAATAATCTTTACCATTATTTGGTGTAAGGTAAGCTCTTCTTGACAAGGGATCTACTAGATTTAGGGGGTCTTGGATTGTATCCCATGAAAATATTAGAATTGAACAAAATTTTAATCGATCAAGATTGCATTCTCTTTAGAATACACTTGGTCATGAAGTAAGCTATGTTATCTTTATTGATATAGGCAGTGAGCTTATGGGCCGATACCTCTAGATGATTATGCAGGTATCAAGAACATGCGCTCTGGAAACACGTTATTTATCATGGATTTCATAATTGTTCTCACTAGGGGACAATTTTATTGAATGATATGCGATTATATGTACGTTTCCATATCTCCATGTTGACATAGAGTGACACCCAAGGCAAAGTATGATGCCTCTAGATTTTAAAAACCAATTTGTGGGATCAAGATGAAGTAGAATTCAAGCAATCGTGAATGCTAATTTCAATGTTCGTATATTTCACGTCTTGGTAAGTGGTTTCAGTATTGTGCAATAATCCTTGATGAAAACTTTGTAGACGTTACCAAAAGTCAAAAAACAACTGTTTCCATGAAGGTGTTTTCCAATCAAGGATCGTCTCAATATTCATAGTTTCCATGAAGATTCCCTATTTTCTAGATAAGAATTTAAATTATATGTGATGGATAGTCCAGTTCTCCAATTTATCATATAATCCTTTATCTTTGTAATGGACTTCAGAACCGAGCCTTTACACATAGTTTTCATGATTTCTTGATCAAGCGTGAAATTATAAAATTGAACGGTGATAAAGAACATGAAGAAGTGCTATAATTAGGAGCAATTAATGGTGGTATCTATCCTCTATTATATCTTCCATCATAAAAAACTCAAGGAATGGTTGGTTTGTATTCACCGAGAGAATATTTGCTCTTGATTGCATATTTACCCACATGAAAAATTGGTATGTATGCGTATGCTCATTCATATGCATGTGTTTATGGGTTATATGGAATCATTGATCTATGCGCTGATCCATGTTTGTATATATAAATACATACGAATGCTCATACTTGGGCTCGTATGCAAGGTTGTGTGCGTGTGTTTGTGTGTTGAGGCTTGTATGCACTTATAAGTATTCAAAAAATGTTTTGTATGCAAATGTGTAAAGATGTTGTTCTCTATGTGTGCATGTGCATAAATTGTATGTGCGCGCTTATGCATATTACAATATGTCTGATTACTTTCAATATATATGTGCAAGATTAAGAATGTGTAAAAATGCATATATGTCCTTGTACATATGAAAGTCATTATGTGATGTTCATTGAATGGAGACGTGTGCATATTCGAGTCAATAAGTATAGACTATAGAAGAACGCATCCATATGAGTGTACAGGCTTTTATGAGTTTTCGAGCATGTGCGTTAGATGTGTTTAGAAATATGTCTTTTTATACGTATAAGCATGTGTAAATGTATGTGAGATTATATTTTACACGTGTCTGTAGGTGTGGTAATGTGTGCCGAGATAGAGATGTCAATTTAGCATGATGTAATCATGGTTCTTTCACACAATGACCATTGTTTGGGTATATAATGGGTGAAGCTATATATTCTTTAAGAGTGAGCATTTTCATGTGGAATCAACATGTACTTGGACATTACGCTTTCACAAATGTCAATGGATTATCCAGATGTAAGAGTCTCGAAGCGATCTTAAGCGATCTCGTCATAACTTCGACCACATTAACCGGCCTTCGATCAACGGAATTCTTACCCTCAAGAGTGTGCTCTATTATGATTTTACATCACACGTCATGGGATCAATCGGACAATTGAAATGAGTCGTCCAGAATTCGTTATTTTCATGGGGACAAATTTGACGTATGTATTCTCTATGCTTTGTCTTTCTAGTATATTTAGTTATGACGATGCACTTTCTAGTATCTTTAAAACCTTTAAAGACTCCTTACTGGTTCTTTAAGTCCTGTGTGGATAAAACTTTTAGATTGAAATTCCTCTTAACGTGTTTAAACAAAGGTCTTACAAAAATGATATACAAGAAGGACAACACGAAAAAAATATAAAATTGGACGCTGACTACTATTCTTCAAACTAGGTATAAGGTTATAGCCAAGGCTCTTTCTATGCATATCACTAATCATCTTCTTGATTGGTTAAGGAAGGACCAGAGAGGATTCATGAAATGTAGCTCCATTTTAGATGCTATCATTAGGAAGATCTCGAGCTTGGTGTTTCTAAAGATGGACTTTAGCAACTATGATAGACTTTAGTAGGACTTCATTTTTCAATCTCTCAAGAAATTCTGATTTGGCCCTAGATTTGTTGCCTCCATTTCGGGCAATACGTCATCCTACATTTATATCATTGAAGAACTCTGAAGCACTTTAAGCTCAAAAGATCCATAAACTTTATATACAAGAAGCTAAAAACAATAAAATAGGAAAGCGGATGTTCATTATTATTCTTGAAATTGTATACAAACTTATAGCCAAAAGCTCTTGCTATTTGAATTACTAATCATTTCATGAGTGATTAAGAAATGATAAAGAAGGCTTCACGAAAGCTAGATCCATTTCAGATGCTATCATTAACATTTGGGAAGGTCTTGGGTATGGTAATAGTCCTACAAAATGTTTGCGAGGCTGGACATTGCCAATGCTTATGAGAGACTACAGTTAAACTTCGGTTTTAGATCTCTCAACGAATTTGGATTTGGACCTAGAGTTGTTTGCCTTGGTTGTATAAATATAAATGGAAACCTTTCTGACCCCATTAACATCAAAAGTTGGGTTCCTTCTATCTCCTCTATTTTTTTCTATTGCCCTTGTTAGCCTTAGCTTCCTTGATGGAAATCAAGCTAAGTCCGAAAGTATCAGAGACCTTGTGCCTCCTCACAATAAGGACCAAGTGGTTCTTATAATGGTTGTTGATAACACAAATTGCTTTACTCACAACAAGATGGAAACTAAATCCAATTTTTGAGGTATGCCTTAATATCTTCAACTATGCCTCTACCTTCAAAATTAATCACTCCAAAATTAATTTTATAACCCGGTCTCAAGTGCCTCACAAGTCTATCTTTGATCATAGGTGCATCAAGCGTATTTGGGACTAGGTTGTGAAGATCTTTAGTAGTCCTTTGGACTTCAAAGTTCGAATGAGCTAGAAGTGGCAATGGACTGTTAATAATCGAAGCGCAAAACTTAAATGCTAGAAAGGTATGCAATTCAATGTCAATAATAGACATATGATGATAAAAAAATTTGTTATTTCATGTATGATTTATGTTCTTGCATTATAAATGCCATGGGGGTCTTATTATATGCAAGTTAAAAGAAGTTATAGATCTCTTATGTAGGTAGAAGACCCCAAGTGTAGAGGACTGCCTTAAATCAAATGGGAGATTCTCACATGTACCAAATGTTGAAAAATATGGATCATGTGCAAGCTCCAATTGTGAGGCTTGACACATACTCACCCTTCATTATGTACCTCTTCATAATTTATGTATTTGTTGTAAGCCCAAAATGAAGAAAGAGCCTAAAAATATAAAGGGCACACTCATAACCTTAATGTAGAGTGTTGAATTAAAAAGGGCAAATGTATTTATGGCTTATATAAAAGCCAAAATAGGAATAGAGAGATGGAATACTAGAAAAAGTCGTGGCCTTATCCACATGGAGTGATGTGAAGCATCAAAAGACACCCAAGGCAATGGAAGGACAAAGGCCATGAAGTGAAAGGTCAAGAGGTGAGAGAAGATGCAAGGGTAGCTGAAAAGTCCTATATCCATAGCTCTATATAAAGAGCTCATTTGAACCTGAAAATTTGTGGAGATGACAAGGTGATGGTGCAGAAGAATATGCTGGTCATTCTCTCACCAATGGATATAAGAAGGTACCTCATTTGGATGCTATAAGGCACAAAGGTATTCCAGTCGCATACCTTTTGTATACATAGTGACCTTGTGAAGGTCATATCTCTCTATGTACTTATCCAATGAATGCATATGATATCTTGTTGGAAAGCTTATCTCCCATACCCTTTGTATCACCAATATCTCTGTCAGATCATTCTCCAATAGTTACAGGGAACATTTCTTGTGAACCTCAGTTTCTGTTTAACCCGAGATGACAGGTAGTCTAACTTTATGCAGTCGGTTGCCTAGTCAAATGAACTCTAAATGGAGTGTTCTTTAGCTTGTTAGAAAGCTAAGAGAGCCAACTATGTGTGGACAAAATTTCAGAGTCATTGGAACTGTGCGTTGTGACAGAATAGGGTTTTAGTAAGCATGTGTCTTGCAGGGCAGATTGTAGAAGAGGTTCTCTTATTTCCACTGCGTGTATTATGTGTATTGGAGTGAAATTTCTCCACATTTTGGTATCAGAGCTTTGGTTGCAGAGCATTGGGAGTGGAGCCCATGGATGCACAAAGAGATCTTGAAGAGGATGTAGAGATGTCAAAGGAAAGCTTGGAGCTATCAAGCTCATTTGAAAGCTATGGAGATGAAGCTTTTGTATGTAAGAGATTTTTGTTGCTTTATGTTATTTGAAGTGATACACTCTCTTGTCCTACTCTCTCTACATATGCTTGATCATTGAACCTTGATATAAGTGATACTAATCACTTGAATGAAGCCTTATGAGCAGCCTATAGAAGAAGATGAAGATTCAACCAAAGAATCGTGGATGCACAACTACGAGTTGTATGTGAGCATTGTATGGATGCTTTGGACATTTCACTCAATTGAATGAAGTGCAAGATTAGATTATGTACTTGGCTAAGTATTGAAGCTTATGTGTAAGCTTGATTATAGCATTTTAGTCTTGTTACTTGGTGCAAGAAATGTATGCAATGAAGATGCTTTTATATGCATGCTTATGAAGTCTATGCTCAAATTTATGACAATTGTTGACAGCCATGCTTAGGCTGAATATAAGTTGAATTGGAAGTTGTGGATTGATTTTTAACATGCACAAATGTATGCTAATGTGGTAAAGGAGTTTATATACACTCTTTGGTAATGTGTGGATGAGTAATAGACTATTTTATAAAGCCTATACAAGCTGAAATTTTGCAGGTTTGTGTAGCCATATTTATTGGCATAAAGTGAGCTGAATATATGCTCAATGATTGATGATTTGCATGCATGATTATATATGATGTCTAGTGTGATATTGAAGCACTAAATGCTGTTCATGTTCAACCATAGATGAGCTGAAAGTAAATGTGTTTGGATGCCATGAAGATTGGTGAGATGTAAAGGTGCCATGTATGAAGTTTGTGGATGTATCTTGTTGTGGATAAAATTCATTGAGGTAAGTTTACCACAGCAAATATGTATGCTTATGTTATGATAACTAAAAGCATTTTATTCTTGAGTTTAGATACATCAAGTGAATGCAATGCTCCTATTGAACAAGCCAAAGCAAATTGTGCAAAGCTTGGATGAGGCGAGGACACAAAGCTTGGAGGCAAAGTGAAGGAAGGAGCCCAAGTTCAAACGTTGTCAAACACATAGTGTGTGCACTTGAAGATTGAACCCAAGCTGAAGGTGGAAAAGGGTGAAGCTTAGGATTGAGCTTCCCATCAAAGAAGGAGTAGAAGACTCAACGAAAGGGTGCCATAAAAGTGTTGAAGAATCAACAAGGACTTGAGGACACTCCCCATGGTTTGAGCACAAGCAAGTGCCATGAAGGAAGAGTCACTCATGGAAAGTGTGACAAAATGGCTGAAGTTGAAGGAGGTAGAGAATAACTTTTGCAATGCTATGGGCTGAGGTAAAGGTTTTGAAAAAAAATGGTGGTAAGTTCCAAGCATAAATCAAGTGAATGTATTGTGAAAGTGTGAGGCTAGTAATACCACCAAAGAGAGTGGCAAGCCTATGGCAAGTAAGACCATTCAAAGAGGAAGGGCAATCCATATGTAAAGGCAAGTAAGACCACCCAAGAGGAGTGGCAAGCCTATGGCAAGTAAGACCATTCAAAGAGGAATGGCAAGCCTATATGTAAGGGAAAGTAAGACCATCCCAAGAGGAATGGCAACCCTTTTTTTAGGTGCAAGAGGCACCATTGATCACATTCACCATTTCTTCTATCTTATGTAGGTGATGAAGAAAGCTTGAAAGATGTGGAAGCTATGAATGCTTCACATGAAAGGAAATCATGAAAGAGTTCATGTATGATCAGCCATTGATGATTTTGCAGGTGTAAACTAGCCATGAAGAATCAAGAAAAGAATATGAAGCAAGGGAGAGTTATCTTGCAAGGATTGGAAGATCCAAGAAGAGTCCAAAGAAGAGAAAGTGGAGTCAAACCAAATTTCAGATTTGGAAGAGAAGAAGCAAAGCTCAAACAAAGAGCAAGAGCAACAATCAAAGCTAAATTGAAAGCATGAAGAGGAGCCACCTATATGGAAGGAGTTTTTAGAAGGAAGGAGCAGCCATGATGCACAAAGAAGTCACAAAGACAAGCTAAAAGTAAGCATGAAAACCATGACGACATCAAAAGGAGATGCAAAGAGTGCACCCAAAGATAGAGTCAAAGATGATCCAAACACAAAGAAAGATCAAAGAGAAGCATGCAAAGAAGAGAGAAGCCATGAAGCCATGAAGCCATGAAGGTAAAGAAGAAGAGAGACTCTCAAAGAGAGGACAACAAAGAGGAAGAGAGTGAAGCAACAAAGGTATATGAAGCCAAGGTGATCTCATACTATAAATGTATGTATGAAGCATATCTTATGCTAGGGATTGAAGAAGAGCTCTTGCAAAGAGCCAAAGAAGAAAGGATGAAGCTGAAGAGAAGCCAAAGAAGCTTGGAAGCAAATAAGGAAGGATCACCAACCTATCAAGCAAAGGGAGATAGAAGCAGAGATGAAGAGGAGAAGAATGGGAGAGTAGCATGGACTGCCAATTGTAGCTTGAGGGGGAGTGTTGAAAAATATGGATCATGTGCAAGCTCCAATTATGAGGCTTGACACATACTCACCCTTCATTATGTACCTCTTCATCATTTATGTATTTATTGTAAGCCCAAAATGAAGAAAGACCCTAAAAATATAAAGGGCACACTCATAACCTTAATGTAGAGTGTTGAATTAAAAAGGGCAAATGTATTTATGGCTTATATAAAAGCCAAAATAGAACTAGAGAGATGGAATACTAGAAAAATTTGTGGCCTTATCCACATGGAGTGATGTGAAGCATCAAAAGCCACCCAAGGCAATGGAAGGACAAAGGCCATGAAGTGAAAGGTCAAGATGTGAGAGAAGATGCAAGGGTAGGTGAAAAGTCCTATGCCCATAGTTCTATATAAAGAGCTCATTTGAACATGAAAATTTGTGGAGATGACAAGGAGATGGTTTAGAAGCATATGCTGGTCATTCTCTCACCAATGGATATCAGAAGGTACCTCATTTGGATGCTAGAAGGCGTAAAGGTATTCCAGCTGCATACCTTTTGTATTCATAGTCACCTTGTGAAGGTCATATCTCTCTATGTACTTATCCAATTAAAGCATATGATGTCTTGTTGGGAAGCTTATCTCTCATGCTCTTTGTGTCTCCAATATCGTTGTCAGATCATTCTCCAATAGTTACAGGGAACATTGCTTGTGAACCTCAATTTTCTATTTGACCTGAGATGAGAGATAGTCTAACTTTATGCAGTCAGTTGCCTATACAAAAGAGCTTCAAATGGAGTGTTCTTTAGCTTGTTCGAAAGCTAAGAGAGTCTACTATGGGTGGGCAAACGTTCAGCGTCATTGGATCTCTGAGTTGTGACAGAATCAAGTTTTAGTAAGCATGTGTCTTGCAGGGCAGATTGTAGAAGAGGTTCTCTTATTTCTGCTGCGTGTATTATGTGTATTGGAGTGAAAATTCTCCACATTTTGGTATCAGAGCTTTGGTTGAACAGCATTCGTAGTGGATACCATGGATGCACAAAGAGATCTTGAAGAGGATGCAGAGATGTCAAAGGAAAGCTTGGAGCTATCATGCTCATTTGAAAGCTATGGAGATGAAGCTTTTGTATGTAAGAGATTTTTGTTGCTTTATGTTATTTGAAGTGATACACTCTCTTCTCCTACTCTCTCTACATATGCTTGATCATTGAATATTGATATAAGTGATACTAATCACTTGAATGAAGCCTTATGAGCAGCCTATAGAAGAAGATGAAGATTCAACCAAAGAATCTTAGATGCACAACTACGAGTTGTATGTGAGCATTGTATGGATGCTTTGGACATTTCACTCAATTGAATGAAGTGCAAGATTAGATTATGTACATGGCTGAGTATTGAAGCTTATGTGTAAGCTTGATTATAGCATTTTAGTCTTGTTACTTGGTGCAAGAAATGTATGCAATGAAGATTCTTTTATATGCATGCTTATGAAGTCTATGCTCAAATTTATGACAATTGTGAACAGCCATGCTTAGGCTGAATATAATTTGAATTTGAAGTTGTGGATTGATGTCTAACATGCATAAATGTATGCTAATGTGGTAAAGGAGTTTATATACACTCTTTGGTAATGTGTGGATGAGTAATAGGCTATTTTATAAAGCCTATACAAGCTGAAATTTTGTAGGTTTGTGTAGCCATATTAATTGGCATAAAGTGAGCTGAATATATGCTCAATGATTGATGATTTGCATGCATGATTATATGTGATGTTTAGTGTGATATTGAAGCACTAAATGTTGTTCATGTTCAACCATAGATGAGCTGAAAGTAAATGTGTTTGGATGCCATGAAGATTGGTGAGATGTAAGGCTACCATGTATGAAGTTTGTGGATGTATCTTGTTGTGGATAAAACTCATTGAGGTAAATTTACCAAAGCAAATATGTATGCTTATGTTATGATAACTAAAAGCATTTGATTCTTGAGTTTAGATACATCAAGTGAATGCAATGCTCCTATTGAACAAGCCAAAACAAATTGTGCAAAGCTTGGATGAGGCGAGGACACAAAGCTTGGAGCCAAAGTGAAGGAAGGAGCCCAAGCTCAAACGTTGTCAAACACATAGTGTGTGCACTTGAAGGTTGAACCCAAGCTGAAGGTGGAAAAGTGTGAAGCTTAGGATTGAGCTTCCCATCAAAGAAGGAGTAGAAGACTCAAAGGAAGGGCTGCCATAAAGTGTTGAAGACTCAACAAGGACTTGAGGACACTCCCCATGGTTTGAGCACAAGCAAGTGCCATGAACGAAGAGTCAATCATGGAAAGTGTGACAAAATGGCTGAAGTTGAAGGACGTAAAGAAGAACTTTTGCAATGCTATGGGCTGAGGTAGAGGTTTTGAAAAAAACTGTGTTGTGGTAAGTTCCAAGCATAAATCAAGTGAATGTATTGTGAAAGTGTGAGGCTAGTAAGACCACCAAAGAGAGTGGCAAGCCTATGGCAAGTGACACCATTCAAAGAGGAATGGCAATCCATATGTAAAGGCAAGTAAGACCACCCAAGAGGAGTGGCAAGCCTATGGCAAGTAAGACCATTCAAAGAGGAATGGCAAGCCTATATGTAAGGGAAAGAAAGACCATCCCAAGAGGAATGGCAACCCTTTTTTTCGGTGCCAGAGGCACCATTGATCACATTCACCATTTCTTGTGTCTTATGTAGGTGATGAAGAAAGATTGAAAGATGTGGAAGCTATGAATGCTTCACATGAAAGGAACTCATGAAAGAGTTCATGTATGAGCAGCCATTGATGATTTTGCAGGTATAAACTAGCCATGAAGAATGAAGAAAAGATTATGAAGCAAGGGAGAGTTATCTTGCAAGGATTGGAAGATCCAAGAAGAGTCCAAAGAAGAGAAAGTGGAGTCAAACCAAATTTCAGATTTGGAAGAGAAGAAGCCAAGCTCAAACAAAGAGCAAGAGCAGCAATCAAAGCTAAATTGAAAGCATGAAGAGGAGCCACCTATATGGAAGGAGTTTTTAGAAGGAAGGAGCAGCCATGATGCACAAAGGAGTCACAAAGACAAGCTAAAAGAAAGCATGAAAACCATGACGACATCAAAAGGAGATGCAAAGAGTGCACCCAAAGATAGAGTCAAAGATGATCCAAAGACAGAGAAGAATCAAAGAGAAGCATGCAAAGAAGAGAGAAGCCATGAAGCCATGAAGGTAAAGAAGAAGAGAGATTCTCAAAGAGAGGACAACAAAGAGGAAGAGAGTGAAGCAACAAAGGTATATGAAGCCAAGGTGATCTCATATTATAAATGTATGTATAAAGCATGTCTTATGCTAGGGATTGAAGAAGAGCTCTTGCAAAGAGCCAAAGAAGAAACGATGAAGCTGAAGAGAAGCCAAAGAAGCTTGGAAGCAAAGAAGGAAGCATCACCAACCTATCAAGCAAAGGGAGATATAAGCAAAGATGAAGAGGAGAAGAGTTGGAGAGTAGCATGGACTCCCAATTGTAGCTTGAGGGGGAGTGTTGAAAAATATGGATCATGTGCAAGCTCCAATTGTTAGGCTTGACACATAATCACCCTTCATTATGTACCTCTTCATCATTTATGTATTTGTTGTAAGCCCAAAATGAAGAAAGACCCTAAAAATATAAAGGGCACACTCATAACCTTAATGTAGAGTGTTGAATTAAAAAGGGCAAATGTATTTATGGCTTATATAAAAGCCAAAATAGAACTAGAGAGATGGAATACTAGAAACATTTGTGGCCTTATCCACATGGAGTGATGTGAAGCATCAAAATCCACCCAAGGCAATGGAAGGACAAAGGCCATGAAGTGAAAGGTCAAGAGGTGAGAGAAGATGCAAGGGTAGGTGAAAAGTCCTATGCCCATAGCTCTATATAAAGAGCTCATTTGAACATGAAAATTTGTGGAGATGACAAGGAGATGGTTCAAGAGCATATGCTGGTCATTCTCTCACCAATAGATATCAGAAGGTACCTCATTTGGATGCTAGAGGGCGTAAAGGTATTCAAGCTGCATACCTTTTGTATTCATAGTCACCTTGTGAAGGTCATATCTCTCTATGTACTTATCCAATTAAAGCATATGATGTCTTGTTGGAAAGCTTATCTCTCATAATCTCTGTGTCTCCAATATCGTTGTCAGATCATTCTCCAATAGTTACAGGGAACATTTCTTGTGAACCTCAGTTTTCTATTTGACCTGAGATGACAGGTAGTCTAACTTTATGCAGTCAGTTGCCTATACAAATGAGCTTCAAATGGAGTGTTCTTTAGCTTGTTAGAACGCTAAGAGAGTCTACTATGGGTGGACAAAAGTTCAGAGTCATTGGATCTCTGAGTTGTGACTGAATCAAGTTTTAGTAAGCATGTGTCTTACAGGGCAGATTGTAGAAGAGGTTCTCTTATTTCTACTGCGTGTATTATGTGTATTGGAGTGAAAATTCTCCACATTTTGGTATCAGAGCTTTGGTTGAAGAGCATTGGTAGTGGATACCATGGATGCACAAAGAGATCTTGAAGAGGATGCAGAGATGTCAAAGGAAAGCTTGGAGCTATCATGCTCATTTGAAAGCTATGGAGATGAAGCTTTTGTATGTAAGAGATTTTTGTTGCTTTATGTTATTTGAAGTGATACACTCTCTTGTCCTACTCTCTCTACATATTCTTGATCATTGAATATTGATATAAGTGATACTAATCACTTGAATGAAGCCTTATGAGCAGCCTATAGAAGAAGATGAAGATTCAACCAAAGAATCTTGGATGCACAACTACGAGTTGTATGTGAGCATTGTATGGATGCTTTGGACATTTCACTCAATTGAATGAAGTGCAAGATTAGATTATGTACATGGCTGAGTATTGAAGCTTATGTGTAAGCTTGATTATAGCATTTTAGTCTTGTTACTTGGTGCAAGAAATGTATGCAATGAAGATGCTTTTATATGCATGCTTATGAAGTCTATGCTCAAATTTATGACAATTGTGAACAGCCATGCTTAGGCTGAATATAATTTGAATTTGAAGTTTTGGATTGATGTCTAACATGCATAAATGTATGCTAATGTGGTAAAGGAGTTTATATACACTCTTTGGTAATGTGTGGATGAGTAATAGGCTATTTTATAAAGCCTATACAAGCTGAAATTTTGTAGGTTTGTGTAGCCATATTAATTGGCATAAAGTGAGCTGAATATATGCTCAATGATTGATGATTTGCATACATGATTATATGTGATGTTTAGTGTGATATTGAAGCACTAAATGTTGTTCATGTTCAACCATAGATGAGCTGAAAGTAAATGTGTTTGGATGCCATGAAGATTGGTGAGATGTAAGGCTACCATGTATGAAGTTTGTGGATGTATCTTGTTGTGGATAAAACTCATTGAGGTAAATTTACCAAAGCAAATATGTATGATTATGTTATGATAACTAAAAGCATTTGATTCTTGAGTTTAGATACATCAAGTGAATGCAATGCTCCTATTGAACAAGCCAAAGCAAATTGTGCAAAGCTTGGATGAGGCGAGGACACAAAGCTTGGAGCCAAAGTGAAGGAAGGAGCCCAAGCTCAAACGTTGTCAAACACATAGTGTGTGCACTTGAAGATTGAACCCAAGCTGAAGGTGGAAAAGGGTGAAGCTTAGGATTGAGCTTCCCATCAAAGAAGGAGTAGAAGACTCAAAGGAAGGGCTGCCATAAAGTGTTGAAGACTCAACAAGGACTTGAGGACACTCCCCATGGTTTGAGCACAAGCAAGTGCCATGAAGGAAGAGTCACTCATGGAAAGTGTGACAAAATGGCTAAAGTTGAAGGAGGTAAAGAAGAACTTTTGCAATGCTATGGGCTGAGGTAGAGGTTTTGAAAAAAACTATGTTGTGGTAAGTTCCAAGCATAAATCAAGTGAATGTATTGTGAAAGTGTGAGGCTAGTAAGACCACCAAAGAGAGTGGCAAGCCTATGGCAAGTGCGACCATTCAAAGAGGAATGGCAATCCATATGTAAAGGCAAGTAAGACCACCCAAGAGGAGTGGCAAGCCTATGGCAAGTAAGACCATTCAAAGAGGAATGGCAAGCCTATATGTAAGGGAAAGAAAGACCATCCCAAGAGGAATGGCAACCCTTTTTTTCGGTGCCAGAGGCACCATTGATCACATTCACCATTTCTTGTGTCTTATGTAGGTGATGAAGAAAGATTGAAAGATGTGGAAGCTATGAATGCTTCACATGAAAGGAACTCATGAAAGAGTTCATGTATGAGCAGCCATTGATGATTTTGCAGGTATAAACTAGCCATGAAGAATGAAGAAAAGATTATGAAGCAAGGGAGAGTTATCTTGCAAGGATTGGAAGATCCAAGAAGAGTCCAAAGAAGAGAAAGTGGAGTCAAACCAAATTTCAGATTTGGAAGAGAAGAAGCCAAGCTCAAACAAAGAGCAAGAGCAGCAATCAAAGCTAAATTGAAAGCATGAAGAGGAGCCACCTATATGGAAGGAGTTTTTA
This sequence comes from Ceratopteris richardii, assembly GCA_020310875.1. Taxonomy (NCBI): domain Eukaryota; kingdom Viridiplantae; phylum Streptophyta; class Polypodiopsida; order Polypodiales; family Pteridaceae; genus Ceratopteris; species Ceratopteris richardii. The sequence goes on from CM035432.1 coordinate 103,181,827, forward strand.
GAAGGAAGGAGCAGCCATGATGCACAAAGAAGTCACAAAGACAAGCTAAAAGAAAGCATGAAAACCATGACGACATCAAAAGGAGATGCAAAGAGTGCACCCAAAGATAGAGTCAAAGATGATCCAAAGACAGAGAAGGATCAAAGAGAAGCATGCAAAGAAGAGAGAAGCCATGAAGCCATGAAGGTAAAGAAGAAGAGAGATTCTCAAAGAGAGGACAACAAAGAGGAAGAGAGTGAAGCAACAAAGGTATATGAAGCCAAGGTGATCTCATATTATAAATGTATGTATAAAGCATGTCTTATGCTAGGGATTGAAGAAGAGCTCTTGCAAAGAGCCAAAGAAGAAAGGATGAAGCTGAAGAGAAGCCAAAGAAGCTTGGAAGCAAAGAAGGAAGCATCACCAACCTATCAAGCAAAGGGAGATATAAGCAAAGATGAAGAGGAGAAGAATTGGAGAGTAGCATGGACTCCCAATGCTAGCTTGAGGGGGAGTGTTGAAAAATATGGATCATGTGCAAGCTCCAATTGTTAGGCTTGACACATAATCACCCTTCATTATGTACCTCTTCATCATTTATGTATTTGTTGTAAGCCCAAAATGAAGAAAGACCCTAAAAATATAAAGGGCACACTCATAACCTTAATGTAGAGTGTTGAATTAAAAAGTGCAAATGTATTTATGGCTTATATAAAAGCCAAAATCTAAATAGAGAGATGGAATACTAGAAAAAGTCGTGGCTTGATCCACATGGAGTGATGTGAAGCATCAAAAGCCACCCAAGGCAATGGAAGGATAAAGGCCATGAAGTGAAAGGTCAAGAGGTGAGAGAAGATGCAAGGGTAGGTGAAAAGTCCTATGCCCATAGCTCTATATAAAGAGCTCATTTGAACGTGAAAATTTGTGGAGATGACAAGGAGATGGTGCAGAAGCATATGCTGGTCATTCTCTCACCAATGGATATCAGAAGGTACCTCATTTGGATGCTAGAAGGCACAAAGGTATTCCAGCCGCATACCTTTTGTATACATAGTCACCTTATGAAGGTCATATCTCTCTATGTACTTATCCAATTAATGCATATGATATCTTGTTGGAAAGCGTATCTCTCATAATCTCTGTATCTTTAATATCTCTGTCAGATCATTCTCCAATAGTTACTGGGAACATTTCTTGTGAACCTCAGTTTTCTATTTAACCTGAGATGATAGGTAGTCTAACTTTATGTATTCGGTTGCCTGGTCAAATGAACTCCAAATGGAGTGTTCTTAGGTTCTTAGAAAGCTAAAAGGGTCTACTATGTGTTGACAAATTTCAGAGTCATTGGATCTCTGAGTTGTGACTTAATCAGGTTTTAGTATGCATGTGTCTTGTAGAGCAGATTGTAGAAGAGGTTCTCTTATTTCCGCTGCATGTATTATGTGTATTGGAGTGAAATTTCTCCACACCAAATATGCACGTCATCTTGGAATCCTTTGTTAGACTCAAGAAATAACGGGTAGGAGATGGTTGAACCACACCCAAAGAGTGAGGATTAGGAAGTAATCCTCAACGATGGCTTTTGGGGCAAGTGCTTAGCCCATCATACTCCTAGCCGGTAGGTCTTGAGTTCAAATCCCACAATTGGTATGAGCGCAAAGGAAGTAGACTTGGGCAAGGCCGATGAAAAGTGCGGGTGTCAATTTCAAAATTGAGTCCAACATAGATTAGAGCCTATCTCCCAATCCGTAAGTCGGATTTAGACATGTAAGATACCATTAGAAAGCTCTTGGAATGAGCGTTCTAATGGAAGAACTGGATTGAGGATCCAAAATACCTACCATGGGTAAGAACCAGGTTCAAGATACTAAGGTTGAGAACAAGGGGCTCAAGAGACCAAGGTTGCGAACAAGGCAAGTCTGTAGGTAGGTGGCCAAGAAGCTGAAAGTCAAGGTTCGACCATGGTTGATAACAAGAAGGTTCAAGAGAGTATGCGAGGGTGAGGACATCAATTCAAGGGGACATCAAGGATTGATCATTGAGGAAAATGATCTCTAGAAGGGGAAGAGAGTGTTAGACTCAAGAAATAATGGGTGGGAGATGGTTGAACCACACCCTAAGAGGGAGGATTAGGAAGTAATCCTCAACCATGGCTTTTGGGGCAAGTGGTTAGCCCATCATAGTCTAGCCGGTAGGTCTTGAGTTCAAATTCCACATCCTTGATGTGAAAGGTATGCGAAATAGACTCACATCCAAATGGCTTATAAAATCCTTTCATAATCGACGTGGACTCATGCTCAGAGTTGAGTTTCATAAATAGCGATCACCTCACAATTTGAATTGCCCCTAGATGGAAAAGCATCAACCTCCTTACCTTTCTATTGTCTTGGTCCTAATTACCCCTAAGGGATCTCTATTTTTGGCCTTCATTTGGATAGCCTAGAATAAGATGAAAATGCTCTACTCAGTTAGCAATCATTGGAACAGGCACTTGGCATTCAAAAAAACTACTCTACTTGGTTCGCGATACATGGCATTAGGGAAACTAAGAAGGAGAACCTCCAAAGATCCAAAATCCAAAGCATTGGAGAAATGGAAAAACATGTGGTACTAACGTAAAAGAAAATGGATAAGATTTCAGGACATTGATCGAAGATGCAAAGTCCATTGGGAGGAGTGGTGCGAATTTAGACAAAGGATGATCCGTTGATGAGACTCAGAGTGCAACCTTCTTAGAGAAAAGGAGGCTCAGAAGGTGTTCAAAGAATGAAGCAACCATGAGAAAGTTTTCAATATCTCAATAGAAAGTGATGCTTAAATTGGTCTTTGGTTCGATGGAGCCTCAAATTCAGCCATCTTGGCACCCTCTCATGGAACGTAAGAAGTTGACTTTACGATGGCGAATTCTCCATAGGGAAATCTTCCCCAACATTGGAAATTCTGAAATCTATGTAGCTATGCTTTAATGTAATTGATTCCATCCTAGGGAGGAAGACCTCTTTCAACTCTTCTTCTCGTTCCTTAGAAGATCTGATCTCTATAGTAGGGTAAAAGAGCATCTTAATTTTGATCAACTGATGGACTCAGATCAAGTGTGTTCAGAGAGGCTGGTGGGTACTCCTCAACCCTTCTAATGAGATCATACGTTAAGTCCTCTAGAAGTTTTTGAGAGAGCATTGATTTGCAAAATTAAATAGCCCACATAAAAGATAGCCTATTAAGTCCACCTTGGACTTTATGGCTAGAATAATTAGAAATGCAAAGAGATCTCCCCTCTCGAGCACCATAGAACCTTTGTTATAAAGAACAACAAACTTAAATGTAAATGCCTCTCGCATGAAGATGATCAAACCATCATAAAGCTTTTTATTTTTCCCTAGTCGGCCACTAGCCTTCTTTTTCTTTGTAGCACTTTCCTTTCTGTTGATTCTCTCCTTTTTTAATAATTTTTCTATCGATTTCAAGAAAAACTTCTATTGGGGGCACATGTTCTTAAGCTAAATTACTAATGTCCTTAAAAAAAGGCATAATCGTGAAGTTTAACGATACAATATCAGAACTCATATACCAAGAAATCGCTATTTTTGTACTTCTTTGTTCATCCTTATCTTCATTACATGACCACTTTGGCTACTCACAATTAATTATAGTTACTTCACTATAAATGTGGATGTCCCAATGCTGCATCATAAAATTTTGATTGTTTATAGCTCTTAATGAAACGTACAGTTTTGGCGTCCTGTAGCTCAAGCGTAAGCACCACCTCCTTTACTTGTCAATCCGCGGAGACGTGAGGACTAGTATGAAGACCACGAGTGAGTGAAGGCACAAGTGTGTGAGTGAAGGCACAAGTGTGTGAGTGAACACACACAAGCATGCACACACATATGCACACACACACACAAGGCAAGATCAAAGAGAGGAACAATGGAAAGCTTGATTACAAAGGAACTCTCTTACAAAAGCTCTATTCTCTAACAATCTAACCCCAAAAATGAGCTCTCTAGCTCTTTTTAAAGTTTTGGAATAGTTTTGGCCCTGACTAGACCTAGTGTCTGGCCTAGATAAAAATTAGGTTCCGGGGCTTATTTGAGGGCTCAAACGGAGTCTAAAAATTATGAAAATTAGTAGGATGATACTTTTAATACTCCTCAAGCTCAAGGACTCGTCAAGCTCAAGAACTCCTCAGCTTGAACAAAATGGAGTTGCAAAAATGTGAAATGGTATTTACAATGGTTTTTACTGATGAAAATCACTATTTTTGTAGGGCATTCTTGTGAAAATTTGACATACACTTCTTGGCCCTCCCTACTTGCTCCCTTTTCTTGTGTATCCACTTCTTAGATGTGCTTTGATGCTTTGTCCTTGACCTTGAGCTTCAACACTCCCCCCCTCTCGAGTATGTCGTCCCTGACAGACCCTTGTAGTGGTTGTTCCATGTCGTGCTTTGAGAGGTAGTGTCCATCCTTTGTATGTGTTTTCTCCTTGTATTCCAGTGAGAATGTGTTGTTGTAAACTTCCACAAACTGTTAGTTGCTCAAAAGAGGTTTTCAAGGTTGAGTTGGAGCAACTGCAGGCTACGAATCGCGTCCTACGTATTGATGTTGTTCTCGTGATGTCTTCTCGACCGTCCAAAGGTGATGTTCATAGTAGTCATGCCAAGTACTCATAACCCATAATGAGGGATGGGTAGGTGTGTTCGTGCATGGGTTGAGAAAAATATGTTCCTTGTGCATGGCCCTGTAATGTAGCCCTATGCATGCTTACTTGGAAAATGCATTGGAAGAAGTATGGTGCAAAAATTAGGGGTCTTGAGCTAAGTGCGCAAGGGTTTGCCGACAAAGAGGTTTCCTAATCTATCATGGTTATGGTGTTGTCAAAGTAAAGATGATTACCATGGTGAAGCATCGATCCATGTTGATCGCTTCGTGTTGTACTCTTGGCATTTGTGATGGACATTGTCGATGAATGTCCATGTTGAGGGTCCACTGATGAAATTCTTTGAGTGCTTGGCCTTGTCTGCGCTCTTCAAAGCAACATTTGCCAAATACTAAGAATTGAATTTGTTTATATTCCTTTCCAAACAACATTGGGTAACTATACGAAGCTTAGTTTCACATATTCTCTTTAGCTCACCATAAGCAAGAGTCTTCTCATCCTGTATATATATAAGAATTTTCAGGGTACCAAACTACCCGTTGTAGATATCACCTTTGATGCTCTCGTACATATAGTAGTTAAGCATCGCTCAAGTTGCAGACCTTCGAGCTCTTCCCTCCTACCATTGTAAGGGGAAACAATAGTTGGAGATGCCATGTTCATGCCAAGTTCTAGACATCTACTAGGTAAGGCAACAATAATATCATCTACTAGCCATGACACACTTCTATCAAAACTGATAATGCCCAGTAATCAACGGTTTCACCTTCAACTAACCATGACTCATTCATGTTCCATGAGCCAAACCTAGGAAAAAGTTTTTTCTCTCTCTTTTTTTTCTTCTTCATTTTTTTTTCTCTCTCTGTCCTTTTTTTCCTTTTGCAAGACAATGTCACAAAACAAGAAGACAGATGTTAGTATCAATGTGCTCTTTTGCATTGGACCCTCAAATACGTCTATGCACGGCCATGTAATGTGGCCCTATATTAATGCATACTTTGGAAATGCATTAATATCAGATAAAATAATTGACATATGTCAATGTGCTCTTTTGCATTGGACCCTCAAATATGTCTATGCAAGGCCATGTAATGGGGCCCTATATTAATGCATACTTTGGAAATGCATGACCTGAATGGTGCAAAAGAGAGGGTTGTGCAAGGAGCACATGGTTGTTGCTCATTGAGGCTTTTGATGTTATTTGTAGATGTTGATGCCATCTGTCTTGGAGATATCCATTGGATCTCGAGATGACAAGTGATCCTTCCTCCTTATAGGGATCCATTTGAGAATGGTCTTCCACTATTTAGTGATCTCCTTGGGATGCTTCATGTTTGGATGGTTTCTTGAGGGTTTGATCCTTCGTTGTTGGATCTTTGGTTTTGTGGGGCCTATGGGTGCCTTTGGCTTCCATACCCATACCATTGTTGTTGGTCTTCTTACTATTGCCCAATAGGTGAGTTTATCCTCTTGTGGTCTCTGTGCTCAGTTCTTTCCCTTTTCTCTCCTTGGCTTCTTGGTTGAGACCTTTTGCATCGTGGAGAGTATAGGCCTATGTGCATGTAAGAGTTTCTTGGGTACCCACATATGTGATTGCCCTTGTTGAGGTGCAGCTAATTTTTTAGACATCCAACTTGTCAGATACCTTGTGGTTGAGCTTGTCCTAGCTTCTGTGTTTGTCTTCTGGCCTGGTTGGCTTGCCTAGATGGGAATTGTTGTGGCAAGGCTGGTGGTTGCTCTCCTTCTCGTACCTAGATTTTCTGTATGCCCGGCACTTCTTGCTTCTTGACATCTCTTTGTGTATTTGATATAGCCCTTGTCCTATACTATGTTGATTGCCATTTTGGTTGAGTTGTGGTTGTGGCATTAGTCCTTGAACGAGAGGAGGATTCCACTTGTCCTTGAGTCGGTTCTCCCATGATTGAGTTCTTACGGAATATACAGCGTTTGACACATACAACATCTTGTTCGTGAAGATCAGTCTTAGAGGGCCTAAGAGAGTGTGAGGTGCCATGATCTGCGAGCATGCATTTCTCTAATTCTAATTTAATGCATTGTTCCTATACCCAAACTTGAAGAAGTTGACTTCGTAGGTTCAAATTGACTACATGGTCATAAATCCAATCTTGACCCAAGACAAGTGGTTCTATAAGGTCTTCATCGCGACATACTAGCATTTTGACTTTCATTGGAACAACTGGAAGGTAGATGGGAAATTCCACCTTGCCCAAACAAGGGGTTTCCACACCTCCCAATCCTATGAGATAAGCTTCTATGGGATTGATGTTCAACTGCAAGTCTTGGCAGTAGGAAAGTCTAACTACACTAGCTGTTGCACCTGAGTCAATCAATGCTTTCGCAGTCCTTGCATTCTTTCCTTGTCCTATCTCTATGGTCACAAAGGGACGTCGGTCAATGATTTGAGATGTAATTATGCCTAATTTTTGGCCCATATCCATGTGATATTTTGGGGTTTTTGAGTTGACATCTAGGCCTAGTCGCCTTAAGTTATTTTGCCTAATATGCTCTCATGCCTCTGCCTGTGCTTCTTCTCTGACCTGTAACTCTTCTTCTTTTCGATTCTTAGCAGTGTTGAGTCTCATTAGCATATCCTCAGTAAGAGGTTATTGATACAACTTGACTCTACATCTACTAATATAGTTTGGCCCTTCGTGGCTAACTGAACTGCACCACTCGTAGAAATTCTATTTATGATCATAGGTCCATATCATCTTTTTTCCAACTTACGGGCATGCTGCTTTAGTGTATACACCAACACTAGATCTCCCTGTTTCAGTCCCTCATCCTTGATGTGTGCATCAAAGTATGCCTTTTCCCTTCTCTTTCCAGCGTAGATACCTCCTTCCGCTCGTAGCCTTGTCTCACCTAAGCGTTCTAAATCAAAGATCCTAGAGAACAACTCATGTCCATTCCAATGATGCTCTTGTGCGACCTTTAAAGCTGGGATCAGGAAATCTAATGGTAGCACTGTTCTGGGCAAAGACCATATGAAATGGGGTGACATTGAGTACCATTTTGCAGGCAACTAGATAAGCCCAAACAGCATGATGAAGTTGTTTATCCCAATCAGAGTGTTTGTTTACCAATTTTGTCAATACATTACATAGGATCTTTTTTGTGCTCTCGGCTTGTCCATTAGCTTGGGGATGATAGGGGCAAACTTCTTACGTATCACCAAGAATTCTTGGAGAAAATTTTCAATGAATTCGTTCAAGAAGTGCATACCTCTATCACTAACTAACTCTATTGGTAATCCATATCTAGTGAACACGTTCTCAAATAAAAACTTAGTCATAGTCTGAGCATCATTCTTTGTCGTGGCTTTCACTTCTACCCACTTGGTAAGATAATCTGTGGCTACAATAATGTACTCTGCATGGGAGTATCTACGTGGGGGGTTAATAGGACGTATAAAGTCTATGCCCCACTTCGAGAATGCACGTCCTCCCATCATTGGCCTCCAAGGCATCTCGTCTTTTCTAACCCGATATTGTGCCACGTTGGCAGGTGTCACATTTCTTCAGATATGTATGTGCATCCATATGAAGAGTGGCCCACAAAAGTCTTGAGAATAGAATGGTCTTGATTACTCAATCAGGGCCAAAGTGTCCACTTGCAACACCACTATGTGTAGTTTCTAGGACTTTCGAATAGTTTGATTCATGAACGCATAGTCTTAAGTAACCATCTTTGCCTCTTCGGTATAGGTTGTCTCCTACTAAGGCATAGTCTTGAGCCTCTTGCTCCATGCTTTGTCTTCATGCTAGACTAGCCTCTTTGGGTAATGTTCCTAATGGCATAAATTCTACCAATGGAGCACTCCAATCTCGAATTAACGATACTTGATAAAGGGTGGCATTGTCCACTGGCGGCCTCTCTTGGCACATTGGACAGTTCTTAATCCACTCATGTATTTCTTTGTCCATGCTAGGCCAATACACTCCTAAACACTTCAGATTCTACAATGTTCGTGGTTTAGAATAGTGATTTCCTAGCAATCCTTCATGAGCTTGTTGCAACCAACTACTTTGTTCATCGTCCTCAACACAACAAGCTAGTACACCTTCTGTATCTTGTTTGTACATGCTTCCTGCCAATATGTGGTATTTTTGTGATTTTACAATTTCTTCTTGTGATGTGTTCACATTCTTATTTGCAAGTCCGAAGGTTAGGACTGGTACCAGCTTATTTGCCCATTTAGGAACAACTTCTAAATTGAACCAATAAGCATCGAGCAATTCATCAGACACTCCTTGTGGTGACTCACCTGAAGTGATGCGAGAAAGGTGGTCCGCCCTAAGGTGGGTCCTACCTTTTCGAACAACCACTTCAAAGTCATATTCCATTAGTAAGAGGAACCATCTTACTAAGCGTCTTGTATTGCAAGGTTTATTCACCAATTATAACAAAGCTTGATGATCAGTGAAAAACGTGAACTTATTGGCCAATAGATAGTTTCTAAACTTCTTCACAGCATATACCATGCCTAAGCCCTCTCACTCTGTTGTGGCATAGTTTCGTTTAGCTGCAATTAGATGTCTGCTAGCATATGCTATGGGCAAATCAAGATTTCCTTCACCTCTGGGTTGTGCTAGCACACATCCTATTGCATGATTAGATGCATCCACTTGGAAATGGAATGGTTTGTTCCAATCAGGAGTGGTCAGTATTGGTGCTGTGCACAAACGTCTTTTTAGCTCATTGAAGGAGTTCTCACATTCATCATTCCACTCAAAATTTGTCAACAAACCATAAAGAGGTTTAGCTATGATTGCATACATGTGGATAAACCTGCGATAATATCCGCAATGTAACTCTTTAATATTCCTTGGTCTTGGAAACTCCGCTATGGCTCTTACTTTGTCCTTGTCTATTGATATTCCGTTCTTGGAAACAATATGACCTAAGATTTTACCTTGTCATACCATGAATACACACTTTTTAGGGTTGAGACACACTCGATATTCTCTACACTTGTTGAAAATCTGTCTGAGCTCAGGGATGTGGTATTTTCTTTGTGGGGAATGAGTACATAAGTCATCCACATATACTTCTAAGCTCTTCCCCAAGAACTCTTTGAAGACATGACACATGAGCCTTTGGAATGTTGCAGGTGCATTGGCAAGCCCAAATGGCATCACACAAAATGCAAAGATTCCCCATTCGGTGGCAAAAGCCCTCTTGCGTTGATCTTCTGGGGCAATGGCTACTTGATTTTAACCGGAAAATCCATCAAGGAAGCTATAAACTTCCTTGCCTGCAACACGCTCCAAAAGATGTTCAGTTATTGGAAGCGGATAGCTGGCTTGAATCGTAGCAGCATTAACTTTTTTATGGTTAATGCACACTCGCAACTTCCCATTCTTCTTGGGCACCCTACAATGGGGGACACCCATTCAGTATGCTCAATCTCATAGATAAATCCAGCTTCAATCAACCTATCAATTTCTTCTTTTATCTTGGCTGCATAAGTGTCGTTATATGTGTAGAGTTTTTGTTTGGTGGGCTTTGCATCAGCTATCATGGGGATTGTATGAGAGCATATTCTTGGATCTATCCCCTTCAAGGCTCTATAGTGCCACACAAGCACGTCCCTGTATTCCCTTAATAGAGCTACAATCTCCATTTCTTCCTGTGCACTTAGGTCTTCTCCTATGTATGTACATCTCTCTTCGTTTCCTTCAATGGTTACTACAATCTTTTTGGTCTTTTTATTTATTATCATACGCTTCTCCTGTGGTGGCCTCTCGCTTAGGCATTCGTACCAAACTTTTTCGGTCGTCAACTTCATAATTCTTGAAATTTTCTAGTACCTCGAACAATGATTCCTCCTGTTCTTGTTGCACTGCTTTTCTTTTCTTTTTCTTTTGACCATCTTCACTTCCATTCTTTGAATTTACATTTTTGATGCTTGTGAGGGGTTCTTCTTCTTTTTGGTAAAGCACTCCTCCATCTTCTAGATAGTGCTGCTCTGAGTCAAAATAGGTATCCATCATAATGGATTCTAGATCATCATCATTCTCCTCTTCTTTTATGACATCACTAGAATCACATTCTTCTAGCAGGAGCTGCCACATGAATACAGAGATATCATAACCCTCCTCATCACAATGAGGTGTCCATTGTTCCTCATTGACTGCAATGTCCATGGTAGCTAAGATTTCTGCCCAGCCATGAGGCTCAATTTCCTCATCTCGAAAGATCATTGATGTATAGGTTGGGTCTTTAATTGGTCTATCTCCTGGAGGATTTCCTTTTTTTGTAGCTTTTAGGCGCTGTTCCTCTTCCTCTGCGACCTTGCACATCCACAAGTGAGTATCTTCATATAGCCATCATGGATTAGGTGAGCTTCCCAAATGCTCACAGATAGAATCTTGTTTTGGTTTGTGGAAAGGATTCCATTGTAGGGGTGGTACATCTCTAAAGGTGTAATCCTTCAAGTTGACCTTGGTTGTAACCTCCAAGTGTTGTAAGTACAAGGGGTTGGTTCCCTAGTCTTGTACTATTTTCAATTGTCGTAGGAAGGGCCTTCCTAGGATCATCTCATAGACATTATTTTTCTCAAAGTCACATATAGCAAATGTATGTTCAAACTCTACACCACAAGTGGTTAGCGTTATCACTTCGAGCAATCCTAGAGGTCTTTCAAAATGATTGTCAGCCATTTGAAGCTTCATTCTAGTTGGTCTTAATGTGGGTTTGCCCCATTGCTTCCACAAGGAGGTGGTTGCAATAGCAACACTAGCACCTGAATCTATGATTGCTTTGGTTGTGTAAGCTTGGTAGGTGATTGGAAGATAAGTATTACCTTCTTCACCCTCATACATGTCCCCTATTTTGTCTAGAGGTATCTCTGGGACTTTCTGCTAAGAGCCTGCTTTTTGGCATATTAGAATCAAGTTATGGGACCTAATCCTTCACATGATTACATAGCTCAGGTTTTGCTTTGAGCAGCTCTTCTACCATGAGATGACATTGAACCTTAGTGTTCTTCACGACATGAGTGTTTCTTGGAACCACTAAGTCTTCATGTCTTACCAATATTGTGGGAGCTCTGATTTGAAGAGACTCAGATTCCCATGGGCATGGAAATTGAGGCAGCTCTTCCAAGGTATTAGATTCAAAATCTAACCTTTCGTCTTCTTGTTGCTCTACTTGATCTCCGTAAATAGATGGAATGTCTTGGAGAAATTGATCATGAAGATCATCAATTTCATGAATAGGAGGGGGATTAACCTTCTCCTTGGCCCATTTCTCTTCTTGTATTTCTCGCAAGAACTCTTGAGAGTGCTCCTGAATTGAAGGAGGTATTCCAGCATCCGTGGGATGAGGAACATAAGCTCCCATTGGTGGTGAGCTTCCTCTCTCATTAACTGGTTGAGCCTGTGGAGCTAAAGAAACTTGTGGTTTGTTTACCAACTATTCTAATCTTTCTAGTAAGCCCTGGAAATGCAAATCCGGTTTGACAGAGTTTGTCTAATTGAATGATTGATTGGTTTTGAGCAGAGCTTGAGCTAGTTCTACCATTTTCATGCACATTTTCGTCCGTTCAATCTCTAAGTCGCTCTAGGGTAACTCTTGTCTAGGCTTGCAGCTATTGGCCCTTCTTGAAGTCGAGCCTGGTAAGCCTTGAAAATTATGTCCAAGCCTTCTGGGGTTGGATCTGCAAGAACAGGCCCTAGTTGCGACTTATTTGCAATGGGTGGTGGGGTGGGATGAAGTGGTGTGGATGGAGTTTCTTTATGCGAGGGACTTTGAGCTGCAATGTCTTCTATCTTTGTTTTCGCCTCTTTGAGCCTTTCTTCTAGTTCTGATAACTTTTTATTCCACTTGTGATTGGCCTTCTCTCTGGTATCTTTCCCTGTTCTTGTTTTCCTCTTACTAGACTCTCCTGATTCACTTGACTCCGATTGCTATGCTAGTTTATCTTGTTTTAATGCTTGTGCCCTAGTAACTGCCAGTACAGGAGCCACATTACTACTACTTGAACTTGAATCCACCACTAAGCCTACCACATTGATGGGTGTAACCTTGGGTGCACTAGAGAGGTTCTTCGGACATTCCCTCAGAAGATGTTCTTTGCCGCACTGAGGACAAAAGCCTTGTATTATGATGTTTTGTCCTTGTCCCGTAGACGGTGGATGGGGACATTCACGAAGGAAATGGTCACCTTGACATCTAAAACATGGTCCTCTAGGGGCTTGGGGTCTCACTTGTCTCAATCAGGTCCTAGGGTTAGGATTTGTGTACAAGACATTGGAGTATTCTAGCTCCCAATTTGTTTCCATAGGTGGTGCCTCATATTGATATGGGTAAGTCTCACTATGCTCAGGTGCCTCTGTGTAATAAGCATGTGAACTACCTTCATGGGAGTAGTCTATACTATGAGCATGAGATTCATTCTCTGAGATCAGTGGGGTCATTGGCACCAATGCTCTATTAAGGTTCTCTTCTGCGACTGCATACTTAACTCGAATCATATTGGCAGGCACTGGTGGTTGGTTTCCTAGGAATAGTTGTGGCCTATATGATGCCTGATATTGTTGTTGTGGTCTATAATATGGCTGTTGGTGTTGGTTCTGATACCTACCTTGTTGGTAAGGTTGCTGATAATTTTGTCTAATAGCTTGTCTATTGTATGGACAATCTTGAGCCGTGTGGTTCGTGTATTTTCTTTCAATAGTGCAATATGAAGCATTCCTTTCTCTCATATTCTGTTTGTGGAATGGGCATACATTAGCCATGTGGTCACCTCCGCAATTATAACACCGATTCAATGAGGTGACTCTTGGTATTTGTCTATTTTGAACTCCTAGCTTCTTGGCAACTTGCTCTCCTATCTCATCGAGCTTAGTGGAGGCTCTAGAGGTATGACTAGTAGAAGTGTCAGAGCCTTTATAGAGTTTGGATAGTCCTAACTCCTCAGCCAAGTTGTCTTCTATGTCAATGCACGTCCGCACACACTCTTCTATGCTTCTAGGCTCTTTCAAGTACACATATGATCTTAACTTTGTGCTCGGTAAGCCATCTAAGAGCAAGGCCACTTGTTTGGCAGGTGTGGGCAACTCTTGAATAGGGCATCTTTCTAAGTATTGTCTGAACCTTCTTCCTGCTAGTCGCACTGTTTCTTGGGGTGTCTGCTTGAAGCTGAGGATCAAGGATGATGTGTTATGCCTAATACCACTCTTGGAAAATTCTACAATGAATTCCTCCAGCAGCTGACGTATATCGCGATAGTTACAACTACTCAGTGGTTGAAACGAAGCTAAGGGGATGCCCTTAAGAGTCAAACCAAATGCCTCGTACTGGGTGAACAAATCCTCAACCTCTTCAGCTCTTAACACTTGTTTGAACATGGCCACATGATCATAAGGATCTCCTGTACTGTCAAAATAATTCTTCATTGCCTTGATCACTTGAGTGGGTCTAAGGGTTCTTGGGTGCTCTCGGGGTCTAGGCAATGGAAAATCATGTTCATCTCTTTGTTGCCTATGTGCTTGATGTCTCTCTCTTTCAGGTCTTTCATTTTCAGATCCTCACCTATTTTTGCCCAGAGTGTGTGCAAAACTTACCTCTGGTCTCTCTCTATTTCTTTATCTCCAAGCTTCGTGAGCGTGGGATGATCCTACTCCTTGGAGGCCATGAGAAACATTCGATCTTGATGGAGGGAAAATCCATTCACTCTTCCAAGTATATGCATGTCTATCATGTTCTGTTACTAAGAACATTTTCTCTTATGTGTTGTCTAGGTAGACAACTTTGCTTAGTATCTCTAGATCCTTGAACTCGTAGATGATGACTATGCCCGATTGGCTAGGTTGATCTGGCTTGAATCTCCAAAAGGCTTCCTCTGTTTCTCTATTCAAGAATAGTTCTATGCTTTTGTTGTCTGGAGGGATCCAATCTGGAGTGATCACTCTGGTCAAAATTGACTTACATCTAGGAGTCTGGGGTCCTTGTCCTACATTTTCTTGTTCTAGGTCTCCTATCTCAGTCTCATGAATGATATTTCCAAACTCATCGTCTTATCTGGTAGGTTGGTGACCACAAACATGGTTCCTTCCTTATCAATGTATGAACCCTCTTCGAACTTGACTACTGGGTGTTCAAGTCCAAAGGGTTGCTCTGAATTTTTGAGTTGGACCACTGATCGCCTTAGGCCATCCTCATAGATGCGAGCACCTAATCGGTTGGTCCGAATATATTCCAACTCTGTCTTATATGGACCTTCTGGTGTTTGTAGGTAGGCAGTTCCTGAGCCCCCTTCAAGTTTCCCCATGCTAAAAGAAATTTCTAAATCACTTGTGTCTTAAGTTAGTACGTAAGGATAACCACTTAGTTGTTGTTCCCAAGACTTAGCTATATGGTTGACACTAGCCTCAAAAGATCCAATGCTTTGTTTATCCTTGCCTAGGTGCCTATCAGATCTTAGGTTCATAAGCTTTGGTTAAGAGTCCAAAATTTCCCCTTGGTATGGTTCAAAATCCTCTAGAGTCCCCTTGGGTTCCTGGTCCCACCTGAGGGTCAACTTCAAATTATCCTATCTGAAAGTCAATGCATAGAGCTTTCCAACAAGCTATAGAGCTCAAAAAATGGACTTTTGCTGAAAAGGTTATGTCAAATCAAGCTGTTGGGGGTCAAAACATGCAAACAGACACTTATGGAAAAATCACGATTTTGTGTGAAAATCACGATTTTAGGGGGTCTGAAAATGGCGATGCTCGACTCTAATGAAAATCGCGATTCTAAGGGATCATGAAAATCACGATGCTGAGCAACCACAAAAATCACAATTTTGTGAAATTATGAAAATCGCGATGTTGAGCACTAATGAAAATTGCGATTTTGAGTAATCCCAAAAAATGCGATTTTGAATGAAAATAGTGAAAAACGCGATTTTGAGTGAGAATTGTGAAAAACGCGATTTTGAGTGAGAATCGTGAAAAAACGCCATTTTGAATGAAAATCGTGAAAAACACATTTTGAGTGAGAATCGTGAAAAATGCGATTTTGAGAATGATCACAAAATCCTGATTTTGAACGAAAATCGTGTTTTCTCAAAATCGTGTTTTTGAATGAAAATCGTGTTTGGTCGAGATCGTGTTTTTATCCTGAAAATTATGATTTATAGAATGATCAGAAAATCGCAATTCTGATTGAAAATCCTGTTTCTTGAAAATCATGTTTTGAAAATTACGATTTTGTACCTTAATGAGAATGGTGTTGTAATCGTGAAAATCGGGATTTTGGATGAAAGTCGTGTTTTTTGAAAATCGCGATTTTGGGGCCAACAGAGAATCATGTTTTCTCAAAATCCTGTCTTTGTCTGAAAATCGCGACTTTGCCTCACAATCGTGTTTTTTGAGAATCTTAGAGAATCTCGATTTTGAGCACAGCCAGAGAATTGCGATTCTAAGAATGACCTTAGAATCTTGTTCTTTTCATAAATCTTTTAGGCCGGAAATAGAAAATCGTAATTTTTTTGAAAAAAGTTGAATTTCATGAAAATCGCGACTTTTAGTCAGAATCGTGTTTTTTGGCGGGAAATTCAAATTTCTGAGTGCTGAGCAATGGTGAGCTCTGTATGTGCAGAAAATCATGAAAAAACACAGGCACTTTCTCTCCCTTGCACTTCCTAACTCCTTCTCGCACAATAATGTTGGAGATAGACGTCTGCGGAAGCACGCAAACAACACAAGGAAGAAGAAGAAGCTTGGAGCACAAACACACAATATTGAATGTATTACTAGAGAATGTACAAAGATAAGTAGCCCATTAGGGCAATAGGCGTATGTACAAGCCGGGGGAAAAAACCTCCTAAAGAGGGAAAAAAGTGCCCCGGCGGTCCTAGAGTGTTCACACACATCACTACCTAAATATATCAACAAATCCCCCCTGGGAGTGATGCGGTGAACAAGGAGCGGGCACTCATGTATAAGGAAGTGCGAAGCTATGTGGAAATCACTCCACAAAAGGAAGTAAGCCCAAAGCTTTGTGGAAAGCTTCAAACTTCTCCCTAGGCAGAGCCTTCGTGAAAAGGTCTGCAATGTTCTCCTGCATGGGCACATATGCCAAGCTGATCTCCCCAGCAGAGAACCTCTCCCTGACATAGTGATAATGCACCTCAATGTGCTTAGTGTGAGCATGGAACACAGGGTTCCTCGCAACTGCCAATGCGCTCTGACGGTCAGTGAAGATGGTGGTGGTAGAAGACTGGCCAACACCCAAATCAGCCATAAGGCGTCTGAGCCACACACACTCAACAGTCGCTATGAAAGCTGCCCTATACTCAGCCTCACAACTGGAAGTGGCCACAGTAGGCTGCTTCTTGCTCAACCAAGATATACATGAGCTACCAAGCATGAAGCAAAAACCACTGGTGGACACACGAGTGTCATAGCAACCAGCCCAATCTGAGTCAAAAAAAGCATGCAAATCTGGCGGTAGTGATCCCCCCTTGGGATAAAACAACCCAAGTAGCCGAGTACCACTCAAGTAGCGAAAGATGCGCTTAACCGCTTTCCAATGCGTGACTCCTGGCCAATGCATAAACCTGCTCATCTGTGAGACAGCAAACTGAATATCTGGTCGAGTAATGCATAAGTAAATCAAGCATCCAATAGCCTGCTGATAGAGAACAACAAATGCATCTCCAGCATCATGAAGACTCAATCGTAAACCTTTCTCCATAGGAGTGGCAATAGGCTTACAGTCTTCAAGGCCAAAATGTTGCAATAATGTGTCAATATATTTTGTTTGACACAAAGCCATTCCACCATCAACGTGCATAAACTGAATGCCCAAATAGTGATGCAAATGCCCCAAATCAGACATCTCAAATGAGGCATGCAAATCAGCCTTAAAATCAGCAATATGTGTCTCAACAGGACGAGTGAGCAGCATGTCATCAACATAGACAACAATGATCAGAAGCACATCATTAGCACGTTTAACATATAAGGTGCTTTCAGTTGGACTGTTCTCAAAACCATGTGCAATCAGATAGGCATGTATCTTCTCATACCAAGCACGTGGTGCTTGCTTTAAACCATATAATGCCTTCTTTAACCTGCAAACCTGGTTTTCATGCCCTTTCTACACAAAGCCACGGGGCTGAAAAACATACACTTCTTCATGCAAGTCACCATTTAGAAATGCTGCTTTAATGTCCAACTGATGTACATTCCAACCATGATGGGCTGCAAGTGCACAAATGCTCCGAACAGTAGTCATACGGCATGTAGGTGCAAAGGTCTCATCAAAATCAATGCCTCTTTCCTGTGCATAACCCTTTGCAACAAGCCTAGCCTTATACCTGTCAACTGTACCATCAGGTTTACACTTTAGCTTGTATACCCACTTAGTGCCAATGGCCTTCTTGCCAGGAGGCAAGTCACATAAAGACCATGTACCATTCTTCATTATAGCATCATATTCAGATTGCATAGCAGCCATCCAATTTTCTGAATTTTGTGCTTCATCGAAAGAAACAGGCTCATTCTCATCACAGAGACTAGATGCAGCCATAGCATAACAATCTGATGCAAAGGAGGCACTATGAGAGCCTGAACGAGTACGATATGACAAAGGTGCATCTAATTTGCTGTCACGCGAAGTCTGCACCAGCCATTTTGGCATAGTTTTTGCGTGCTCAATATCAGCTCTCTCATCAACAAGTGCATCATGTAAATCTGCATCAGAAATGGAATGATCTGCATCATCATATGAAACCTGCAAAGGCAGAGAAGTTGCCTCATTAGGACCAGCACTAGCCTGTCCACCTGTAAAAAGAGGCATCAAAGTATCATACATGTCTTTGGAGCTAACAGATGTCTCCTTAGTACATGAAAGCAATGGTTGAATAGCATCTTCCACAAAGACAACATCACAGCTAACCAGAATGCGTTTAGTCTGTGGATGATATAGACGATAACCTTTACTTTCAGAACTGTACCCAACAAAAATACATGTTAGTGCCTTATCATCCAATTTTTTGCGATGTTGTTCAGGCACTAATGCATATGCCAAACAACCAAAAACACGTAGATGAGCAACAGATGGCTTGCGGTCATGCCAAAAACTATGTGGTAAAGCCTGACTTTTGACCATGCACGTCGCCATCTCCATGAGTGAACTGTTCTTTCGTTCAGCAACTCCATTCTGTTGAGGTGTATACGACACTGTACACTGGTGTTTTATCCCACATTCAGCCAGAAATGCATTAAAATCTGAAGACATATATTCCCCCCCTCGATCAGAACGGAGGGTGCCATTTTACATGCTGACAGATTTTCAGCCAAAACCAAAAACTGTTTGAAGCACATGAACACTTTGAACTTTGCTTTGAGTGGATATACCCATGCATGCCTGGAAAAATCATCAATGAAAGTCACGAAGTAAAGGTAATTTCCAAAAGAGGGTGTCTGTATAGGACCACAGACATCACTATGTACAAGCTGCAATTTTTGCGTAGCCCGAACTGAACCATCTTTTGGAAAGAAAGAACGCTGCATTTTGCCCAAAATACAGCCTTCACAAACATGTTTTCCAGGTGCCTCAAGTTTGGGCAAAGAGGACACCATTTCAGATTTCTGCAGGCGTAACAAACTAGCAAAATTCAGATGACCAAAGCGTGCATGCCAAAGCTTTGCATCTGACATAGCCTGAGAATCATGAACTGCACATGCCGAATCATTCAGAGATCTTTCATAGTCTATGAGCTTATACAGCCCACGACATAAAGTGCCAGAAGCAATAATCACATCGTCATTTGAGAGATCATGGACTGTACACCTGTCATCAACGAATTTCACAACCAAGCCAATCTTGGCTAATGCAGAAACTGATAACAGGTTCTTTTTGATCCTTGGCACAAATAAAGCATCTGACAAAGTGAAAGAACTACCATCAGCAGTAGTCAGAATGATCTTACCAACTCCCATAACAGGACAAGAGGAGTTATTGGCGCATGTGACAGTATTCCCTGTAGGAGCAGGCTCGAGTGAAGAGAAGAAACTGCGCTGTGAGGTAATATGTTTGGTCGCCCCACTGTCAAAGTACCAAACATCTGAGTCTACTGCAGACATGCACTGATCATGAGAAGATGGGTCAAAACTGCAGACAGTAGTAAACGCCCAATCTTCTTCCTGCACAAGTTTTGCAGACTCAGTTTTTTGTGTAGAGGCCTTTGCAACAACCATTCGAGCCTCTTTCTTCTTTGCCTCTTTAGCAGCCAGTTTTGGACAGTTCTTTATAATATGATCATTTCCTTTACAGTACTTGCAGAACAATTTCTGCTTTTCTGATTTCTTCTTATCTTTATCCTGGTTCTTGGATTCTGCAACATTTGCAGATTTCTGCTTACTAGTAGAAGAGCTCCATTTTCCTTTGCCCTTCTGACTAGCCAGGAAAGCTTGATCTGCAACACGCATAATGGACCTGTTCTGCCTGGACTGATCTTCCTGCAATAGAACAAAGACTAATTCCTCAAATGATAAGGCATTCGGATTGCCTTTCATCATCAACCGAAGAGTAGAGGCAAAACTCTGATATGAATCAAGAAGACCATTCAGAACGGTCTGCACAAGTGAGCTATCTGGTATAACCTCATCAGCAGAAATCAATTGTTCCTTCAGGTCTTTGATCTTTGTAAGAAAACTGTCCATAGAATCACCTTCATTCATGTGCTCACTCTCCAACTATTTTCGGAGGTAAGCAACATGAGCCTCATTCCTAGCCTGGTACAAAGTGGTGTATCCCAAGCATCCTTTGTTGTTCTGCAAGAGCGAATGTGAGGAATAATGGCACGTTTGAGAGACAAAGCTATCAATGCATGTGCCTGGGCATCTCTGCCATCCCAACAAATCTGCTCTGCAATAGGTGCAATAGAAACAGCAGCACGAACAGGAGTCTGCGGAATATCATCTTCGACACCATCTTCATCAGCTCCAACACGTGTATTTGCAGTACCTGTCGTTACAGGTATAACAGAACGTCTTTCAACACCTTGCACAATGTTCCACAATCCTTTTGCAACCAGTACATGTCGCATCATATAAGCCCATAATGGGTAGTTGCTACCATCCAACTTATCCTCAACAACCAACATACGGAATACATCACCGCTTTCAGCCATGGCCAGTGACTAAAATACCTTGATGTAGAAAATTGACTGTATCTCAAAAAGTTGAACAGAACTGCCCAGACGAGTTCTGCTAGACCTGTAGCAAACTTCGAGACGCTTAAACTGGCGAACAGAAACTGGTATATACCTTTGGCACAAAAGGATGAAATAGCATGCACAAGCGCTGCGATAGTGCGTTCGGAGGCCGAAACGAGCTCAGATCGCGATTTCGGCACCACAGAGCGAAGATGTTTTGATCTCGGAAACACCCTGAGTATGCTCACCAAATTTCATGTGAATCTGAGACTGCAAACGGAGGAGTGTCGACGGCGCCCTAGAAGAAGTGACGACTTGCTCTGATACCAATTGTTGGAGATAGACGTCTACGGAAGCACGCGAACAGCACAAGGAAGAAGAAGAAGCTTGGAGCACAAACACACAATACTGAATGTATTACTAGAGAATGTACAAAGATAGGTAGCCCATTAGGGCAATAGGCATATGTACAAGCCGGGGGAAAAAAACCTCCTAAAGAGGGAAAAAAGTGCCCCGGCGGTCCTAGAGTGTTCACACACATCACTACCTAAATATATCAAAAAATAATGCATGAAAGATGGTATGAAAATGGTGAAAATGCACTAAAAAACAAGATATTTCTATGAAGAAGAAGATGAATGAAGATGGTGATGGTGATGATGATGAAGATGAAGAAGAAAAATCAGAAAATGAACAGAATGATAATTTTTTTACCTTCCAACGTCGCAAATCTACGGTCTTACCATCACAACGCTTGTCCTCGAAGCTCTCTCCCCGCCAACGGCGCCAAAATTTAGTGTAGCTCAAGCGTAAGCACCACCTCCTGTACTTGTCAATCCGCGGAGACGTGAGGACTGGTATGAAGTCCAGGAGCGAGTGAAGGCACAAGTGTGTGAGTGAAAAGCACACAAGCATGCACACACATACACACACACGCACACAAGGCAAGATCAAAGAGAGGAACAATGGAAAGCTTGATTACAAAGGAACTCTCTTAAAAAAGCTCTATTCTCTAACAAGCTAACCCAAAAAATGAGCTTTCTAGCTCTTTTTATAGTTTTTGGACTAGTTTTGGCCCTGTTCAGACCTAGTGTCTGGCCTAGTTAAAAATTAGGTTTGAGGCTTATTTGAGGGCTCAAACAGAGTTTAAAAATTATGAAAATTGGTAGGATGATACTTCTAATACTCCTCAAGCTCGAGGACTCTTCGGCTTGAATAAAACGGAGTTGCAAAAATGTGAAATGGTATTTACAATTGTTTTTAGTGATGAAAATCACTATTTTTGTAGGGGATTCTTGTGAAAATTTGACATACACTTCTTGGAGCTCCCTACTTGCTCCCTTTTCTTCTGTGTCCACTTCTTTGATGGGTTTCCATGCTTTCTCCTTGACCTTGAGCTTCAACACGTCCAGAAAGAAATCACAATGTCTATACATTGATAACTTCTTGATTAGTGAGATACCTTTCTTTTCATAACCAAACGATTTCCTTATGACATATTATTTCGATAGTATATGAATGGACTGAAAGTCCTTTGCTGTTACATACTTAAAGTCTCCAATTTCCTTACCTAACCTACAAAATGAATATTTTTTGTTTTTTCCGCTGTTGGAAATAAGTGGGTTTTCCATTGAACTTTAAGATCCACGGAATGTTTATCCTAGTTTTGTGCTGGTACAGCCGTGTTCTTCTTTTGACTAAAGATTGTCATTGGCGTTCGATATTGAAATGACAGGGGAGGTACTTTTCTGTCGTTATCAAGAAAAGAAGGAACTCAAAAAGATGACTACGTGTGAACTTTGTCTCACAAACACTAACACGTCTCAAAGCGCAAAGCTGCTTTTCACGTGAATAATGCGAGTCTTCTATAGGAGGTATGCTATGTTTCAGAAGTCTGTTCACGGGTTGCATCCTCTTGGCATAAAAAGGCATAAAAAAGGCACTGATATGGCCTAAACAAAGTTTCGTAGCCTGTGGTTTCTTCGCGAAGCTCATTATCTCAATGAATTTTCGATCCATCTATAAGAACTCCGAATTGAAACGACAAAGCAAAAACCGTGTGTCTCACTGAGGGTGGCTGCCAGAGAATCCCCGTTAATAGATGGCTCCTACATTCACATTATTGTGAATGTAGGAGGATGTGATACACCTGGGTCGTTAATATACACCCCTTAATGGAGGACGCGATGGCAGTAGAAACTGCACATTCCGTTTAATCGCGTTGACATCTAAGCGAACAAACTGGGCATCATCAATACGAAAAATCCCAAGTGAGATCTCTCTGCAAAAATTCTAGATTCATGTCGTTCGACACACACTAAACTTCCTTGCATACATTGAATCGTCAGAGTACCCACCCCCCCCCCCCCCCCCCCCCCCCTCTCTCTCTCTCTCTCTCTCTCCCGAAGTACTACTACCATCACGATGACTACTGATATAAGCTAGATGGGACTATAAACTTCATATTTATCATGCTCTTACCTCTTATTCAATGATTCAAAGTGAACAGAAAAGTTTTTCGTGTATCTCTATGCGGCAGCAGCTAGACTCTTGCCAAAAGGATGACTACATTTGAAGTTTGCGGTTCACCTACAGCAGCTTTAATCCATATGTCAGACTATGGCTTCTTGTTCCTCTCAAGGCGCAAAGCTGCTTTTCACGTGAATAATGCAAGTCTTCTGTAGTAGGCTTTTTCACGGGTTGCATCCTCTTGGTATAAGGAATGCACTGATACGGCCTAAAAAATGTTTCCTAGCCGTTGCTCTTTCCGCGAAGCCCATTGTTTCGATGAATTTTCGATCCGTCTATAAGAACTCCAAATTTAAACAATAAAGTGAAAAACCCTCTGTCTCACTGAGGGTGGCTGCAAGAGAAACCCCGTTAACAGATGGTTCCTACATTCACATTATCTTAAGGTCGCCGAAATATCCCGGTAATGGAGGACGCGATGGCAGTAGAAACTGCCCTCCCGTCTAATCGCGTTGACGTAGGTTGCCAATTACTCAGTGCGAGTCCGGCGTCCACCCAGATTGAATGCCGCATATTAAGTTTGATCTCGAGCTTTCCTGTCGCTATCTAAGCGAACAAACTGGGCATCATGAATATGGAAAATCCCAAGTGAGATCTCTTTCCAAAAATTCTAATTGCATGTCGTCCGACACTCACACCAAAGTTATTTGCACACCTTGATTCGTCAGAGTACCTCTCTCTCTCTCTCTCCCTCTCTCTCTCTCTCTCATGTCTCATGATTCGTCAGCGAAGGGCGATTATGCTCCGATAATGATCTGTTTGCTTGTGAACATACGGTTTGCGAGAAATAAAGTATATTGTACAGTTTGCATGGGATGTGTGGCAAGTGCCCTTATAGGACAACCTTTCGGTAGAAACACTGGCTGCCATACGCAACCATTGCTTCTTTTGTCTTCTCGCTCTACTTCTTTTTCCTCTCTCTCTCTCTCTCTCTCTCTCTTTCTCTCTCTCCATTACTACCATCGCCATGACTACTGATATATAAGCTAGATGGGACTATAAACTTCATATTTTCCATGCTCTTACGTCTTATTCAATGATTCAAAGTAAAAAGAAAAATATTTTGTACTTCTCTATCCGCCACCAACTAGACGCTTGCCAAATATACCTTATATGCAATGAAAACATTATTATTTTAAGTGACCTTTTATAACTAATCGTTGATCTGCGTGTTGAAGTGCTATTGTTATGAGATAAGACCTTCAGCTTAAAAATCACCGAGTGCACATCAAGTTGTAATACAACCATAGGGGCTTCTGATCCAGCGCGGATGTACTACACACGAAACGCCTGCAGTGGTCTTTTGCTTTATCTGATTTTACTGAAGAGCATCCTATATTTCCAAATATACAAGTCTCTTAATAAGTAACATTTCTAATGACATGCAGTTCACATCTATATTAAACAAATAATGAGGTATCAATATTCACGCATGTGGTCACGAATCATTTTGTTCTTCCATACTTCCATTCATGTGGTAGATATTGCATTCAAAATAAGATGCGTATCCCATGGGAAATCCTTTTAGTTATAGAGTATACCCAACTCAAACAAAAAAGCTACATAGCTTGAGCAGACTTGATGTGTGCTTCCAATCCATGTTTATGTACCTCTATATATGTGTGTATGCATGCCAACTCTAGTCTAGGTACCTATGATTTGAATCAGGTTTTCCTACTTATTATCGTCCTCTATTCAATTTATCAAGTAATTTCATGCTCTTCATGTTGTAACCAAACATGTTCGTAAGTCTCAGGTGTGATATTTATGTGTTAATGAGAATCACTACTTCATGTAAGATCAGTTCTTTGCAAATAGACTAAAAGTGTATGTGAAGAGTGATGGTTAATGCATAGAGATGAAAGGGTCCTAGACAAAACCTGCTCTAGAACAGCCCAATGAACTCTAAAGTCCCTTGATAGAATCTCTAAGCTTCCATTATATGCATTTATATCACCAAATTACATTGGAACTTCAGTTTTATGTGATCGAGTTGAGAAAACCTTCTATTTATGGAAGAAGACACTCAAAGTTTTACTTACATATCACAAATTGGTTGAAGATGACCGGAGAAATTTTGAAAACTTTTAATTGAAGTGTTAGTGATCTGTAGCAATTTGTTTCATGAAATTAGGAGGACTTTACTATCGATATTTGCATAAGAAGTCAAGAAGTTGATCTTGACTTGTGGAGAAGATGAGGATGCAGAAACAGAGTCACCTTGTACTGATTATAACTCAAGATGTATAGCTCCAATGACTCTAAAACCTTAAAGGGATGCTCAAAAGATTCGTAAATTCATATAAAATTAATAGATTATATAGATAGATGATATATGTAGCAAAGAAGCTAGGCTTTGTTGTAGTAAATAAAGAGCAATGTAGCTATGATAATATATTGTAAATTTACTCCTAATTTAGATATGATAGAGTGAGAGGAAGGAGGAATCTACAAGCTCCAAGACAAGTATATGAAGCCCTCAAATGAGTGTGATGATCAACTCATATACCTGGGGCTAAAGGATTTGAATTTGAATTCAGGTATGGTCCTTGTATCTGCTTCTCAATATGAACATAAGATTCTGTCCAAATATCTTCTTTTCTTTTGACCAAGGTAACTTCTAACATTAACCTTAGAATTCATTCAATTCATATCAGTATATGTCTAAGCTTTTGCCTCAAATTGCATGTAAAGTAATCATCACTACAACATAGGAGCCACATACCAATACGAGCCATACCGACGGTCATGCTTGCTTTGGTTTGCACATTGGAAATGTTTGGAAAGAGGACTTTAGCCATACCGACTGCCAGTTAGGCATTGGTATAAGTGCTAGGAAATTACTACCAGTATGAGTGTTAGAAAAGTTTTATGCAGGTATAGGTGCTAGTCTAGGCGTGGGTATAGGTGTCAATATTGTACTAGAAATAGGGATGCTTATACGGATTCCTATATTGATGCCGATACCAACACCTACATTGAAGCCTACAACAACACCGCATATAATAACATGAAGCCCAAAATGGAGTACTAATCATCTGTTTTGAACTTGAAAGCTAACATTTTTGTTTTCCTTTTTTTTTGCTTGAAGCATCTTGATCTCACCTACATTGTGCTCACCACTTTCTTTTTGTCTCTCCCCTCACGCACATCTACCTCCCTCATACAGATCTACCCCCCTCACATACATACATAGATAGATCTCTCTCGTCACATACACAAAGATATTTCTCTTGCTCTCTACACACACCCCTCTCTCTATTTCTTGAATCTTGGTAAGTGATGCACTCCTTCAGCCTCTCTCTTTCTCTATTCATTTTGGTATTCATGGTTTCCTAAGTTCTATTTGGTTTTTTGGTAGGAGGTTTTTGTTGTTGGTTTTCAATGTAATGAGAGGCAACCTCAATTGTGCTTTGATGAGCATTCTCAAAGTACATAGATGTGAGCGATTTACATACATGCATGTAGGTTTTTTCTTTTTTAGAGAGAGAGAGAAGGAAAGAGAAAGAAAGAGAGATAGAGAGAGAGAGAGAGATTTACAGTCATTACCTGAATCATTTCTTTGGAAATTTTTGCGGCCTCTTTGGCTCCCTCTGTCTCAAAATTGTCATCTACCTCCTCCGTGATTCTAATGTTAGCCTTGTTCTTCATTAGTATATCCTCTTCCACTTCTAAAACCTATACGTTTCCCTCGTCCTCTACTAGAGTATAATACCTCTTGATAACTAGTTTTTCCTGGGGCATTTGAGTCCTTACAAAGATTCTTTTCTTCAATAATCAACATGGACACCAAATCAACGAGATTTGAAATCTTTTCCCTAGTTTGTATAGATGTTTGGACTGCTTATATGCAACTCCCAAACTATGAAGGAACACTGCCACCTTATTATCATCATCTACATTCAAGCCAATAGATGCAAGTGACTCACATCTGCTTTTGATTTTCAAGTTCTATTCACTTATTGATATGCCCTTTTTCTCTAATGTATCCACCTCGTTTTTGAGTTGTATTTTTTGTCCCTTCGTATTGGTTTCATACAATGTGAGAAAACTATTCCAAGCCTCTTTCAGAGCTTTGGCATCATGTTTGTGCCCAATTATGCTACCCGATATGCTAATAGATAGCCAATACATTACCTTCGTACTCCTTGATTCCATTCCACATATGCTCTTAATTGGTCAACGGTTGGATTCCTCTCTGTTAATTATGGAACATTTTTGTTTTCCCCTTCAATATACTTCTAGTATCCTTTTCATTTTGAATATCCAAACATCGAAGTTGTTCTTGTCTAGCATCTTGCTCATAAGCTAACTCATTCCAAGTGCTCTTGTGATTTCTGCAGTAAATCACAGCACTATAAAAACACTACAAGCACTAATTCTATTTGAACACTACCGCGGTATGATGTGATAGTTTTATCTCATAAAAACATAGCCTTCGTGCATCAATAGTACATGGAATCACTTCAAATTCTCGATTTGGAATATATGAGTGTTGCCAAACACAATGCAAGTTAGAATTTTGCAAAGTGACCCATTTTGTTTTATGGGCCACACATTAAATCCTTCTATCTTCATGCAAATTTTCATAGCAATCTGAGATCCTTTGTGAATCACACTTTCTCCATGCCTTCTTGCATACTATTTACCTCCCGCCTTCTCCACGAGCTCTCTACACTCATAGTGGCTTTGATACCATGTTACAAGAAAGGAGATAAGGAAGAGAGTTCACATAGACACACTCACAATCAAAGAGGATCACACACACAAATTGAGGGAAGGAAGAATAATCTTCTTCTTCTTACTCTATTAGATAAAAGGAATGTATAAGAAATGACCTAAAACAACAATACAACAAGTGCAATATATATAGAATAGTACATAAAGAAAATCCTAATGTTCGTGATTGAGTGAAATGGAACGAGACAAATGTTTCATCACTCTTGGTAGATAAATCTAAAAAAGGTCAATTGAAAAAGTTATATGTGTCATCCTCAATCCTCACATGTTGAGCTTGATATCTGAACACCCACCATAATATATTTCATTTTTAAACGGAAAAATAGACATATTGAAGAAATAGAAAGAGCCTTGAGGGATGAATAAAATATTCCCCTTTGTTATTGAGTAGAAGCTCTACATACTACTCTATTTATTATCAACCTAAGTCCAACCTCCACTCCACATTAAGTAACACCCAATGAGAAATTTATAGGTCAAAATGCATACTTATCACACAGGAACGTATGTGGCTGCATATCATATGCACATGTTTGTGATGATTTAAGGATGAAGCATGATCCAAAAGTAGAAAATAAACCTTCATTGGGTTCTCCCTTGATCAAAAGTGATATAATCGTTACCACTCACTCACATGAGATGTGAAGCTAAGTAGACATGTGATGTTTGATGAGATGTCAAGATTCTATTTTGATTCAAAAGAAGTACTTAATGTTGAGTAAATTTACAAATACAATAATAAAAATTGAAGTCCAAAATCTCAAGTTCTTAGTGGAGATGATACATCATCCAACAATGGTTCCAACTCATAACCATGGAAGGTAAGAATGCATGGAGAGATCAGTCCAACAAATTCATCAAATACATCTAAGAAAGGTAAAGTAAATATTTTTCATTTTAATAAAACATCTAAGTTTTCGAAGACATTGATGAAGAATCAAGCCATTAAAAAGAGATCCTTTGACCAGGATCTTTCAATGCCCTCTATGAAGACTCTAGGAGTAACAAAGTTATATGGACATCATACAACAAGAGGAAGTGACCCACGCCCAAGTAGATCTGGGAGGATGTAGAATTTAGTGCAAGGATTAACATATCTTACCTACATGGCTCATCATTGGTTACATGACTAAGGCAACACAAGACGTTGAACCTTCATGTTTTGAAGATGTGGCATGAAAGGTGTTCATATGTTGTATTACCTTTTGGGCATTGAATTACTACGTACAACAACCAGTATGTGGTTGTCCCAAAGGCAATATGCCTTGAGTATGTTACATAAAAATGATATGAATAATTTTAAGAAACCTTTTATGTCATTAGATCAAAGTTTTAAGTTTGATGCTACCTAAGGTGAGGCATTGGAAAATGCTACTATGTGCAAGAGAATAATGGAGACTTTCATACATCTTACAAATATGAGGGATGATTTAAGTTACACTATAGAAAATGAGATTTAGTTTATATAGGTTCTTAGGAGAAAACCTTTAGATGATATGTGATGCAATATATGTTATGTGAGTGCTAATTTGGATTATGTTTGATTTTATGAAGTTGGTGTTGAATTGTAGCTCATGCATACACTGATGCAAACTTGGCTAGTGGTGTTCAAGATAGAAGATCTACTAGTGGTTTTCTATTTTCACTTAAGAGTCGTCCTATTGCTTGGAGTAGTACAAAGCAACCCATTGTTGCTTTGTCAAGTACAAAGGTTGATTATAGAGGTGTTGCAGTGGGAGCATGTGAGGCACATGGCTTGAGATGCAACTATTTTAGTGCTTTTATGCATCAATATCATATAAAACACACCTATAATGTATAAGTATACAATGCGCACCCTATATTGTAGTAATATTCTTATTATGAAATGGAATTTTATAATTCCCAAGAGACGTGTTAGATGATTATATGACTTTAAATTAACATTAAAGAAATATTCCAATACCAGATATTCTTGTCCTATAAGGATATTTCATTCTTATCATTTATAAACCTACATATAATTTTTTTAACCATATTCAATCATTTCTACATTTTTAGTTGTAAAGCTTCTTTCTTAATGAATATATTTTATGTAGAATTTCTAGGTATAAGTCTTTATGAGGCTTGAAGGATTTTCTTTTTAAAATTTTTTATCACTACAATTGTTTTTTTATTTCTTAGAAAAAAGGACACTGTAGGGTCCCGTTTTGGTACAACACTAATGTTAATGGAAATGGATGGAAATATTGATTTGCACATAGTGAAATGAGTTGACCTTTGAATTCAAAATCAAATGTATGCATATAATATTCAATATGTGGGCCATAATGATGATGAAACGGCATACAAAGTATAATCTCATAGGAAAAAAGGGGAAGAAATGTTTGTACATCTACATATAAACCTATACAAATCTTAATGTCATGCACTTAAATTATTATATTATATCAGATCCATTGAAATGCAGCCTTAACTTTATACATGGAAGGAAAGGAGTTGAATTTGAGCACTTGCAGTATTGTATGTGACATTAAATTATGAGAAATATCATCTTCATGTAAGATATCTACAATCTTATTGTTGATAGCATCATGCGGGCTAAGTAAAGAATGAGCAAAAATGTCCTTAGCCAAGATACTTAAATAATATTACAATGCTTCCCCCTTCAAAAAAAAATGAACTTCTTCATGTACTACCTCCATGTTGTGTGTTAGGTCTGCAATGGGTTTCATGTGGAGAGGATGCAATATGACTTTTAGATTAGTATGTCCAAGTCTACAAAAATTCCAATAGGTGATATGTGATATCTTTTGTTGAGATCCAACATTGAAGTTTGAAGGGGGGAGTTTGGTAGGTTGGAAGGATGAGGCTATGGGTGTTGTGGAAAAACTAGAATGAGGATCTCATGAAAAACTAGGACAAGAAGAGGTAGTGAAATTGCACTTTGAGGGAAAATTAGGCCTAAAAGAAGGTTAATGTTGACATGATTGTTGCAAAACAATTAACTTGGTAATAGATTGAAACTCCTTTTTTACATCATGAGCAAAAGAAATAGCTTCATAAAGTATTGTAGGGCATATTGTGTAAAGCTTCACTTCGATCCCCATCTCCAAACCATCTTCATACTTCCATTGCAAGGTATCTACAAAAATGACCTCATGCATGCAAAAAAGTCATAAAAGTTTCCAAAATCCCTCAATGTAGGTAGTAAAAATATTACCCTCCTTTCATGCGAAAGTTTTCTAAAAATGATGAACATGTAGATGTGACTGACAATGAAGAAACGATTCCTTGATCCTCACTATGCGATAAAATATTGCACCAAACTTTGGCCTTTCCCAATAAATGATTAGTGTTAAAATTAATTTTATCATTTTTGAAGTAGGATTCATATGAATCAAAATTGTCAAACTAAGTTAACCATGATAGAAAAAGTTTCCTATCCTTACACCCATGAAACCATAAGGATTAGAAATTCTCTATGGGGATCTTGAAATATGTGCAATGTGTTTGACCAGTAATAGTGGCCTTCATCAATCGTACAAGGTTTATGATTCTTAGATTGCATTTTTCCAGTAATTCATCATGCTTTGTGATCTCACTTTGAGCACCTTGGATTCTATAACATAAGGACTCCAACTATTGTTCCATTGGTAGCCTTGGTAGTGGTGATTCACCAAAGTCATCCATGGTATGATTAGGGTGATGGATGTGTAAAAGAAGAAAGCCCCTCGCTAAGAAATGTGAAATGAATTTGAAGAATTCTTGAATTCAAATATGGAAGGGAAGGGTGGTGCTTGGGAACTGAAAACGTAGGAGAGATGAAAGTTATATACAATAGAAAGTAAATGAATAGAGTGAAAACACATGTAAATAGTGTAATGGTAGAAGCATTGAATTGTAAAGGGGTGTTTGTGGACTCAAATCTCTTCTTTGTTACAAGAGAGTGTCCTTATTGCCATCCCTTTATTCAAATATGTTGGCCCGTAGCCAATTGCTAAGGGAGACCTAGATGCCACAACAACTAAAGATGCAATCCTTATTTGCCTTAGTGGATGTCTTAGAGTAAGTTGAATGCATAAAGGTATCTGTAAGAGAAACAATAGGTGTAAGGTGTATGCATAAACTCTAGAAATTACTTATAGATGGAAGCTATACATTCAAGTCAAGGAACAAGAACTAAAATAGAAAGCAAAAACGAAAAAAAGAAAATGGAATGGGAATTGAACATGAAAAATAAAACTAAAAAATAAAAACCAAAACTAAATTTGGAACTATAACTAGAAACAAGAATAGGACTTGGAAGGAGAATGAGATTGAGATCACATGCCCAAACAGGCTGTCCAAATTGAATGAAAAAGAGAACACTACTAGAATGCCTCTACACTAGTCCATGCAAGCTATGAGACCACTATTGTAGCATAAAAAAGGACATGCATACATAGAGAATATGAAATCTAAAAGCACACAGAAAAAGGGATGTGAAAGAGATGAGATAGTACATAGTACTCACTCTAATCCTTTCCCACACTCTCTTGGAAAATTCTCCAAAGTACATGTATCAAAAAAATAGCAGACTAAAATCTAAAAAAATAAATTCTAGAATTCAATATTCCATAAGTCATAATAAGGAGTTCAACAATTGTGTGAGACTAATTGAGTTTCTAAGCGATAATAAGGAGTTGAAGAATTGTGTGAGATTAACGGCATTTCTCATCTTATAAGCTGCATAAAAGCTCAAAATGGTTCAACAAGTATCTACCCTTTAGTGATTCACATCTAATGAACTAGAGTTTATTGAATTGATTTGTTAATCTAATTTCCATAGATTGTGCATACCAAGTATCATGACAAAATCAAAGAATTATTTTGGAACCCTATGTGCATGCCTAAACTTCCAAAAACTTGACACAAGTGAGCTTGATGTGAAACAAATAGGGTATGAATTTAGTTTACCTTGGTTCGACGTTGTCGAAAGGATTTTATCACTCCGGAAAAGATTCAAAAAAATTAAAACTTTTCTTCAAATTGGTAATCTCTTAACACTTAAAAATCTTTTTGACATGAATTATTGAATTGATTACCCTTTCTCTTTAGTACCTACACGGTGAAAAAGATGGAGATGTGCTTTGATTAGCATAAGAAGATATATTTGACTTTTCATTTGAACCTTCTATATATATATATATATATATATATATATATATATATATATATATATATATATATATATATATATATATATATATATATATATATATATATATATATATATATATATATATATATATATATATAACACCCTCAACATCCTTAATTATTGTGTGATACCCTATGCATTTACCCTATGTGCCTCAGTGTTTACTTGTAGTGTGCCCTATGATATTGCAAGGACTATCATATGCATAAGAGTATTTAACGTTGCATATATGTGTTTGTGAATGTATGTTCATGGGTATGATTAAGTATGTGCTTATGTGTGAGCATGTGCATTGATGTAGGAGGCATGGATAAGAGTGAGTTGTGCCACATGTGTGATTGCATGTGTATGTAAGGGTGTGTGCCTATGTGAGCATATGTGAATGTATATGATATGTGTAGTTGTGCATGTTTGTATATAGCTCTCACAAATAGATGTAACTTATCTGTGAATTAATGTATATGTTTCTATGTGTACATGTGTGGGTATCCTTAAGTGCCCTAAGTTTATGTGTTGTGCCTACGTATATAGGTGAATGAATGTGCTTGGACATTTGTACTCAAAAATGGTATGTGCTTATCTATAGATATGCATGACTAGCTAATTTTGTATGTTTGGATTTTTAGAATGATTTCTTATATGGTGCGGTATGGCAAGAAGTGTACATGGACAAACCAAAAAGATTTACGGATTCAAAAAGTCCTAAATATGTTTGCAAGTAAGAACAAATCTTTTTAGGGACATAAAAAATCTCCTCATGTTTGACATGCAAGGATAATTGATTATTGAAGCTTGATTGGACTTTTTATGTGTTATTTAGGTCACTCATTATATGCAAAGGACGTTGATGATGGCATCATAATTATAAATATTTAAGTTGATGATTTTTTTATGTTGCTTATGAAGAAATCATTATAGAGGTGAAGCTATGCATTATGTAGGAATTCAACATCAAAGAGCTTGGTCTACTATGTTAGGTTTTAGACATTGAACTTATACATACAAAAATAGCTATATGGCTATCCCAAAGGTGACATGTCTTGAGTAGGCCTAAGGAGTATGGTATGAGTGAGTGGGAGAAATTTTCTATGCAAGTAGATCAAAATTTAAACTCGGATTCTATAATAAGTGAAGCATTGGAAAACACTACTACGCATAGAACACTTATTGGAAGTTTAATATATCTCACAATTATGAGGAATGAGCTAAGCTAGAGTGTGGAACTTTAGAAACAATTTATGGAAGATACCAAGAATTTAAATCGAGATGCTTTGAGATACCCTAAGTTACTTGAGTTCTAATTTGGATTATGGATTGGTGTATGAATCATGGATGTTGTTAAAAAGCAAAGGATGATGAAAGCTTCATTTATTTGAACACGAAACTAAAGCAACACTTGGAATTATTAGTTTCTTTTTTGTATGTTTTAGATAGTAATAGAAAATGTTCATAGCATTCTTCAAGGAAGAGTTCATGTGATTCTAAACTAAAGGATATATATTTTCCTAATATATAGGATTTTTCAATACATTTCGTTTGAAATATGAGCATTCTTAAGTTCTCATCCCTTGCAGTAAGGGATCTCTTTATCAATATCAAAGGGCTTGCCTCCATATCCAGACATATTCCAACTACACAAGCATTCTCAAATCACTGCGTCTACTATGATCTGATTGAAAGTAACCTAAAACTTTATTTGATCTCTTATTTTTCCTTTAGAATATTTGTGTAAGACATATTTTTAGATAATTGAAATGTGTGAATGTACATTCTATTGAAAGTTATAATCCTATTTATTATGAATCAGGAAAAGATAAATGTAGATATAGAGCATATATATATATATATATATATATATATATATATATATATATATATATATATATATATATATATATATATATATATATATATATATATATATAGAGAGAGAGAGAGAGAGAGAGAGAGAGAGAGAGAAAGAGACACGGTGATAGGTTGTTATGCAGAGATATGAAGTAGAGGTCAAGGGAAAGAGAGAGAGAGAGAGAGAGAGAGAGAGAGAGAGAGAGAAAGAGACACGGTGATAGGTTGTTATGCAGAGATATGAAGTAGAGGTCAAGGGAAAGAGAGAGAGAGAGAGAGAGAGAGAGAGAGAGAGAGAAAGAGACTCATAATGTATTAAAAAGACAAAAATCATTGTCTTACACTCCTTGTATATGATCCTAATAATATTTTGTGTGTGTGGCAATTAAACAAAGCGAGATTGATAGAATGAACATTAACTTTATATAAAGACAAACACTCAAAAGCTTTTGAAGGAAAATAATTTAATGACACACTACTATTGCATAATGCCTAAGCGTAACTGTGATCTTATATTATGCGCTTGTATTCTAAATTCTGATAGCCATTTGTCATAGTAAGAATTATCTCTTCATCCTTTCTAATGAAGTATTTTCATACAAGAATTTATATTGTTAATGAGCCTTTGATGGAATATATGTGCATGATTCATTTGGATGGATTTGCTACTATGAATTTAAAGGCTACCTTTTTGTAATGCTTGTGGTAGATTCACAATAGTGTTATTCCACATTGCTTCTACTAGATGGTTGCACTATGGTATATTTAATGTTGAAAAGGGAGTGAGAGAATCATAAAAGATAAATGCTTTCTCTCATTGTATGAGCTCTAGAGAGGAGCCAAAAACTATTGATCGATGGGTAAAAATAAAGAATCCCATAGTTGAAGCAACATGGAAGTGTAAGAGCCCACATATGTGCCACTCACAAATGGTGAGAAATGTGATAACTAAGGCCACTAGTGAAATGGTGAGAAGAAATTCCGCAAAAGGACATCCTTGCATGATAGATCTTCTCAAGTTCCACTAAAGCCTAACCTCAAGTACTTTATTTCATAAAAGAACTTATATAGTGAAGGGGCAAGGCAGACATGGAATTCCTCATATCCCACAAAGAAGGGGAATGATTGGAAAATTTTCAATATTTGCTAACGTTTCAAATATGTTCAATGATGGTATAGCGAGGGCCACTAAGGAGGAGCATTAAGGCCTTATAATATGGTACCAAGAAGATCAAATAGATCTTGTCACTTGAATTTTTCGACACAGCAAACCATTAGTGTTAATCTTGGTCCAAGATTTTCCTATTGCTTTGAAAACCACCTTAATAGGTGTCGCTACAAAGCCAATATCTTTAAGTGAATGCAAGATCAAGTCTTATCGAAGCCAATATCTAATTGCAAGAAAATTCCTATGCAATTAGATCCAAATCTAAACTTGAATGCTAGAATAGGTGAAGCATTGGAAAACACTATTATGTATAGAACAATTATTGGAAGTTTGATACATCTCAGAATTATGAGGCTTGAAATAAGCTAGAGTGTGGAACTTTAGAAATAGTTTATGGAAGATACGAGGAATTCAAATTGAGATGCTTTGAGATACCCTAAGTTATTTTAGTTCTACTTTTGATTATGCATTAGTGTATGAATCATGGATGTTTTTGAGAAGCAAAGGATGATGAATGCTTTATTTATTTGAAAACAAAACTAAGCCACAATTGGAATTATTAGTTTTGTTTTGATATGTAGAAATCTTCATTGCATTCTTCAAGGAAGAGTTCATGTGATTCTAAAATGAAGGATAGATATTTTCCTCAATTATAAGATTTTTCATTACATTTCTTTTGAAATATGAGCATTCTTAAGTACTCATTCTATGCATCCAGGCATCTCTTTATCAATATCAAAGGGCTTTTCTCCATACCTAGACATATTCTAACTACACAAGCATTCTCAAATCAATGCTTCTTCTATGATCTCATTGAAAGTAACCTAAAACTTCACTTTGATCTCTTATTTGTCCTTGAAAAGAGAGATTACTACCAGATATACCCCTGAGCAAAATGGGGTAGTAGAGAGGAGAAACAGGTTGATTGTTGAAACAACTAGATCAATGCTTTATGAAAAGAGGTTGCCTAATTATTTGTGGGCAGAGAGTGTTTCTGTTGCTTGATGGGATGACCCCATATGAAAAATGGCATGGTAGGAGTCATCACGTGATCATTGTAGAATATTTGGATGTGTTGCTTATGTGCATGTTCCATCTCAAATTAGAGGTAAGCTAGATCCTAAGGCAGAGAAGTGCATCTTCATAGGTTATGATTTAAATAAGAAAGGATACAGGTTTTATAATCTATCTAAAAAAGGATTTATGGTTAGTAGAGATGTTGTGTTTGATGAGAATGATTCTTGGTTGTAAAGTCATTGAAGGAAGGTCAAACTACCATATGACTTGGAAGAAGAACTTCCAACCTTCACCAAGGAGGACCCAAGCACAATTGAAGACATCAAATCACATGATGAGGACATCATCACCTGGGAAGAATTCAAATCATGGAAATCAAAGGGCAAGGCCAAGATGAAGAGGTCTAAGGACATACGTGAATCATCCAACCAAGCTCTACGGAGATCACAAAGAGGGAGTAAGAATCCAATCAGATATGGGTATGATACTTCATTAGTTACTAAGCATCCCATTTAACTTGCTAAAGATTTATCACTTGAAGAACCTTCTTCATATGAAGAAGCAAGTACCAAAGCAGAATGGAAGGAGGCTATGGATGAAGAAATAGAAGCACTCCAAGAGAATGATACTTGGGAGCTAGTACCCAAGAAAGCATTAATGAAGGTAATTGGTTCTAGATGGATTTACAAAATCAATAGGAACTCAGATGGATCTGTAAACATGTATAAAGCTAGACTTGTGGCTAAGGTTGTACAAACCCAAGGAGTAGATTATGAAGAAACTTTCTACACTTGTGGCTAAGATGCCAACCATCAGAGTATTGGTAAGTGTGGCTCCATGTAGGAATTGGAATATGTATCAATTGGATGTGAAAATGCTTTCCTCAATGGCTGGATTTCAAGGGAGGCTTACATGGCCCAACCTATTAGCTACAAAGACCCAAGCAAGGTAGATTATGCGTGCAAATTAAACAAAGCTCATTAAGGCTTGAAGTAAGCACCTAGGGCATGGAACCCTACGTTAACAACCAATCTTCAAGACCAAGGATTCATGATGAGCAAGGCAGATTCTTCTCTTTTTGTGAAGACGAGTAAGTCAGAAATGATATACTTATGTATGGCATAATCCTGAGAGGTAGTGATAACAATGGCATCAAACAAATCAAGGACCAAATGATGGAGGAATTCAAAATCACTAACCTAGGGTTTCTGAAGTATTTTCTTGGACTTGACTTAGTCTACACTAACTCTGGAATTTATATCACTCAAAAGAAATATGGGCAGGACATGTTGAAGAAGTTCCACTTGGAGGATGCAAAGATAGCTAGCACCCCTGTGGAGTTAAATCATAAATTTAGTGCTCATGAAGGAGATTTGGTTGAAGATATTGCAGGTTATCAAAGCATAGTTGGAAGCCTAAAATATGCAACATTAACAAGGATTGACATATGCTATGGAGTAATTGTTCTACGTTAATTCATGTGTAAACCTAGAGAACCTCACTTGAAAGCTTGTAGAGGAGGTACTGGGGTATCCGCTTTTAACAAAAGTCGAGAATGAAGATTAAACACGTCCAGTACATCACCTACTCAAGGGGGGTTCTCTTTAGGGAAGTATACCCTTTAACATTTCTGTGAGCAGGCAGATAACAAGGATTGCACAGAGTGGTAAACACTTCAGAAAATATGGACAACCAATGACCAAGGAAGACCATACACTTCTTGATTCGAATCAGATGATTACAAGGTTGGGCAGAGTGATGCTCAATTGTACAAGCTTAGGGCTAACATGCCACCATAAACGTGAATAACCTCAATGCAACGGAGTCTTCCCCTCAGCTTAAGGGGGCCAAATATATGCAGATTAATCCCAGAACAATACAAATGATAAGAATTGTTCAAGAGAATAGAGCTTAACACCAATACTGACTCACAGAAAAGAAAGAAAATCCAAGGCACTCTCTTACACAATAGTGCTCATAGCCCTCCACTGAGAAGCCTACCCTCTGTATCCACACTACAGAGTAGCTCCTACAATAGGCTTGAAACCACCAAGTGCAAGGGAGAACTTCTGCACGTATACCCGATTGTATATCAGCACTAATGTACCCCCAATGAACACAAATCCATTGCTTTTATAGGCTCAAATAGGCCAAGAGGGCCTTGTCGGTTCTTCACGTCCTTTGATCACGCATCAGTTGATTGACCAAAATTGAAGGGATAGGTCAATTATTCCCTTGAATTGAATTGGCTCCACATAAATAGGTAGGTGGCGACAACCTTTTCTTCGCTTCCTCATTTACTGGTTCCCTTTTGCCTTTTACTTCTAATCTGAGGTCCTCATGCTGCTTGCAATGCATCCCCAATTTGTCTTCACCATTTCACCATGCTTTGGAGCTGGTACTTCACACCTGTCAATAACTTCCTGAACCTCTTCAACTCCTTTAGCTAGAATTTTCCCCTTGTCCAACCATGTTCAAAAATGATAGACCATGCATCACCACATTCTACATCAGCTTCAAAGGTTGCTTTTGGAGCATCCACGGCTATGTCCTTGGAATGAGCCCCATAAATTTTAGATTCCTCTTTCTTAACCGAAGCTCCAAACTTCAGAAGCTCTGATGGCACTATTTGACCTGCCTCTTTCAGCATATTGAAAAGCTCTCCAGCCTTATCTGTATGGGGAGTGGAGAAGGCGGGGTAGAGGGGGTTGCGGGAGGGATTGGAGAAGGAGGGAGGAGGAGGGAGGAGGGGGAAGGCGGAGGGGGAGGGATGAGGAGGGAGGAGGGGGAAGGCGGAGGGGGAGGGAAGAGGGGGGGCTCGCGGGGGACGGAGGAGGGGGAAGGCGGAGGGGGAGGGAAGAGGGGGGGGGGGGGCTCGCGGGGGAAGGTGGAGGGGGAGGGATGAGGAGGGAGGAAAGAGGGGGGGCTCGCGGGGGAAGGTGGAGGGGGAGGGATGAGGAGGGAGGAGGGGGAAGGCGGAGGGGGAGGGATGAGGAGGGAGGAGGGGGAAGGTGGAGGGGGAGGGAAGAGGGGGGGCTCGCGGGGGAAGGTGGAGGGGGAGGGATGAGGAGGGAGGAAAGAGGGGGGGCTCGCGGGGGAAGGAGGAGGGGGAGAGATGAGGAGGGAGGAGGGGGAAGGCCGAGGGGGAGGGATGAGGAGGGAGGAGGGGGAAGGTGGAGGGGGAGGGATGATGAGGGAGGAGGGGGAAGGCGGAGGGGGAGGGATGAGGAGGGAGGAGGGGGAAGGCGGAGGGGAAGGGAAGAGGAGGGGTTCGCGGGGGAAGGTGGAGGGGGAGGGATGAGGAGGGAGGAGGGGGAAGGCGGAGGGGGAGGGATGAGGAGGGAGGAGGGGGAAGGCCGAGGGGGAGGGAAGAGGGGGGGCTCGCGGGGGAAGGTGGAGGGGGAGGGATGAGGAGGGAGGAGGGAGGAGGGAGGAGGGAGGAGGGAGGAGGGTGAAGGCAGAGGGGGAGGGAAAGGGGGGGGGGGCTTGCGGGGGAAGGCGGAGGGGGAGGGAAGAGGGTGGGGCTCGCGGGGGAAGGAGGAGGGGGAGGGATGAGGAGGGAGGAGGGGGAAGGCGGAGGGGGAGGGATGAGGAGGGAGGAGGGGGAAGGCGGAGGGGGAGGGAAGAGGGGGGGCTCGCGGGGGAAGGTGGAGGGGGAGGGATGAGGAGGGAGGAGGGGGAAGGCGGAGGGGGAGGGATGAGGAGGGAGGAGGGGGAAGGTGGAGGGGGAGGGATGAGGAGGGAGGAGGGGGAAGGCGGAGGCGGAGGGATGAGGAGGGAGGAGGGGGAAGGCGGAGGGGGAGGGAAGAGGGGGGGCTCGCGGGGGAAGGTGGAGGGGGAGGGATGAGGAGGGAGGAGGGGAAAGGCGGAGGGGGAGGGAAGAGGAGGGGCTCGCGGGGGAAGGCGGAGGGGGAGGGAGGAGGAGGGAGGACGGGGAAGGTGGAGGGGGAGGGAAGAAGGGAGGCTTGCGGGGGAAGGTGGAGGGGGAGGGATGAGGAGGGAGGAGGGGGAAGGCGGAGGGGGAGGGATGAGGAGGGAGGAGGGGGAAGGTGGAGGGGGAGGGATGAGGAGGGAGGAGGGGGAAGGCGGAGGGGGAGGGATGAGGATGGAGGAGGGGGAAGGAAGAGGGGGAGGGAAGAGGGGGGCTCGCGAGGGAAGGTGGAGGGGGAGGGATGAGGAGGGAGGAGGGGGAAGGCGGAGGGGGAGGGATGAGGATGGAGGAGGGGGAAGGCGGAGGGGGAGGGAAGAGGGGGGCTCGCGAGGGAAGGTGGAGGGGGAGGGATGAGAAGGGAGGAGGGGGAAGGCGGAGGGGGAGGGAAGAGGGGGGGCTCGCGGAGGAAGGCGGAGGGGGAGGGAGGAGGAGGGAGGAGGGGGAAGGCGTAGGGGGAGGGAAGAGGGGAGGCTTGCAGGGGAAGGTGGAGGGGGAGGGAGAAGGGGGGCTTGCGGGGGAAGGCGGAGGGGGAGGGAAGAGGGGGGGCTCGCGGGGGAAGGTGGAGGGGGAGGGATGAGGAGGGAGGAGGGGGAAGGCGGAGGGGGAGGGAAGAGGGGGGCTCGCGGGGGAAGGAGGAGGGGGAGGGATGAGGAGGGAGGAGGGGGAGAGAGAGAGAGAGAGAGAGGGAGGAGAGAAGGAGAGAGGGGGGAAGGAAGAGAAAGAGAGAGGACGGGAGAGAGAGAGAGAAAAAAGGGGCGGTGCAGGCCCTGAAAAAGAGAGGGAGGAGAGAAAGAGAAAAGAAGAAGGGGTTGAGGGGAGGAACACAACAAAGCTGCTAAAAGGATTTTGATGTATCTCAAAGGTACTCAAAATCAAGGTCTTTACTTCCCATAGACATTAGATTTGGACATCAAGCTATACTCATACCGAGATTGTGAAGGTTGTAAGGATGACAGGAGGAGTACTTCTAGATATCTTTTCGTTGCAGGTGATAAGCCAATTTGATGGTCTTCCAAGAAGCAACCAATTGTTGCTCTATCTTCAACAGAGACTACATAGAGGGGATTAGAAAATTCTACACAAGAAGAAATTTGGATTAGATTGCTTTGTTCAGATTTGGGGCTTCACACTCATTTACCTATGATCTTTCGTGATAACACAAGTTCTTTGCATCTTGCATCCAATCCTATTTATCATCCACAAAACAAGCATATAGAAGTACACTATCATTATGTTAGAGAGAAGCTATTGAGCAAAGAGATTCAGCTTGCATATGTATCTACAAATATGCAATGTGCAGACTTGTTGACCAAAGCACTTGATGGTACTAAGCTTTGCAAGTTTAAAACAATGATTGGATTGCAAGATATTCAAAAGGATTAATGGAGAAATACAAGCCAAGATGTTCGCCTTGAGGGGGAGATATTGGTGCAAATATCCGAGCCCTCACACTTGGCTCATCATGGAAAGCAATGAGTGGAAGCATTGATGAAGCATGAGAACCTTAGCTTATAATACTAGATCATTTACCACTTGTAAAAGGTTTTTAATCTTGTGAGAATCTTGTAAGTACATATATCTCGTGGAGTAAGGAGAAACATGAGTTAAAAATTTCATTTGATAGAATCACTTATAATTTGGAGGAAGCACTTTTAGGTGGAGCCTAGTTTGAAATTCAGATTCAAACTTGTAAATATCATCGCGTTGTGGCCTTATCTTGGATTGTTGGCGCAGGGCAATCAACAATTGATGTTTTTGATGAAGAATTGCATTCAAGGACTGAAGAAAAGATCAATTCATGATGTATGAAGGAAGTGCATATCCAGAAGATGAAGATGTGTACACATATGTACAGTATTTTAGAATCAGTTCATCTTATACTTTTGTATGGTCATGAGCTTGTAAATATTTTCCTATATATAGAAAGAAAATGTCGGGACAAATATGAGAGACTATGTGAGAACAAGTTTGGATGAGAATTAGAGGTCATTAGACACTCTAGAAGTGAGTAGAATCTCTCTCATCACTAAGATGTAAATTTTCTCAGAAATGAAAATGTTGCACCCGATCTTTCTGAGTATTCTCCTTCTGTGTTTAATCTTTTGTGAAATGTTTTTGTACAAGTCTAAGTCTATAGTTGATTGACCTCTGTAAAAAGTTTCAGCTTCTAATTGTGATCAGGCTGAGAGAATTAAGTGTAGGAACATTTACATGTGTAATTGGAAACAAGAGAAGTTGCAGGAGGTGCAAAATTTGATGCTAATGATTTGGTCATTTCTCCTTCCAGAGTGTAAAGTTTTGAGCAAGCAAGCACTCAATCTTTAAGTTGGAAGGTAAGCTACATGTGGCTAAAAGCATTTGCATAAACGGGTTCTAGATTGAGAGAACCAAGTGTTAGAAGTTATAGGTGTCTGAATCGACTTCTCAGAAGAACAATTTTAGACATAAGTGACTTGTTAAATTCATTTCTCAAGATCTACTGAGTTTTTTGAAGTGATTTAACTTAGAGGAGGTGCACAAACTATAGATGACACCTTGTGCAAAGTTTTATAAAAAACTTTACACATTTTTTTTGGCTACCAAAGATTATGCTTATATGAGAAAGGCAGATGAAGACCCTTCTACATATGAAGAGGCAAAAGGTAAGGAAAATTGGGAGAAAGCTATGCAGGAAGAGTATGATGCATTGATGGAGAATGAGACTTGGGATTTGGTTCCTAAACCAAATAGTCAGAAGATCATTGGATGCAAATGCTTCTACAAGACAAAGAGGTTTGTAGATGGAAATGTGTCTAGGTATAGCGCTAGACTTGTTGTGAAGGTTTTTGCTCAGACATATGGTATAGATTATGATGAGACCTATAGTCCTGTGGCAAAGATGACAACCATCAGGACAACACTCATAGCTATTGCTGCATGTAAAGGCTGGAAGTTATGTCAATTAGATGTGAAGAATGCTTTTCTAAATGGTTATATTTCAGACGATGTATTCATGGAGCAACCACAAGGATTCAGAGATGGAAGGTATCCAGATCATATGTGCAAGCTCAAGAGAGCTTTGTATGGTTTGAAGCATGCCCCAAGGGCATGGAATTATAGACTTGTGAAGTTCTTGAAAGAACTTGGTTTCCAAGTATCTAAGGCAGCTAGTAGCTTGCTTGTCAAAGCAAGTGAAGATGGTTTTATCTACATGTGCATATATGTTGAAGATATAACTCTTATAGGTACAAATGAGAAAGGTATTCAAAGTCTAAAGAAGCAATGGAGAAAGAGTTCAAGATTAGTGACTTGGGAGACTTGTCATATTTCTTGGGC
The DNA here is from genome assembly GCA_020310875.1 of Ceratopteris richardii. Taxonomy (NCBI): domain Eukaryota; kingdom Viridiplantae; phylum Streptophyta; class Polypodiopsida; order Polypodiales; family Pteridaceae; genus Ceratopteris; species Ceratopteris richardii. Next base: position 103,226,372 of record CM035432.1, read on the forward strand.
ATGGAGATCTCATACACTCAACATGGAGTGTATGTAACTCAAGAAAGGTATTTGAGAAACTTGTTGATCAAGTTTAAAATGGATGATTGGAGGGTAGCACCTACTCCAATGGAGGTGACTCACAAATTGAGTAGATATGGAGGAGAAGAGTTCAAGGATATGAAGTTATATCAAAGTTTGGTTGGTAGTCTAATCTATGCTACATTAACTACGCTTGACTTATCATATGCAGTGGGAGTATTGTCTCAGTTCATGCATTGTCCTAGGAAAGAACATTGGATTGCAAGTCAAAGAGTGTTGAGGTACATTAAGGGTACAGTCAAAGAAGGTTTGTATTATGGTTTTACATCAGATACAAACATAAAGATTTATAGTGATACAGATTGGGCAGGTAATCTTGATGATAGGAGATCAACATATGGATACTTGTGTTATGTGGGAGATAAGATAATTTCTTGGTGTTCAGAGAAGCAACACAGAGTTGCTTTGTGATCTACAGAAGCAGAGTACAAAGGGATGGTTGAAGCTGCAAAGGAAGTGATATGGCTTAAGACTCTGATGAAGAGTTTTGACATCATTCAGAGTATACCCACTATTCATGGCGATAACATGAGTTCATTGTATTTAGCTGCCAACCCTATTTTTCATGTTAGGACTAAACACATTGAGATTAAGTACCATTTCCTAAGAGAGAAGGTGATGGATAAAGAGATTGAAGTTATACATACTTCAACAAAAGATCAGATAGCTGATATGCTAACCAAAAGCTTCGATGGACCAAAGCTACAAAGATTTAAAGACATGGCAGGTATAAAGAAGATAGAGAAAACCTCAATTGATGATTGAGGGGGAGCTCTTGGTGCAGGACAATCAACAATTGATGTTTTTGATGATGAAATGAAGTCAACGACTGAAGAAAAGATCAAGTCATGATGTATAAAGGAAGTGCATATCCAGAAGATGAAGATGTGTACACATATGTACATTATTTTAGAATCAGTTCATCTTATACTTTTGTATGGCCATGACCTTGTAAATATTTGCCTATATATACAAAGAAAATGTCGGGGCAAATATGAGAGATTATGTGAAAACATGTTTGGACGATAATTAGAGGTCATTAGATACTCTAGAAGTAAGTAGATAGATAGATAGGTAGGAAAATAGATAGATAAATAGATAGATAGATAGATAGATAGATAGATAGATAGACAGATAGATAGATAGATAGATAGATAGATAGACATATAGATAGATAGATAGATAGATAGATATATAGATAGGTAGATAGATAGATAGATAGCTAAGATGTAAATTTTCTCAGAAATGAAAAAGGTTGCGTCCGGTCTTTCTGAGTATTCTTCTTCTATGTTGAATCTTTTGTGAAATGTTTTTGTACAAGTCTAAGTCTATAGCTGATTGACCTCTGTAAAAAATTTCAGCTTCTAATTGTGATCAGGCCGAGAGAATTGAATGTAGGAACATTTACATGTGTAATTGGAAACAAGAGAAGTTGCAGGAGGTGCAAAATTCGATGCTAATGTTTTGGTCATTTCTCCTTCCACAGTGTAAAGTTTTGAGGAAGCAAGCACTCAATCTTTAAGTTGGAAGGTAAGCTACCTGTGGCTAAAAGTATTTGCAAAAATGTGTTCTAGATTGAGAGAACCAAGTGTTAGAAGTTATAGGTGTCTGAATCGACTTCTCAGAAGAATAGTTTTAGACATAAGTGACTTGTTAAATTCATTTCTCAAGATCTACTGAGTCTTTTGAGGTGATTTAACTCGGAGGAGGTGCGCAAACTATAGGCAACCCCTTGTGCAAAGTTTTTTAAAAAACTTTACACATTTGATAAGCCAATGAGAGAGATATGTGCAACAGACTTTCTGTAGAATCATCTTTTTCACAGTTTGTCCAAAATCTTTATAATTGATCATTAATCCTCCAAATTGGGAAAGGTTTTGAGTTACTCTTGATATAGGAGTGCTCTAATTTCAAGATTAGCTTGTTCTTTTGGAGATCAACACTCTCCATCATGGATCTCTTCCACTGATCATTTGTAGGATTTGCATAGCTTAACCCATATCCTACTCATTCCCCTATCATTGGGAATCATCATAATGCCAATGATATTGTAAAATCATGTGCTATAATGGATATACATCATTGATCATCTTTGTCTATTTCTCTGCTATGTCTACTGAAAACAGTGAACTTTGCATGACCATATCTAAATGATTTATCAAGCATGTTGCATGTTCTCTAGCTTTTTGGAACCAAGTAAAAGTCTCTTTTATAGTCTCAAATTTTTAAAGCTTTTGTTCTAGCCAATTGGGAGAAATCAACATCGTATTGCTCACTGGTCATTCACTGCATAGTTCCTAAAAAGTCGGGGGTAAGCATTGGATTGCTAAATTGATTTCTCAGTGTATGATTTATCATTTTAGATGATTTCACTTGTAATCATTAGCTATCTAAGCTAGTTAAATTCCCTCAAAAGGAATTGATTTGTAAGGTAGCTCAATGAGAAGAGAAGAGATTACAACTTTGGTAGTTAAGACTAGAGGAAGATAGACCACTAGAAGAACCACGGATATTCTAGCAGCTCCAATACCGGAGGATCGTAAGAGACCTTGAAAACGGATAGTTATATTATGCCTGCTATGCAAAGCAAACAACGAAAGGCACTGAATCTTCGCTTATAAACTAACGTGAGATGGATGAATGTAATCGAAAAACGAGAAGATGGATGATTGAATCTGAGTGATCTACAGGTAAGCAGAAAATGTGGATATGGTGATATGCGAGCTGACAGCGGGGATGAATGAAAGCGCCGTTGCGTTCCTTGAGAGCTTTCGAGCTGTTCTTTTTGGATGATTGAATCTGAGTGATCTACAGGTAAGCAGAAAGTGTGGATATGGTTATATGCGAGCTGACAACGGGGGCGAATGAGAGCTGCGCTGCGTTCCTTGAGAGCTTTCGAGCTGTTCTTTTTCGATAATTTGGCAGTTCCAGCTCATGAGTACGAATTGTTCTTCCGCCATACCTTTCGCTTGCTGCGGAACTGTAATATGCGACTGCTTTCTGCTTGTTCATGTCCAATTCCAAGGCACGTCTCTATTCAAATGAACGTCCAGACTCATGAACATTGAGTCACGAGACTACAGGACTATAAATCTGTTGCTAGTGTCGAACCCCGAGGAGCACAGATGAATCTGCCATCGCTTTTAGATATACGACACCTTATCTTCCATAGGTCCTCTTGGAAGATCTCGTACCATTTCCAGGTTCCGAGTGATCGACAACGGTGACTGTGTCTCTTCACCAGTTACTAGAGTAATTCCAAGCAAAAAAGATGGCACTCGTAGTAAGCTATGACGTTTCGGATGGAAAATATCAGAGAGTGCAGCATGTGATGAGCCCTGCACTTCGTATTATAACAGTTTTCAGCCCCGCACTTCGTCTTGACCAGCGCGCACGGAGAGCAAGACATACAGGCGCCTCTTCGGGAATCCCGTGACTAATGCTTGTCGTGCAGCTTTGCGCAACGAACAGATTATACGTCTTATCACATGCGCCATTAGCAAAGGAGGACTATCAGCGCATGCCCACATGTGTCTCTCTCGATGTATCTACATGCCATGATAACAGGTTATCCTATTACAGCAGCTGGAACGTGCATCCTGTGAATCTGTCCAAAAATCTTACAAAGCTTCCATATCCACTTCCTACAGCTCTAACTTGATTTACGTCGAAAGCATAGTATCTCAACCTCCAAATAAAGCTCCTTTTTCTCGCTTTGTCGTCGGAGGTATGCAATCGATTCGTCTCTTATTCGATGCAATCTGTATGAAGAATTTTTCCGCCGCAGCCATGATATGAAAAGGAGCGACTACTAAGATGCTCTAATGGAAGAGCTTCGTTTTGCGTCGACTGTCAATGTTATACGTATCACAGAAAGAGTATTCAATTCATCATCACTGCAAGGCACAAGTTTTTTTCGCTGATAAGGTAATTTTAAATCTTTTATATGAACGTCTTATATGGTACTTCACGCAGGAAAAACAGAAAAGCCATAAGTTTTGTCGAAGCATCATATATACCGGAAAATTTGATTTCTGCATGGCAAGGAGGTACTTGGTAGGTGACAAATAAACTAGCTCTCGGATGGTGAATATACATATACATTCGTTTCATCTAGAGCTCATAAAATTATACTCTGAGAAAGACATAAAGCTTTCCCATTGTTACAACTTACGGACATTGTTCTCAACATGGATCTTTGTCTGAACTGAAGCAGAACTGATTGTTTATCTCGTGTTTTGTGTTTGAATTGTAATTCTTCTTTACTCCGCTCAAATAATCAGGCTTACTAAAAATCAGTTTACTTTTCATTGTTTATATATTACTTGCTCAGATGTGGGCTTTTCTCCTTCACTTATATATCTTATTTGATCTAATGATAATTAATTTTCTACTTATAAAACAAATAAATAAATCAAAGAAAGATTTTAGAAATAAAAGCCTTGGGATCTCTCATATCAGCAAACGTTTAGAGGTTAACTTTTCTATCTTCAATATGATACGCTGAAAAATGGAAGGTTACACGCATATCTTTTTTTTTTAAGAGAGGTTGGCGAAAGCCTAATATCTCTTATAACTTGAATTAGATTGAAAGAAAAACTGTATAACTCAAGGGAATAGTACCCATGGACCCCCATATCGCACAGAGGATGAGTTAAGATTACTGAAGGCAACATTCAAAAGAACTACACGAAGGTGTCTCGTTTTAAACTTGCTTGAAGGCATTACAATCACCTTAGGCCCATAAGTGTCCAACCACCATAGCGAACGGGTTGATCCCTTGCCACTGCCGCAAGAGATGAAGGGCCAAATTACAATATAGCCTAACATACGTGGACTTGGAAGAATTTATGATACATAAAGTAAAGCTTTAGAAACCATTCCAAACCAGTCTGATAACACGAGTAGGTTATTTCATGTTCAAATTCAAGTTTCTCATATGAGATTCCTTTCTGATTTGTAATATAACAGGAGTAGGTCACTTCATGCTTGAGTTCAAGCTTTTTCATATAAGAATCTTCTTTGGAATTATAAAACAGAGTTTTCCATTCATGCACAAAAAATTGTAACCTCTTATCATGTTTTAATGAAACCATGCGTATATTGCAATCTAATAGTAAGCTATCGTTTTGGAAGAGATTAATTGCTCATTTAATTCCCCTATGCATCTTGAAATATTCCTATTCTTCTATATAAATAAACTGAAATAATAAAAAACATTGTTATGCATAGTATTACAACATCTTCTTCCGGAATCCTAACATGAATTAGTAGAAGTAACAAGTTTCATACCATTTCTCCCCCAATGAAGTTATTGCTTGAATTGCCATTTGAAAGTTTTCAGACTCCGTTCCTACGAATACTATTATCTTTGTAGATCTTAACATGGTGAAGGCCTTCAGTGACACATGGGACCC
>CM035432.1:103256869-103276869 GCA_020310875.1 Ceratopteris richardii
CACATCAAGAGGTGAGCTAAATCTTCTCTAATCAAATTCTTTCCATTATGGGCATGATTTGATGCCTCCAACTCGTGGAAATCAGCCTCCTTTGATTGTGGATGATGATGGAGAATGTTAATCTCCAAAAGAACAACTTACTCTTGTGATTAGAGCACCTCTATACCAAGAGTAAGTCAAACACTTCACTAATTTAGAGGATCAATTACTAACTTATCAGAAATTAACAAATCTGTGAAGAAAATGATACACAGAAAAGTCTGCTGCATTGTTCATTCACATTGACCTATCAAATCTGTAAAGTTTTTGATGAAACTTTGTACGAATCATCTCCTAGAGATTGCGCAACTATTCCAAGTTGAATCTCATCAAAAGATTAAGTATAGCTTGAGAAATTGATTTCACAAGTTACCTATGTCAGAAACTGTTACTCAGAACAGTCGACTTTACACCTGTAACTTTAAAGACTTGGTTCTCCTTGAATAGAACCCGTTTTACAAAATGCTTCTAGACATAAGTAGCTTATCTTTCAACTTAAAGATTAAGCCCTCACTCATGCAAAACTTTAAACTGTGCTAGGAGAAATGACCAAAACATTGACTTCGAAATCTGCGCCTGTTTTAGGAACTAGTGAACATGCTTCACATATGAATGTTCCTACACTTAATTCACTCAGCCTGATTACAATTGGAAGCTGAAACTTTGCACAGAGGTCAAGCAACTCTCAACTTAGACTTGTACAAAAGCATTCCACAATTGATCTACTGTAGAAGGAGAACACGCAGAAACATCGGGCGCAAAATTTTCCATTTACTCAGAGAAAATACAACTGAGTGATGAGAGCTAACTCAAATTCACTTTCCTCTATCTTATGACTTCTATCTCCCTCATTCTTGACATCTAACTAATGTCACATATGCTCTCATACATGCCCCGACTTTTCTCAAAGTATTTATAGATAATTTGTACATAATCTTTACTGAACAAAAGATCTAAGTCATCTATGACTATGCTAATGTACATATGTGTACACTTCTCTTGTCCTCTGAATGTAATCTTCTTCCACACTTTAGGAATTGATTCTTCCTTCATCATTTGATCTTCCAAGCCTTCAATTGGTGATTGATATGCACCAACAGCTCCCCCTCAATCATCAATTGGGGTCTTCTCTGTCTTCTTGATACTTGCCATGTCTTTGAACCTTTGTAACTTAGGTCCATCCAGACTCTTGGTCATCATATCTGCCACCTGTTCTTTCGTTGGAGTGTACATCACTTCAATCTCTTTATCTAGTACCTTTTCCCTCAAGAAATGATACTGAATCTCTATATGCTTAGTCCTGGCATGAAAAACAGGGTTAGCTGCCAAATACAAAGAACTCATATTGTCTCCAAAAATTATTGGAGTACTATGATCAGTCTCAAAACTTTTCATCAAAGTCTTCAACCATATGACTTCTTTTGCAGCTTCTACCATTCCCTTATACTCAGCTTCTGTGGATGATAAAGCAACTGTGTGTTGCTTCTTTGAACACCAAGACACTAACTTATCTCCAACATAACATAGATATCCATGGGTAGACCTTCTATCATCTGAGTCACCTGCCCAATCTGCATCACTAAACACTTTGATTCTTGTGTCAGAAGTGAAACCATAATACAAACCTTCACTTAGGGTTCCCTTGATATATCTGAGTACCCTTTGGGCTGCAATCCAATGAGTCTTCTTTGGACAATGCATAAATTGTGATAACACACCTACTGCATATGATAGATCTGGCCTTGTCAAGGTAGCATAGATTAGACTACCTACCAAACTCTGATATTTCTTCATGTCATTGAACTCTTCACCTCCATACCTGCTTAATTTATGATTTACCTCCAATGGTGTGGTTGAGGTCTTGCTATCTTCCATGTTAAACTTGACTAGAAGATTCTTCAAATATCTCTCTTGTGAAACATATACTCCATGTTGAGTATACACAATCTGCATTCCTAGAAAATAAGATAAGTTTCCCAAGTCACTTATCTTAAACTCCTTCTCTATTTGCTTCTTGAGTTCATTGATTCCTTGAGCATCTGTTCCTGTAACAATAATATCATCAACATAAATGCACATGTAAATATATCCATTTTCACTTGCCTTCACTAGCAAGCTACTATCTGCCTTTGATGCTTGAAAACCACATTCATTCAAGAACTTGACCAATCTGTAATTCCAAGCTCTTGGGGCTTGCTTCAACCCATATAAAGCTCTCTTGAGCTTACACACATAATCTGATCCAATTGATTCCATGAAGCCTTCTGGTTGCTCCATATATACTTCATCTGCAATATAACCATTTAGAAATGCATTTTTCACATCCAATTGTGATAATTTCCATCCCTTGCAAGTAGCAATAGCAATCAATGTCCTAATTGTAGACATCTTAGCAACAGGACTAAAGGTTTCATCATAATCTACCCCATAAGTTTGGGCATAACCTTTGACCACAAGTCTAGCCTTATATCTAGACACCTTACCATCTGCAAACCTCTTTGTTTTGTATACCCACTTGCATCCAATGACTTTCTGATTCTTTGGTCTTGGTACTAGTTCCCAAGTTTCATTTTCAAGTAGAGCATCATACTCTTCTTGCATTGCCTTCTCCCAATTCTGTTTACCTTTGGCTTCTTCATAAGTGGTTGGATCTTCTTCTGTTTTCACAATGTAAGCATAATCTTTTGTTGTTAGGAAAGATGTATCATAGCTATACCTTATAGGCTCTTTCCTTTCTCTTGTAGATCTCCTGATTTCTGCACTTCTTGAAGTTTCAGCCTCATTTGATTCTGGATCAAATCTTGGCCCTTCTTCTTCATGATCCTGCACTCTACATCTAGAGTCAACTTCATCAACAATTTCTTCACATACTTTTACCTTTGCCTTTCCTTTCCTTTGTATTTCTTCAACACCTGCATACTCATTTGGTGATCCTGTATACCACATGTTTTGCTCATCAAATGTTACATCTTTAGTAACAAGAAATTGCTTTGTGGATGGACTCCACAACCTGTAACCCATCTGTCTATCATCATATCCAATAAACACATACTTCTCTGCTTTTGGTTCTAGCTTATGTCTTAATTGTGAAGGAACATAAGCATATGCAATACATCCAAATACTTTACAATGATCAAGACTAGGCTTCTTACCCCACCATGCTTCATAAGGGGTTCCTCCATCCAAAGCTTTGCAAGGCAACCTATTCACAAGATATGTTGCAGTGTTAATGGCTTCTGCCCATAAGTAATTTGGACAATTCTTTTCCTTCATCATGGCTCTTGCAAACTCTACAAGAGTCCTATTCCTCCTTTCTGCTACTCCATTTTGTTGAGGGGAGTACCTGCAAGTCACTTCTCTTTTGATACCTGCATTCCACAAATAATCATCAAACTCTTTTGAGAAATACTCTCCCCCTCCATCTGATCTTAACCTCTTTAGCTTTTGTCCTGTGATCCTTTCTGCATAAGCATGGAAATGTTTGAATGTCTTGAAGACTTCTGATTTATCCTTGATTACATACAAAGTAATCCACCTGGTTGCATCATCAACAAACAACACATAATATCTGGATCCATTTATGCTATAGTCCTTTGAGGGACCCCATACATCTGTATGAACCAATTCAAGCATGTTTGAATACTTGTACCCTGATTTGTTATAAGAATTCTTATGTGCTTTACCTAATTGACAAGCTTCACACTTGTACACCATATGTTGCCCTTCAATGTTTGGCAATCCAAGCACCACCTGATTCTTTGACATCTCCTTTATAGCTCTCTCATTGAAATGACCTAGCCTCTTATGCCATAGGTCTAATTCAGACACCTTTTGACCTCCATAGGTAAACAATGCATGTCCCACATTACCTTGGACTTTGAGGGTAAACAATCTTCCTTCCTTTTTACCTGCAATTATGGTTCTATAACCCTGATTTGGATCTTGTACATAGACACCATCATTTGTGAATCTTACTTCATATCCTTTCTCCACAATTTGCCCTACACTTATCAAATTTTTAGGAATAGTAGGAACATAAAGTACCTTACTCAGAAGTGTACTTCCACTCTTTGTCTTCACTGATCCAATGCTCTCCACTTTATGTTTGGTATTGTCACCTGTTTGAACTGTATGTCCATTCACCCTTGCTTCCATATCAGTCATCAAGGATAGATTCCCACTCAGATGGTTGCTGCACCCTGAGTCAATATAAAACACTCTTTGATCTTCTCCCATTGATTCATGAGTTGCATTCAGGATAAGAGTCATGTCATCCTTCTGATCTGATGCATAATTGTAATAGTTATTGTTGTAGGACTGAGATTGGAAATTTCTTCCACCTCCTCTACCATATGATGTCCTACCACCTCTTCCTCTGAAATTGCCTCTTTGGTTTCTGCCTCCTCTACCTCTTTGACTATAATTCTGATTGTTGTAACCTCCACTTTGATTATTATACCAACAATCATTTGCCAAATGATTTGTTCTGCCACAAATCCAACAAGCTTTAGCATTATCTTTGTTCTTACCTCCTCTTCCTTTACCTCTGAAATTTGTCTTCCCTTTTGTGAAGTTGACTTGATTTGAATTCCCTTCATCATCATTTGAATGCTTTCCTTTGCCATTCTTTTTCTTGTCTTTGGAGTACATAGCTTGACTTGTTCTTCTATCATTGTCTCCTTTAAGATCCTGTTCAAAGGTTAGCATGTGTCCTAGCAATTGATTAAGGTCAGGAGTAAAGTGATCAAGTGACAACTCTATGGATAATATAAAAGGCTTCCACTTCTCATCACCTCTTAAACCTGTAAGTATTTGTCTTACCAACTTTTCTTCTTCAATATCTTCATCCACTGCTCCCAAGCTATCTGCAATATCTTTCATCCTTGCCACATAATCTGAAATTGATTGTGAGCTCTTCTTCTTGAAGGTTGTGAACTCAGCCCATAGTGAGGACTTCCTTGACTTAGTTGTATTTTGGAAATGCTCTTCCAAGGCATTCCAAACATCTGTGGCACTTTCCAAACCTCTGATGTGAGGTAGAAGGTAATCATTTACAGCCATGTAGATGATACTCCTTGCTTGAGCATCCTTTCTCATCCATGTCTTCAACATTGCAAGTTCTTCCCTAGTAGGAATACTTGGATCTGCAAACTCAGGTTTTTCTTCATCTCCTGTAATAAATGATATGAGATCTTTGCTCATGAGGTGTGCTTCCATCCTCATGGACCATGCTGGATAGTTCTCCCTATCTAGCTTATCAATCTGCAAGCTTTCTCCCATCTTGTATCCACCTGTGTATTGAAATCCTCAAGCTTTACAAACAATGTATATACCTTTACTTCGAATTGAACTCCTTTTGCCTTTCTTGATGTCAATTTGTCTTCTCTCCAAGCTTTGACTCCAAGCTTTCACTTCTTGATCCTTCAAGTGTTGAATCTCTTGAATCTGCAGCAGTCGGGATCCTCCTTTTCTTGAAATTGATGTCTCCTGCTCTGATACCACTGATGGAGAATGTTAATCTCCAAAAGAACAACTTACTCTTGTGATTAGAGCACCTCTATACCAAGAGTAAGTCAAACACTTCACTAATTTAGAGGATCAATTACTAACTTATCAGAAATTAACAAATCTGTGAAGAAAATGATACACAGAAAAGTCTGCTGCATTGTTCATTCACATTGACCTATCAAATCTGTAAAGTTTTTGATGAAACTTTGTACGAATCATCTCCCAGAGATTGCGCAACTATTCCAAGTTGAATCTCATCAAAAGATTAAGTATAGCTTGAGAAATTGATTTCACAAGTTACCTATGTCAGAAACTGTTACTCAGAACAGTCGACTTTACACCTGTAACTTTAAAGACTTGGTTCTCCTTGAATAGAACCCGTTTTACAAAATGCTTCTAGACATAAGTAGCTTATCTTTCAACTTAAAGATTAAGCCCTCACTCATGCAAAACTTTAAACTGTGCTAGGAGAAATGACCAAAACATTGACTTCGAAATCTGCGCCTGTTTTAGGAACTAGTGAACATGCTTCACATATGAATGTTCCTACACTTAATTCACTCAGCCTGATTACAATTGGAAGCTGAAACTTTGCACAGAGGTCAAGCAACTCTCAACTTAGACTTGTACAAAAGCATTCCACAATTGATCTACTGTAGAAGGAGAACACGCAGAAACATCGGGCGCAAAATTTTCCATTTACTCAGAGAAAATACAACTGAGTGATGAGAGCTAACTCAAATTCACTTTCCTCTATCTTATGACTTCTATCTCCCTCATTCTTGACATCTAACTAATGTCACATATGCTCTCATACATGCCCCGACTTTTCTCAAAGTATTTATAGATAATTTGTACATAATCTTTACTGAACAAAAGATCTAAGTCATCTATGACTATGCTAATGTACATATGTGTACACTTCTCTTGTCCTCTGAATGTAATCTTCTTCCACACTTTAGGAATTGATTCTTCCTTCATCATTTGATCTTCCAAGCCTTCAATTGGTGATTGATATGCACCAACAGATGATGTGGAAGGTTCAATTTGGGGCATGTTCCCACACTCTTGAGCTTGAAAAACTTTCAACACTCCCCCTCAAGCTCAAGTCTTTTCCTTTGTTGCTTCAGCCTATGTCTCTTATGTTGATAGCTTCCTTGAATCCTCCAAGCTTTGTACCTTCAAGAAACTTTGTCATCATGTCTGCAACCTGCATTTTAGTATTCACATACCTTATATCTAGCTCTTTTGCCATCACCTTTTCTCTAACGAAGTGGTAATGAACCTCTATGTGCTTGCTCCTTGCATGAAACATGGGATTGTTAGCTAGATAGATGCTTGAAATGTTGTCTCCATAAAGAGGAAACTCCTGCACTTCCACTTCCAAGTCCTTAAGTAGCTTATTAAGCCATAATAGCTCACATGTAGCCAATGCTAAACCTCTATACTCAGCCTCTGTGGATGAAAGAGCAACAGTGGGTTGCTTCTTAGAGCTCCAAGAGATCACTTTTGTACCTATCATGAAAACATAACCCGATGTACTCCTTCGATCATCCTTGCTACCTGCCCAATCAGCATCACTATATCCTTTGACACTTAGATCAGCATCATATGAGTAAAATAGACCTTGGTTGATGGTGTGCTTGATGTAACGAAGCACCTTTCTTTCCGCCATAAGATGATCATGAGTAGGTGTATGCAAAAATTGAGAGAGAACACCTACTACATATGCAAGATCAGGTCTAGTGAATGTAGCATAAATTAATGAACCAATTATGCTTCTATATAGTGTAATATCTTGTATAGCCTCTCCTTGACCTGCAACCAACTTTGTATTGGGCTCCATGGGCTGAGAAAGTGGCTTACAACCACTCATACCAAACCCGTATAGCACATCCAACAAGTATTTTCTTTGAATCAAGAAGATGCCATTGTGTGCATAGATTACCTCTATTCCCAAGAAGTATTTTAGTGTTCCAAGATCAGATATCTTGAACTCCTTTCCTAGCTTTGATTTGATATCTTTAATACCTGCAATATCACTTCCTGTGATGATCAAATCGTCCACATAGATGCATATATATACCGTCTTGTCTCCTTGCTTCTTCATGTAAAGTGATGGATCTGCAACACTTTCTTTGTATCCACAACTTGATAAATAATCCACTAACCTCTGATTTCAGGCCCTTGGGGCTTGCTTTAGTCCATATAGTGCTTTTCTTAGCTTGCAAACATGATTTGGGTACCTCATACTAGCGAATCCTTGAGGTTGGCTCATGTAGACTACTTCTTCAAGCTCTCCATTGAGGAAGGCATTCTTCACATCCAACTGATATAAGCTCCATTTCCTTGATGTGGCCACTGCAATCAAAGTCCTAATTGTTGGCATCTTGGCTACGGGGCTGAAAGTTTCATCATAATCTATCCCGTAGCTTTGGGAGAAGCCTTTCGCCACCAACCTTGCTTTGTACCTAGCAATGGAACCATCTGAATTTCTTTTAATTTTGTAAACCCACTTATTACCTATCACCTTCATGCCTTCTTGAGCTGGTACCAAGCTCCAAGTATGGTTCTCATCAAGTGCTTTGAGCTCTTCCTTCATTGCCTCTTGCCATTCCTTGCAATCCTTAGCTTCTTCATAACTAGTTGGTTCTTTGTCCTTGATTACCTGAGTCATGTATGCATAATGCTTTGCAATGAAATTATCATATGTTAACCTTTGTACTAGATATCTTACTCTTGAAGACCTTCTTTCACTTCCTTTTGGTGTGGTTGCCATCTTCTTTCTTTGTTTAGCCACTCCTGGAGTTTGAACTTCCTCTATCTCTTCATCTTCCAACATGCTCTCGTCCACATAGCTTCCTTCTTCAACTGAAATCTTCTCTTTGCCTTTGACTTTGCTTTCTTCAGAGCTGGTCTCTCTTTCCCTAAGCCTTCCACTCCATGGTGAGGGTGTCCTTGTGTTGCATGAGTTGCTTGGACCACTCAAATCCATGCTTTCTTGAACTCTATCATCATTCTTCAAATCTGTCTCACCTATGTGTTCAACCTGCAATGGACTTGTGCATGCATACCAAGGCTTCAACTCATCAAAGACAACATCCCTACTTACCTTCAGCTCCTTGGTGATGGGATTATAGCATTTATACCCCTTTTGTTCCATAGAATATCCCAAAAAAATACACCTTTCAGATTTGGCATCTAACTTTGACCTCAACTCTTGAGGTACATGTACATAGCATATACAACCAAAGATTCTAAGATGTGAAATGCAAGGTTTTCTTCCACTCCATGCTTCCTCAGGGGTTAGATGATGTATACCTGATGTAGGACATCTATTCATGATGTATGTGGCTGTATATGTAGCCTCTCCCCAATAACAATGCGGCATATTCATTTCATTGAGCATACACCTTGCTACCTCTGTTATGTGTCTGTTCTTTCTCTCTGCTACCCCATTTTGTTGAGGGGTATACCTGCATGTAAATTGTCTTTTGATGCCATTGACCTGCAAAAATTCAGAAAATTCATGGGAGAAGTACTCTCCCCCTCCATTGGATCTCAAAGTTTTGATAAACTTGCCAGATTCCTTCTCCACCTGTGCTTTGAATTTCTTGAAGTAGTGGAACACATCTGATTTGTTTCTAATGCAATACAACCACACTTTCCTTGAAAAGTCATCAATGAAGGTTACAAAATACCTATTTCCAGCAAGGGATGCTTCTCTTGTTGGACCCCAAACATCCGTGTGAATGAGGTCTAAAACATTTGCACTTACATAGGTACTCTTCTTGAAGGGCAGCCTTGATTGTTTTCCTTGTTGGCAAGCTACACAAATTTCATGCAACACTTTAGATGTAAAATTTGGGAGGCCTCTTACCAAGCTCCTCCTTTGCATGTCCTTGAGCTTTTGTAGGTTGATGTGACCTATTCGTTTATGCCATAGATCCAAATCTTCTATCCTCTTGTCTCCATATGTGACATACATTGAATGGTGTGGCTGATTTATGTCCATTGTGAACATTCTCCCTTGCTTTTTTCCTTTTGCTATGAGCTTGAAACCTGCCCTTGGATCCTCAACAAAACATCCTCTTTCATTGAACCTAACTTGATAGCCTTTTTCTACCATTTGGCCTACCGAAATCAAGTTTTTGGTAATAGTAGGGACATGTAATACCTCTGATAAGCACTTTGCTCTTTGATTTCCTTCCAAACTGATATCTCCCACATGTTGAATGATATGCTCTGAGTTATCACCTGTTTCCACATGCCCTTGATGCTTTGGGACCTGCAAATTACTAAAAAACTCCTTTCGACATGACATATGATTGCTACATCCACTGTCTACATACCATACATCTTCACTAGCTTGAGTTGTATCTTCACCATACCTCATGGCAAGTAAATAATCATTCCCTTGGCTGGATGATGTGTTTGCATAATTACCTTGCCCTCTATAATTGTTGTTGTTGTTGCTTTGATTCCCTTGTCTTTGAGCTCTATGATAGCATTCATTTGCAAAATGACCGGGCTTACCGCATACAAAGCATCCATTTGAAGTGGCTTGTCCTCTTCCACCAAATCTTGCACCTCTTCCTCTATTTGTGGCTCTTCCACCTCTTTGACCTGCATTTTCTTGTTGTCCTTGACTTCCTTGGTTGCTTTGATATCTTCCTCTTCCTCTTGAAGCACCTCGGTTGTGTCTTCCTCTTCCTCTACCTGCATACAACAATTGCCCTTGGCTATCCTTGGCGTTATGACCACCAAGGTTCATCTCCTCTGTCACCATGAGAGTGATTAGTTGATCAAAATCAGGAAGAGAGTCCCTTACATACACTGAAGTTGTGAAAGCCCTCCATTTTTCATCATCCCTAAGTCCATTTAGGGTGTCGGCGACAAGATCGTCATCATCTAGGGCACAACCGATTGACCCTAGTGCATCTGCAAGCTCTTTAACCTTTAATATGTAATCATTAGCACCTTGAGAGGGGCTTTTCCTAAGATTATTTAGCTCATTCTTGAGCTGAATTTTTCTAGCTTTTGTGGAGGTTGAATACAATCTCTCCAAGCACTCCCACACCTTCTTCGATGTATCCAAATCTTGAATATGCCCTACCATAGAGTTGCTAATATGCTGAGATAAAATGAAAATGACCCTTTTGTCCCTTTCATCCCACTCTCTTACTGCTCTTCTCTGATCATTGGTTGGATTTACCTCATCTATGTGGGGTTTTGGCTCTCCACCACTCACAAGTCCCCACAAACCTTTCCCCATCAAAAAATTGCTTATTCTAAATCGCCACGGTTAGTAGTTTCCTTTTTCGAGCTTCTCAATCTGAGCATTGAGATCAGCCATGGTGCCTCCTAACTCTTTTGAACCTCCCGCTTGATGCAATGAAGTTGAAAAGGATGGCTTTTACCTCAAAAAATAGAGCTACTCCTCTTGATGAAGCTTTGTCTTTGATTTGATGATGTATTTGCTTCCCCTTGTTGTTGACGTGCCCGTTCTTTGCTTCCTTCCTTCAAACCTTGATGAAGTCTTTACTTCACTTCAGTAGCTCCTTCTTCTCTCTTTGATACTCCACTTATAGCTCTGATACCACCGTTGGAGGATAAACACTCCTATGTGCACAACAAAAGCAAATGAACCCTCCTAGGATACTGAAATTTTTCAGACATAGGTTCTGTATTTTCTAAGTTTCTCTGAGTATATGTAGAGACTGAAAATGGAATTTTTCAGGCATAAACTATACTTTAAGAGCTTTCAAATGAGAGTAAAATCACTCCATTTTGATACTGGATGATGCCTCAACCAGCTGCAACAAAACAGATAACTTGATCTCTTCACAGAGTATGAGCTAACTAGACAGACACTATTCTGCACATTTCTCTGCACATGTGCAGGCACTGAACCTGAGACTTATATCAGACAAAGTAGAACTTACAGGCTTTCCAAAAAGACAAAAATCATTGCAAATAGATTCCGGATGAAGGAGACACAACAATTACACGACCGGGGGGTCTGCCAAAAACATCTAGATAGATAGAGTGTGTAAAAGTGAAATTTCTGCAAAATATGCAGAGACCAGCTAGTAGGGGGTGTGCTTAAGCAAGGGGGCAGCTTGGGCACGTATTTCCATGACTCTAAGTCATAATACAACTCTTTAGAGGTTTTAAAGACCTCATACTAACCTCTTTAACCAATCAAAAGCATATACATGTCAAAAGTGAGGTCCAATCACATCAAGAGGTGAGCTAAATCTTCTCTAATCAAATTCTTTCCATTATGGGCATGATTTGATGCCTCCAACTCGTGGAAATCAGCCTCCTTTGATTGTGGACGATGTGGAAGGTTCAATTTGGGGCATGTTCCCACACCCTTGAGCTTGAAAAACTTTCAACATCTATCTATCTATCTATCTATCTATCTATCTATCTATCCATCTATCTATCTATCTATATGTCTATCTATCTATCTATCTATCTATCTATCTATCTATCTATCTATCTATCTATCTATCTATCTATCTATCTATCTATCTATCTATCTATCTATCTATCTATATGTCTATCTATCTATATATCTATCTATCTATCTATCTATCTATCTATCTATCTATCTATCTATCTATCTATCTATCTATCTATCTATCTATCTATCTATCTATCTATCTATCTATCTATCTATCTATCTATCTGTCTGTCTGTCTGTCTGTCTATCTATCTATCTATCAATCCATCTATCCATCCATCTATCTATCTATCTATCTATCTATCTATCTATCTATCTATCTATCTATCTATCTATCTATCTATCTATCTATCTATCTATCTATCTATCTATCTATCTATCTATCTATCTATCTATCTATCTATCGATCTGTTTGTCTGTCTGTCTGTCTGTCTTTCACTCTATCTATCTATCTATCTATCTATCTATCTATCTATCTATCTATCTATCTATCTATCTATCTATCTATCTATCTATCTATCTATCTATCTATCTATCTATCTATCTATCTATCTATCTATCTATCTATCTATCTATCTATGTATCTATCTATCTATCTATATAGCTATCTATCTATCTATCTATCTATCTATCTATCTATCTATCAATCTATCTATCTATCTATCTATCTATCTATCTATCTATCTATCTATCTATCTATCTATCTATCTATCTATCTATCTATCTATCTATCTATCTATCTATCTATCTATCTATCTATCTATCTATCTATCTATCTATCTTTCTCTCTATCTATATATCTATATATCTATATATCTATCTATCTATCTATCAATCATTCAATCAATCAATCTATCTATCTATCTATCTATATATCTATCTATCTATCCATCTATCTATCTATCTATCTATCTACCTATCTATCTATCTATCTATATGTCAGTCAGTCTGTCTATCTATTTATCTATCTATTTATCTATCTATCTATCTATCTATCTATCTATCTATCTATCTATCTATCTATCAATCTATATATCTATCTATCTATCTATCTATCTATCTATCTATCTATCTATCTATCTATCTATCTATCTATCTATCTATCTATCTATCTATCTATCTATCTATCTATCTATCTATCTATCTATCTATCTATCTATAAGTCTATCTGTCTATCTGTCTATCTGTCTATCTATCTATCTATCTATCTATCTATCTATCTATCTATCTATCTATCTATCTATCTATTGTTGGTGCATATCAATCACCAATTGAAGGCTTGGAAGATCAAATGATGAAGGAAGAATCAATTCCTAAAGTGTGGAAGAAGATTACATTCAGAGGACAAGAGAAGTGTACACATATGTACATTAGCATAGTCATAGATGACTTAGATCTTTTGTTCAGTAAAGATTATGTACAAATTATCTATAAATACTTTGAGAAAAGTCGGGGTATGTATGAGAGCATATGTGACATTAGTTAGATGTCAAGAATGAGGGAGATAGAAGTCATAAGATAGAGGAAAGTGAATTTGAGTTAGCTCTCATCACTCAGTTGTATTTTCTCTGAGTAAATGGAAAATTTTGCGCCCGATGTTTCTGCGTGTTCTCCTTCTACAGTAGATCAATTGTGGAATGCTTTTGTACAAGTCTAAGTTGAGAGTTGCTTGACCTCTGTGCAAAGTTTCAGCTTCCAATTGTAATCAGGCTGAGTGAATTAGGTGTAGGAACATTCATATGTGAAGCATGTTCACTAGTTCCTAAAACAGGCGCAGATTTCGAAGTCAATGTTTTGGTCATTTCTCCTAGCACAGTTTAAAGTTTTGCATGAGTGAGGGCTTAATCTTTAAGTTGAAAGATAAGCTACTTATGTCTAGAAGCATTTTGTAAAACGGGTTCTATTCAAGGAGAACCAAGTCTTTAAAGTTACAGGTGTAAAGTCGACTGTTCTGAGTAACAGTTTCTGACATAGGTAACTTGTGAAATCAATTTCTCAAGCTATACTTAATCTTTTGATGAGATTCAACTTGGAATAGTTGCGCAATCTCTAGGAGATGATTCGTACAAAGTTTCATCAAAAACTTTACAGATTTGATAGGTCAATGTGAATGAACAATGCAGCAGACTTTTCTGTGTGTCATTTTCTTCACAGATTTGTTAATTTCTGATAAGTTAGTAATTGATCCTCTAAATTAGTGAAGTGTTTGACTTACTCTTGGTATAGAGGTGCTCTAATCACAAGAGTAAGTTGTTCTTTTGGAGATTAACATTCTCCATCAGTGGTATCAGAGCAGGAGACATCAATTTCAAGAAAAGGAGGATCCCGACTGCTGCAGATTCAAGAGATTCAACACTTGAAGGATCAAGAAGTGAAAGCTTGGAGTCAAAGCTTGGAGAGAAGACAAATTGACATCAAGAAAGGCAAAAGGAGTTCAATTCGAAGTAAAGGTATATACATTGTTTGTAAAGCTTGAAGATTTCAATACACAGGTGGATACAAGATGGGAGAAAGCTTGCAGATTGATAAGCTAGATAGGGAGAACTATCCAGCATGGTCCATGAGGATGGAAGCACACCTCATGAGCAAAGATCTCATATCATTTATTACAGGAGATGAAGAAAAACCTGAGTTTGCAGATCCAAGTATTCCTACTAGGGAAGAACTTGCAATGTTGAAGACATGGATGAGAAAGGATGCTCAAGCAAGGAGTATCATCTACATGGCTGTAAATGATTACCTTCTACCTCACATCAGAGGTTTGGAAAGTGCCACAGATGTTTGGAATGCCTTGGAAGAGCATTTCCAAAATACAACTAAGTCAAGGAAGTCCTCACTATGGGCTGAGTTCACAACCTTCAAGAAGAAGAGCTCACAATCAATTTCAGATTATGTGGCAAGGATGAAAGATATTGCAGATAGCTTGGGAGCAGTGGATGAAGATATTGAAGAAGAAAAGTTGGTAAGACAAATACTTACAGGTTTAAGAGGTGATGAGAAGTGGAAGCCTTTTATATTATCCATAGAGTTGTCACTTGATCACTTTACTCCTGACCTTAATCAATTGTTAGGACACATGCTAACCTTTGAGCAGGATCTTAAAGGAGACAATGATAGAAGTACAAGTCAAGCTATGTACTCCAAAGACAAGAAAAAGAATGGCAAAGGAAAGCATTCAAATGATGATGAAGGGAATTCAAATCAAGTCAACTTCACAAAAGGGAAGACAAATTTCAGAGGTAAAGGAAGAGGAGGTAAGAACAAAGATAATGCTAAAGCTTGTTGGATTTGTGGCAGAACAAATCATTTGGCAAATGATTGTTGGTATAATAATCAAAGTGGAGGTTACAACAATCAGAATTATAGTCAAAGAGGTAGAGGAGGCAGAAACCAAAGAGGCAATTTCAGAGGAAGAGGTGGTAGGACATCATATGGTAGAGGAGGTGGAAGAAATTTCCAATCTCAGTCCTACAACAATAACTATTACAATTATGCATCAGATCAGAAGGATGACATGACTCTTATCCTGAATGCAACTCATGAATCAATGGGAGAAGATCAAAGAGTGTTTTATATTGACTCAGGGTGCAGCAACCATCTGAGTGGGAATCTATCCTTGATGACTGATATGGAAGCAAGGGTGAATGGACATACAGTTCAAACAGGTGACAATACCAAACATAAAGTGGAGAGCATTGGATCAGTGAAGACAAAGAGTGGAAGTACACTTCTGAGTAAGGTACTTTATGTTCCTACTATTCCTAAAAATTTGATAAGTGTAGGGCAAATTGTGGAGAAAGGATATGAAGTAAGATTCACAAATGATGGTGTCTATGTACAAGATCCAAATCAGGGTTATAGAACCATAATTGCAGGTAAAAAGGAAGGAAGATTGTTTACCCTCAAAGTCCAAGGTAATGTGGGACATGCATTGTTTACCTATGGAGGTCAAAAGGTGTCTGAATTAGACCTATGGCATAAGAGGCTAGGTCATTTCAATGAGAGAGCTATAAAGGAGATGTCAAAGAATCAGGTGGTGCTTGGATTGCCAAACATTGAAGGGCAACATATGGTGTACAAGTGTGAAGCTTGTCAATTAGGTAAAGCACATAAGAATTCTTATAACAAATCAGGGTACAAGTATTCAAACATGCTTGAATTGGTTCATACAGATGTATGGGGTCCCTCAAAGGACTATAGCATAAATGGATCCAGATATTATGTGTTGTTTGTTGATGATGCAACCAGGTGGATTACTTTGTATGTAATCAAGGATAAATCAGAAGTCTTCAAGACATTCAAACATTTCCATGCTTATGCAGAAAGGATCACAGGACAAAAGCTAAAGAGGTTAAGATCAGATGGAGGGGGAGAGTAGTTCTCAAAAGAGTTTGATGATTATTTGTGGAATGCAGGTATCAAAAGAGAAGTGACTTGCAGGTACTCCCCTCAACAAAATGGAGTAGCAGAAAGGAGGAATAGGACTCTTGTAGAGTTTGCAAGAGCCATGATGAAGGAAAAGAATTGTCCAAATTACTTATGGGCAGAAGCCATTAACACTGCAACATATCTTGTGAATAGGTTGCCTTGCAAAGCTTTGGATGGAGGAACCCCTTATGAAGCATGGTGGGGTAAGAAGCCTAGTCTTGATCATTGTAAAGTATTTGGATGTATTGCATATGCTTATGTTCCTTCACAATTAAGACATAAGCTAGAACCAAAAGCAGAGAAGTATGTGTTTATTGGATATGATGATAGACAGATGGGTTACAGGTTGTGGAGTCCATCCACAAAGCAATTTCTTGTTACTAAAGATGTAACATTTGATGAGCAAAACATGTGGTATACAGGATCACCAAATGAGTATGCAGGTGTTGAAGAAATACAAAGGAAAGGAAAGGCAAAGGTAAAAGTATGTGAAGAAATTGTTGATGAAGTTGACTCTAGATGTAGAGTGCAGGATCATGAAGAAGAAGGGCCAAGATTTGATCCAGAATCAAATGAGGCTGAAACTTCAAGAAGTGCAGAAATCAGGAGATCTACAAGAGAAAGGAAAGAGCCTATAAGGTATAGCTATGATACATCTTTCCTAACAACAAAAGATTATGCTTACATTGTGAAAACAGAAGAAGATCCAACCACTTATGAAGAAGCCAAAGGTAAACAGAATTGGGAGAAGGCAATGCAAGAAGAGTATGATGCTCTACTTGAAAATGAAACTTGGGAACTAGTACCAAGACCAAAGAATCAGAAAGTCATTGGATGCAAGTGGGTATACAAAACAAAGAGGTTTGCAGATGGTAAGGTGTCTAGATATAAGGCTAGACTTGTGGTCAAAGGTTATGCCCAAACTTATGGGGTAGATTATGATGAAACCTTTAGTCCTGTTGCTAAGATGTCTACAATTAGGACATTGATTGCTATTGCTACTTGCAAGGGATGGAAATTATCACAATTGGATGTGAAAAATGCATTTCTAAATGGTTATATTGCAGATGAAGTATATATGGAGCAACCAGAAGGCTTCATGGAATCAATTGGATCAGATTATGTGTGTAAGCTCAAGAGAGCTTTATATGGGTTGAAGCAAGCCCCAAGAGCTTGGAATTACAGATTGGTCAAGTTCTTGAATGAATGTGGTTTTCAAGCATCAAAGGCAGATAGTAGCTTGCTAGTGAAGGCAAGTGAAAATGGATATATTTACATGTGCATTTATGTTGATGATATTATTGTTACAGGAACAGATGCTCAAGGAATCAATGAACTCAAGAAGCAAATAGAGAAGGAGTTTAAGATAAGTGACTTGGGAAACTTATCTTATTTTCTAGGAATGCAGATTGTGTATACTCAACATGGAGTATATGTTTCACAAGAGAGATATTTGAAGAATCTTCTAGTCAAGTTTAACATGGAAGATAGCAAGACCTCAACCACACCATTGGAGGTAAATCATAAATTAAGCAGGTATGGAGGTGAAGAGTTCAATGACATGAAGAAATATCAGAGTTTGGTAGGTAGTCTAATCTATGCTACCTTGACAAGGCCAGATCTATCATATGCAGTAGGTGTGTTATCACAATTTATGCATTGTCCAAAGAAGACTCATTGGATTGCAGCCCAAAGGGTACTCAGATATATCAAGGGAAGCCTAAGTGAAGGTTTGTATTATGGTTTCACTTCTGACACAAGAATCAAAGTGTTTAGTGATGCAGATTGGGCAGGTGACTCAGATGATAGAAGGTCTACCCATGGATATCTATGTTATGTTGGAGATAAGTTAGTGTCTTGGTGTTCAAAGAAGCAACACACAGTTGCTTTATCATCCACAGAAGCTGAGTATAAGGGAATGGTAGAAGCTGCAAAAGAAGTCATATGGTTGAAGACTTTGATGAAAAGTTTTGAGACTGATCATAGTACTCCAATAATTTTTGGAGACAATATGAGTTCTTTGTATTTGGCAGCTAACCCTGTTTTTCATGCCAGGACTAAGCATATAGAGATTCAGTATCATTTCTTGAGGGAAAAGGTACTAGATAAAGAGATTGAAGTGATGTACACTCCAACAAAGAACAGGTGGCAGATATGATGACCAAGAGTCTGGATGGACCTAAGTTACAAAGGTTCAAAGACATGGCAAGTATCAAGAAGACAGAGAAGACCCCAATTGATGATTGAGGGGGAGCTGTTGGTGCATATCAATCACCAATTGAAGGCTTGGAAGATCAAATGATGAAGGAAGAATCAATTCCTAAAGTGTGGAAGAAGATTACATTCAGAGGACAAGAGAAGTGTACACATATGTACATTAGCATAGTCATAGATGACTTAGATCTTTGTTCAGTAAAGATTATGTACAAATTATCTATAAATACTTTGAGAAAAGTCGGGGCATGTATGAGAGCATATGTGACATTAGTTAGATGTCAAGAATGAGGGAGATAGAAGTCATAAGATAGAGGAAAGTGAATTTGAGTTAGCTCTCATCACTCAGTTGTATTTTCTCTGAGTAAATGGAAAATTTTGCGCCCGATGTTTCTGCGTGTTCTCCTTCTATAGTAGATCAATTGTGGAATGCTTTTGTACAAGTCTAAGTTGAGAGTTGCTTGACCTCTGTGCAAAGTTTCAGCTTCCAATTGTAATCAGGCTGAGTGAATTAAGTGTAGGAACATTCATATGTGAAGCATGTTCACTAGTTCCTAAAACAGGCGCAGATTTCGAAGTCAATGTTTTGGTCATTTCTCCTAGCACAGTTTAAAGTTTTGCATGAGTGAGGGCTTAATCTTTAAGTTGAAAGATAAGCTACTTATGTCTAGAAGCATTTTGTAAAACGGGTTCTATTCAAGGAGAACCAAGTCTTTAAAGTTACAGGTGTAAAGTCGACTGTTCTGAGTAACAGTTTCTGACATAGGTAACTTGTGAAATCAATTTCTCAAGCTATACTTAATCTTTTGGAGTGAGATTCAACTTGGAATAGTTGCGCAATCTCTAGGAGATGATTCCGTTACAAAGTTTCATCAAAAAACTTTACAGATTTGATAGGTCAATGTGAATGAACAATGCAGCAGGAAAAACCATGTTTCTGTGTATCATTTTCTTCACAGATTTGTTTAATTTCCTGATAAGTTAGTAATTGATCCTCTAAATTAGTGAAGTGTTGGACGGTACTCTTGGTATAGAGGTGCTCTAATCAGCAAGAGTTAAGTTGTTTCTTTGGAGATTAACATTCGTCCATCATCTATCTATCTATCGATCTATCTATCTATCTATCTATCTCTATCTTATCGATCTATCTATCTATCTATCGTATCTATCCTATCTAGTCTATCTATCTATCTATCTATCTATCTATAATGCTATCTATCTATCTATCTATCTGATCTATCTATATTACCTTATCTATTCTATCTATCTATCTATCTATCTATCTATCGATCTATCTTTCTATCTATCTATCTATCTAGCGATCTAGCTATCTATGTAG
>CM035432.1:103287888-103320388 GCA_020310875.1 Ceratopteris richardii
ACGAACATATTGTCTCCATGTATGATAGGTATACCTTGATCAATACCCATGCTTTTGAACGAGAATCTGCATCCATATCACTTCTTTAGCTGCTTCCACAAGTCCTTTGTATTCTGCTTCTGTTGACGATAAAGCTACTATGTGCTGCTTCTTTGAACACCAGCTTAGAAGCTTATCTCCTAGGTATATCATATACCCATGTGTTGATCTTCTTTCATCTTGGCTTCCTGCCCAATCTGAGTCACTGTATGCTCTCAGCTTTATATTTGACGTATAAGGATAATATAATCCTTCTTTTATAGTTCTTTTGATATATCTAAGAACTCTTTGTCCTGCAACCCAATGTTGATCCTTCGGACAATGCATGAACTGTGAGAGAACTCCCACTGCATAACTGAGGTCAGGTCTTGTTAGTGTAGCATAGATTAAGCTTCCCACTAATGACTGATACTGCCTCATATCTTTAAACTCTGCACCACTATATTTGCTGAGTTTATGATTTACTTCAAGCGGTGTTGAAGCTTCTCTGCAGTTCTCCATGTTAAAATTCTTCAGTAAGTTTAGGAGATACCGTTCTTGCGAAACATATATACCATGATCTGTATATGTAACTTCCATTCCAAGAAAGTATGGTAACTTTCCTAGATCACTGAGCTTGAACTCTTTTTCAAGCAGTCTCTTTACCTCTTTGATTCCTTCATCTGAGGTTCCTGTGATTATTATGTCATCTACATAAATACAAATGTAGATCATACCTTCATCTGTTCTCTTAATCAGTAGACTTGCATCTGCCTTCGAACTTTGGTATCCAAGATCATTGAGATACTTCACAAGTCTGTAATTCCAAGCTGTTGGAGCTTGTTTCAATCCATAGAGAGCTCTTCTTAATGTGCAAACATAATTTGGGTAATTGGAACTTACAAACCCTTCAGGTTGTTCCATGTAAACCTCATCTGATATACACTACAAGAAAAAGGGGGGCGTAGCGACGCCCCCGAATCGGGAAAAAAACGAAAACCGTCGTTTATGCGACGAAACCGTCGCATAACGGACGGTAAAAATTTCGGTTTTTTTTTTTTTGGCCGAGCCTCGTCGCATAAGCGACGATAGCGTCGCATAAGCGACGATAGTGTCGCATAAGCGACGCTAGACCAGAAGCGTCGCTAGGAGCGTCGCAGGTTAGCGACGCACTTAACGACGATGGCAAACTGCAGAGCGTCACATATGCGACGCTCTGGAATGTAAAAAAAAAAATTCAATTCTCCCGGCACATTTGTGCCGGGCCTTGAACGCGAGGAAGAACACAAAGACCGAGAGAGAGAGAGAGAGACATACAGCGCGCGAGAGGGAGAGAGAAGCGAGACATACACAAGGTATGCGCACACACACACATCACACACACACATATGTACACACACATATACACGCATAGACACACATAGACACACATACACAAGACGCGCACACACATACACACACATAGACGCTCACACACATACACACACATATACACTCACAGACACATACACACATAATGATGCATCCACACACATACACATGCATACACACATAGACACACATATACACACACACACATATGCATACACACACACATAGAGAGACATACACACACATACACATACATGCATACACATACACACATAAACACATACACACACATAGACACATACACACATAAACACATACACACTCATAGGTACACACACATACACATAGACACACACACATATAGTATATACACACACATGCACACATAGACACATACACACATACACATGCATACACACACATACACATGCATACACACATACAGACACATATACACACACATACACACACATATATGCATACACACACATAGAGAGACATACACACATAAACACATACATGCATACATTTGCATCCATAATGCATATGCATATGCATATAATGTACATACATACTTACATGCATACATAATGCACATGCATAGATACATACACACACACAGATACATACACACATAGACACATACACACACATGAACACATACATACTCATAGATACACACACATACACATAGACACACACACATACACACACATACACACATAATGATGCATACAAACACATACACATGCATACACACATACAGACACATGTACACACACATACACACATAATGATGGATACACACACATACACATGCATACACACATACAGACACATGTACACACACATTCACACACACATTCACACACACATCCACACACATTCACACACATATACATACATGCATACATATTGCATATGCATATGCATACATACATACTTACATGCATATGCATAGACACACACATATGCATACATACATACTTACATGCATATGCATACACATGCATATGCATATGCATACATAATGCATATGCATATGCATACATAATGCATATGCATACATAATGCATATGCATATGCATACATAATGCATATGCATATGCATACATACATACTTATATGCATACATAATGCACATGCTTACATACACTGTCATAATGTATACACACACACATACACACATAGACACATACACACATAATTATGCATACACACACATACATATGCATACACACACATATGCATACATACATGCATACACATACACACACATAGATACATACATACACATAAATACATACACACTCATAGACACACACACATACACATAGACACACACACATATACACACACATACACACATAGACACATGCACACGTAATGATGCATACACACATACACATGCATACATAGACACACATAATAATGCATACACACACATACATATGCATACACACACATGCATACAAACATATACACACATATACACACACACATGCATACACACATATACACACACATATACACATATACACATATACACATACACATGCATACACATATGCATACACACATACAAACACATATACACACACACATACACACATAGATACATACACACGTAATGATGCATACACACATACACATGCATACATAGACACACATAATAATGCATACACACACATACATATGCATACACATACATATGCATACATACATGCATACACATACACACTTAGACACATAGACACATAGACACATAGACACATAGACACACATAGATACATACTACACATAAACACATACACACTCATAAACACACACACATACACATAGACACACACACATACACACATAGACACATGCACATGCAATGATGCATACACACGTACAAATGCATACATAGACACACATAATGATGCATACACACACATACATATGCATACACACACATGCATACATACATGCATACACATACACACATAGATACATACACACACGTAGATACATACATATACATAAACACATACACACTCATAGACACACACACACATACACATAGACAACACACACATATACCTACACACATACACACATAATGATGCATACACACACATACACATGCATGCACACACATACACATGCATACACACACATACACGTATATATATATTGATTTCTAACCATTTTGTTTTATATGTTAGGTATTATGGATCCCAGTAAAGAGAGAAAGGCAAAACTCACTCTCATAAAAAGTCTTATGAGAGCAAGAGTTCCGTCAGATACTCTAGGGGCCATAATGCGGGACTACGCAGAGATGTCCGATGAGGAGCTGGATTATATGATCCAGATGCTTACGCGATCAGACGAGGGCTCTTTTGCAGATCCACATGCAGGAAGAGAGCTATCTGCTCATAGGTATGTTTTTTTTCATAATTTTTTTTAATGATATTATAGCACATATTTTTATTTATTTCTATCTATCTATTTTTAGGACACCTATACCACCTCCAACATGTGATAGCAGAGCAGAGTTGCCTATGAGGACATGCATAGGCACCTTAGGACTAGAGTGCGACATAGAGCTGGAGGGGAACATTGTGTACATAGGGAATGGATTGGAGTTCAAGAGAAGAATGCGGGCACTATGCGACTCTTACCTGCGCTTTATCCACTTACCATGGAAGTAAGTAAAAGTTTTACATATAAATTGAAATGTATATCTTATGTTTTATTTACATTATGTTTTTTATTTTTGTAGTGAGCACGATGAGAGGGATAAAAAGTACGTGCTTAGTTCACTTGAGACAGAGTTTGGGACAGGATGGTCCCTTAAGTGGTGTTTAAAAGAGATGCGGACACTTATGGCTCATCGTCGCGACAATGCACGGTATGTATGTATATGAGAGAGAGAGAGAGAGAGAGAGAGAGAGAGAGAGACAGAGAGAGAGAGAGAGAGAGAGAGAGAGAGAGAGAGAGAGAGAGAGAGAGAGAGAGAGACCAGTGTTGCATACGCAACGCGTTGCGAACGTTCGCAACTTTCGCAACGCAACTCCACGTTGCGTACACCTTCGCAACGCGTTGCTAATCCTATTTTTGTATGTTTACCCAAAGATATGTTTATTTATTTAGCTATGTATGTATGTACGTATGTATGTATCTTTATATGCATCTATGTATGTATGATGTCATTCCTAAAATCTATTACTCTATGTTTACTGAAAGGCATGTATATTAACTTATATATGTATCTAATATACATGTTTCTATTTTTGTAGTATGTATGTATGCATGTGTATCATGTATGTATACATCTATGTGTTGTGTATAAATGTAATATGTATATACTATGTGTATATATACATAAAAATGTGTATATTACATTACACGTATGTATGTAGTATATATTTACTGCTATGTATGTAATATAATATAATCCATGTATGTATGTATGTGTGTGTGTATATATGTATGTATGTATCTATGTATCTATATATATATATATATATATATATATATATATATATATATATATATATATATATATATATATATATATATATATATATATATATACACACACACACATATACATATAAAAAAATCTAAAATAAAAATTGATTTGTACGCAACTTTATCGCAACTTGGGGTTCGCAACTTGAACCCGTTGCTAACGCGTTAGCAACCCGTTGCCTACAACGTTGCCATCCCGTTGCTAACCACTATGAGAGAGACAGAGAGCACTAATCTCGATATTAGGGTTTTGAAATCCCTAATTTAAAAACTCTAATTCAACCTTTTAGCCATATGTTTGAAGTATATGTACACCTCCGACGTCCTACTAGAGAGATGTCTCTCCTCCCAACCTTATGCCTCTATATATAGCTACTCGAATCAACGAGGATCATGATTCATAATATATGTAAAGATATATACACATCATGTAGATAGGATACATAAATATAAAATGGAGTAGATATATTATGCTTCACACATACATGCCTAAATGCACACATAAATATATATATACATACTAACATATTTACATGTACATATTTACACATACATGTACATGCCTACATGCACACATAAACATATATATACATGCATACATATTTACATGTACATATTTACACATAGACACATATACATATATACATGTACACAATTATAAACACTTGCATATATTACGTACATGAATACATGTATACATATATCACACACATGCAAACACATACATATACATGAAATACATATATATGCATACTAATATATGTATACATATAATACACATGAATACACACACATATGCATACATACATGATAAAAATTTACTCCTCGAAGATAAAGCTATATATAAAATAATTAGGCATACCCCCGAGCTTCATGTTCTAACTTAGAAGAACATGATTTCATCTCTCTAGTAGGATTCATCGTTATTCAAGTTAATAAAAAAAACCTATTATCTGATATCCATTCAGAAGCTTCAAGTACTATCTAATCTGCTCATATGTTTTCATTATTGCCATCATTTTGGTAAGACATCAATATAGTCTCATCTTCATTATCCTTATTGATTTAATTTATTTCTTCTATTGTTAAAAAATTCACCTCTATATAAAATACAATCGTTAGGACATGCATGTATACATTGATAATCTATACCAAGATTGTTGATTATCTTCTTCATTTCATCATGTGAGGTAGGAAGAATATTTTGACTTGGTAAAAACTTTTCAGATAATAACCTGTAAGTTTATCAAAAAAATGATATATTAAAGAAAGTAAATAAATAAATATACATATATATATATATGCATATAATTTTATATATGTGTATGTTTATGTGCATCTTTCAAAATATTTCCACAAAATTTGATTGTTTTGGATGGCAGGATACGATTGTTTGTTTTGGAGGATATGAAGTATATACCTTCATTGAATGATTTGTCGATTCTATCATATGTTCAGTTTGAAAGTGTTGGAAGTGGATTTATAATTTGTATGCAAAGAATTTGGCACTGTTTATAAGCCATACGATGGTGACCTGGATGAATCGCATGCACAGAGGTTACTCAAGATAGAGCAACCTGATTATAAGGGACTAGTACTATAAGCAGGATTCCTGGGGTATGCAGTAAACCTCTTGCATGTATAAAAGTGATCCTCTCAAGCCACCATGATTTCCACTTTGTATCCTAAAGTTCAATTGCTCATCATTGACATGCAAGAGGTTTACTGCATACCCTAGGAATCTTGCTGGCACTAGTCCATTATAATCAGATTGCTCTATCTTGAGTAACCTCTGTGCATGCGATGCATCCAGGTCACCATTGTATGGCCTATAAACAGTGCCAAATTCTTTGAATACAAATTATAAATCCACTTCTCACACTTTCAAACTGAACATATGCGTGAATCGACAAATCATTCAATGAAGGTACATACTTCATATCCTCCAAAACAAACAATCGTATCCTGCCATCCAAACAATCAAATTTTTTACGAATATTTTGAAAGATGCATTAATAGTTTTAAAAGATGCGCGGACAAAAAGTGTCCATTCAATTCAAGTTCTTGTTCTTACCTTATCTATAGTAAGAATAAAAACCTGCATGTATATATATATATATATATATATATATATATATATATATATATATATATATATATATATATATATATATATATATATATATATATATATATATATATATATATATATATATATATATTTATGCACATATATATAAATAGATAGAAAATTGAAAATTATACCTTAATAGTGTCGAAACAGATACATTACTCCATCCAAAAAAATTTTGAAGGTTGAGAATAAGTAAGCTCGCACTTAGTCGTGTCAAACGACTTCCTTCATATACATGCTTTAGACATTCCTCTCGAAGATATTTCTCATTTTTAGAAATATCCATGCTCTCACTGTCATTTTGATACCAATCCTCAATAAAATCTGCCATGCCATCATCTTCATCATTGTCACATAAATCTTGTACTGTTTCATCTTTTGAATATAGATCTTTCAACTTTGCATATTGCACAGGCTTAGTTTTGCGTAGCCTCCTCATGGAAGCTTCTGATAAATGAGGTCTTATTGGTAATTGTGAATGTTGTGGACGAATATCATCAACATCATACGTTGGAATCTACACATATAAATAAAACTCATTAGTATTCCATAAATGAATAAAAATTAAACTTCAAATATAAAATTAAGTATATAACTTATTAAATATGGATAGAAAATTTTTATTCTCTCTAGCTAAAAGGTGCTCTTGGAGGTCTACGCCATCCATAATTCACTAATAGTTCATCACCAGCATGTAATGTAGTAATAGCATTGACAACTATATATCTTGATACATCTCTACTCATGTATGGTGATTCATGACTATTTTCACGCTCCTCAAATGTGCAATTAGTCCTTGAACTATTATGTAACCCTCGACTACTATTTATTAAACCTGCTATATTTCCATGTGTGTAAGGTCTTCCATCAATATGTAATCTTTCATTTTCTGCATGTAAAATCCTTCTACTAGTAAGAGATGCTGCGTTCAAGCATATTCCATAAGTACTCATGCTTTGAACATAACGTGAAAGTCGATGCCAATCTCCCCATCCATATATAGGACCACAAAATGACATAAGAGTGACTTCAGAGTTCGGAGGCACATACAAATCCTCTACAATAAAGAGACCACGACCAACATTAGTAATAGTGGATGGAGCAATCATATAGCGATTACCCCAAAAGTTGAAAACCTCTCCATCTAAAGGAAGTGGTCCTCTATTCCATCCTCCATATCTTCTTCTATCATATGTTTGTACTAAAGAACGATCACGAGCTGGCAATGGATAATCTCCAGCCGTTTCATTCTCTAAACCAGGAGGTAGAGGATTTCTAGAAACCTCTGCTTGTAATTGATGAATAGCAAGTCCATGAC
Source organism: Ceratopteris richardii (assembly GCA_020310875.1). NCBI lineage: Eukaryota > Viridiplantae > Streptophyta > Polypodiopsida > Polypodiales > Pteridaceae > Ceratopteris > Ceratopteris richardii. The sequence continues at coordinate 103,296,249 of CM035432.1, forward strand.
GTGTACGAGGTATATTAACATTATGAGAAAAATCATCATCATCATCATCATCGAGCAAGTATTCCTGTATATGAATAATAATTTGATTTTATACATGGTTTTTAAATAAAAAATAGACATTAATATATATAGAAAATACATACCCAAGCATTATCACGTTGACTAGGTGATGGTGCATGCTCAAAAGTACCATACTCTACCTCATGTTCAATACATTCCAATCGTGGTCTTCGATACGTGCCATAACAAGAGTTACACCAACATATAATATGCTCTTGATAGTAAAATTCATCATAATTCCTATCGGAGGACACATGTGAAGTCGTTGCATGGGTAGGAGGTGGTGGAGTACCCTCTGATTGATCAGAATCTGCACATCATAAGAAACATAAAAAAAATATATAAGTTATGTATCCATCAAATATAGTTAAAATTAAATATTTCATATACTTACAGTATAAAGTCGTTGCACGATGAGGAGACGGTGGTGGAGTTCCATCTGATTTATCAGAATCTACAAATAATGGTATTTGATATTAATAATTTGATTATCTACATAAATAAAAAATTCACATATACATATTTACACATACACACATATTCACATATTATACACATTTATACATACACACATATTCACATATACACAACACATATTATTGTGGGATAAATGCATGTATTTTGTATGAATGAGTGTATATGCATGCATGTGTGTGTACGTATATATGTGGATATGTATATGTGTGTTTATGTTATATGTATGTATATGTGTATATATATACATATATGCATGCGTATATGTTTGCATGTATATGTGTATGTGGGTATGTGTATGTGTATGTGTATGTGTATATGTGTGTATATGTGTATGTATTCTGACTTTTTTTTCTGTTTGAGATTAAATTAACAGGAGATATTGTATGGTCGAAAAAAATAAGAGGCGAGCTAACATACCACCTGAGTCGTGGCAGTTTTTTCGTAGACAGCTACGTCTTCAGGAGTCATTTCCTCAGCAGAAGGTACACAAATTAATAGTTTATATTTATAATTTTTAGATATTTTAGTAATTTTTTAATTTAATTTATGTACTTTTTTCCTTGAATAAACAGGCTGCTGCAAAGAAGAGAGTGGAGTCGGGCCACACATCGCACTTAGGCCAAATGGGCCATAATGGTTTTGTAGCTACGTTTGTAAGTATATGTGTTATTGTGAGTATATTTTTTATTTTAGTTAAAATGCAAGCAACTAATGTTTTTTATTTGTTTCATTGCAGCGAAAGGATTATGGCCGATATCCTACGAAACACGAGATCGAGTATGCTAAACATTTTGGATATCGGCGTTTGAGCGAGTATATACAAGATCATCCTGATGCCTTTGTGAGTATTTTTAAATTTTATATAATTATTTTGTTGTTATGAATGTTTTAATTATTTTATTGATTTATGTTTGTTATATGTAATACAAGAGTATTATGGGGAGACAAATATTGATGAGGTGGAGAGACAGACACAGGAGGGGCGATCTCGATCGTCACAGGGTGATCATGAGGATGAGGATGAGGAAGATCAGGATGATCTTGCTGATGATGATGATGATTAGGATTTTAGACGTTGATTATGACATTGGATTATATGTATTTACATTGATATATACATATATTTATCTATATATTTTTCATTTCAGTCATGTTTTGAATTGTGTGTATGGTATTAAGTAATGAAGAGTTTTGTTCTATTGATTGTTATTATTGTTTATATTAAGCATGTGTTTTAATACTTTAATTATATAATTCATTCATATGTGTGTACCTAAGTGTATATGTATGTGTGTGTATATGTATGTATGTGCATGTGTATGTGTGTGTATATGTATGTATGTGCATGTGCATGTATAAGTGTATATGTGTGTATGAGTATGTGCATGTGCATGTGTATGTGTGTATATGTATATGCATGTATATGTATAACTCTATGTGTATGTGTGTGTATGTGCATGTATATGTGTATATGTGCATGTGTATGTGTGCGTATATGTATGTATATGCATGTGCATGTATAAGTGTATATGTATGTATCAATATGTGCATGTTCTTGTGTATGTGTGTGTATATGTATAACTCTATGTGTATGTGTGTGTATGTGCATGTATATGTGTATATGTAGGTATATGCATGTGTATGTGCTTCTTCATCATGTATAAGTGTATGAGTGCATATCAATAAGTGTGAGTATGGTATGTAATGAAAATAACACAATTCAAATGATCTACAAATAATAGAAATTGTACTTACAATTGTGATCCATAGTTTTTGCTTGGTTAGCTTCTTGAATAACCTGCAATAAAGAGAGAGAAGAGAGAGAGAGAGAGAGAGAGAGAGAGAGAGAGAGAGATCTAAAGAGAGAGAGAGATCTAAAGAGAGAGAGAGAGAGATCTAGAGAGAGAGAGAGATCTAGAGAGAGAGAGTGAGATCTAGAGAGAGAGATCTAGAGAGAGAGAGATCTAGAGAGAGAGAGAGAAAATTCAAAGAGAGAAAGATGTAGAAAGAGATAAACAAAGACAGAGGGAGACAATAACAGAGAGCTTAAGCAAAACAACAATTCTGCATATACTTGCTTCAGCTCGTAAGCGCAGCGCAATTGCGAACGTTGGAGAGCTCTTCGATCAGATGCGTGAAAATGCCGATTGCAGAGCTTCCAACGTTTTAATTTTTGTCCGTCAACAGATCGGCGTATAAGCGATGCAACACGTCGTCGTATAAGCGACATTTGCTTAGCATCGCGTATACGATGGTCTGCACCGTCGCTTATACGACAGTGAGGACCGTCACATAATGGACCATGGACCGTCGCTTCTGGACCGTCGCTTCTGGACCGTCGCTTATGCGACGCTAAAAAGCGTCGCTTAAGCGACGCAAAAAAGCGTCGCTTAAGCGACAACTTTGACAAGCGTCGTTTAAGCGACGTTAGGCAAATACCGTCGTTTTTTGCGTCGTATAATCGACGGTCCGCGCTCGATGGTAATTCCCACGCAAGTTGCAATTTTATAGCGACGAAATTCTGTCGCGTTAACTGTCGCTACACGCCCGTATTCCTTGTAGTGATATATCCATTCAAAAATGCATTCTTTATATCCAGATGACTTAGCTTCCATCCTTTTGATGCTGCTATAGCAATCAATGTGCTTATGGTTGACATCTTTGCCACTGGACTAAACGTCTCATCATAATCTATGCCATATGTCTGAGCATAGCCTTTGACAACCAGTCTAGCTTTGTATCTAGTTATCCTTCCATCTGGAAGCTTCTTAACTTTGTAAACCCATTTGTTTCCAATCACTTTCTTACCATTTGGTTTTGGAACAAGTTCCCAAGTCTTGTTCTCCTCAAGAGCATTAAACTCTTCTTTCATGGCTTCTTCTCATTGTTTCTTACTTTTTGCTTCACCGTAATTATGAGGTTCTTCATCTTCTTTTACTAAGTAAGCATAGTTTTTCTGAGTTAAATACGAAGTATCATAGGAATACCTTGTTGGTTGTTTCCTAACTCTGTTTGTCCTTCTTGGTTCAAACTCTTCATGTGTATCTGAATACACATCTTCATCAGATCTTGATCCATCTTCATTTCTCATACCTGATCCAATCCTGAACGTACTTGCCTGCATATGATCTTCATCTCCATTCACCTGCATATGTGATTTACCATTTTCATTTCTTCTTATCTCTTCTTCAAGTGTTTCAACACTATGCTCTTTATCTGTATACCAGCTTTTTCCTTCATCAAATGTCACATCTCTAGAAACAATAAACTGTTTGGTTAGAGGACTCCATAACCTCTAACCCATCTGCTTTTCATCATATCCCATAAACACATATTTTTCAGCTTTTGGTTCAAGCTTATGTCTCAACTGTGATGGTACATAAGCATAGGCAAGTGATCCAAACACTTTGCAATGATCAAGTGTTGGTTTCTTGCCCCACCAAGCTTCATAAGGGGTCATCCCATTTAAAGCTGTACATGGTAATCTGTTTACCAGATATGTTGCTGTATTTACAGCCTCAGCCCAAAGATAGTTTGGACATTTCTTCTCCTTTAGCATTGCTCTTGCAAATTCAACTAGAGTTCGGTTTCTTCTTTTTGCTACTCCATTTTGTTGCGGTGTATACCTGCAAGTTAATTTCTCTTTTGATTCCTGCATTCCACAGATAATCATTGAACTCTCGAGAAAAATATTCTCCTCCTCCATCAGACCTTAGTCTTTTGAGTTTCTGTCCTCTAAGTCTTTCAGCATATGCATGAAAATGTCTCAAAGCTCCAAACACTTCTGATTTCTCTTTCAAAACATAAAGAGTTATCCATCTCGTTGCATAATCAATGAAAAGAACATAATACCTCGATCCGCTGATAGATCCTTCTTTTGTTGGTCCCCATACATCTGTATGTATGAGTTCTAGCACACCATCATGTTTGTAACCATTTTTCTGAAATGGTAACCTATGTGTTTTTTCCATTTGACATGCTTCACATTTGTGAATCATATGTTGGTTCTTCATGTTTGGTAATCCTCTCATGGATTTTTTCTCCACCATAGCTTTGATTCCCTTTTCATTAAAATGTCCTAGCCTCTTATGCCAGAGGTCTAGTTCTGTAAATACCTCATCACCATGTGTGATTTAGGCTTGACCAACATTCCCTTGTACTTTCAGAGTAAAAAGTCTACCTTCCTTTTTATCATGGACAATTTGTTTGTATCCTTTGTCTGGATCTTCGAAAAATACTCCTTCATTTGTAAACCTGACTTGAAAACCTTTTTCTACTATCTGACCCACACTGATGGATTCTTCGGAATTGTTGGAACATACAAAACATTTGTTAGTAGGTCAGCTCCATTCTTACACTTTACCTTTCCAATTGACCTTACATTATGTTTTGTGTTATCACCTGTCTGTACTGTATGATTTGAAATGCCTCCTTCTAATTCTGATAATAATTCTATATTTCCTGACAAATGATTTGAACAACCAGTAGAATACCTTGAGATCTTCATTCTCTGACACACTTATCGAGTTCATCATCAATGTCGTATGATCATCATTCTGCGTATCATTTGCATAGTTGTAGTAGGTAGTGTTGTGAGACTGATTCTCTCCCCAACTTCTTGCTCCACCTCTACCATATCCACCTCTTTGACTTTGTCTTCCTCTTTGATATCTTCCGCTTCTGCCTCTATTGTTGTTATTCTGATTCTGACTTGATCCTTGTGAATTATGCCAGCAATCATGAGCCAAGTGATTGCTTAGTCCACAGATCCAGCAAGCTTTCTTGTTATTAGTCTGATTACCTCTTCCTTTACCTCTTTTCTTGACGTTACCTCTTCCTCTTGCATAATTTGCTTGAGCAATCAATTCTTCTTCATCTTTTTCTTTACCTTTATCACCTTTCTTCTTGTTCTTTGCATACATAGCCGAACTATGTCCTTTTTCTCCATCTGTCTTCAAACCTTTCTCAAACGTTAGCATTAGTCCAAGCAACTGATTTAAATCCAGTACAAAATGATTTAAAGACAGTTTAGTTGAGAGTACGAAAGGTTTCCACCTTTCATCTCCTCTCAAACCTGTAAGCACTTGCGCTATTAACCTGTGGTCTTCGATATCTTCACCAATCGATCCAAGACTATCTGCCAAGTCCTTCATCTTAGTGACATAATCACTAATGTTTTGACTTTGCTTTTTCTTGAATGTTGTGAACTCTGACCATAAGCTAGCCTTTGTAGCTTTCATCGTATTTTGGAAGTGATCTTCCAATGCTCTCCATATATCTTTTGCTTTCTCCAGACCTCTAATATGCGTCAATAGATGATCTGTAATGGTATTGTAAACATAAGCTCTTGCCGTTGCATCTTTCTTCTGCCACAGCTTCAAGGCTTCTAGCTCTTCTTTCTTTGGTTGACTGTCATCTTCAAAAGTCGGCTTCTTTTCTTCTCCGGTCACATATTTCATTAAGTCTTTACTCATAAGTAAAGCTTCCATGCGCATTACCCATGCGGGATAATTATCTCTATCCAATTTATCAATTGAGACATGATCTGCCATGATCTTCTTATTTCTATTACTTCCAATGAGTGTAATGTTAAAAGGATTTTACCTTTCGTAGACCTTTACCTTGAGAATGAATTCAGAACGTTTCTTGACACCGTTTGCTGTTGATCACCTCAGCTTTCAACTTTCTTTATGAGAATTCTTCAAATTCTCTTTACATTTCTTCTTCTGAGAAACCTTTTCTGCTCTGGTACCACTTGTGGTTAGCCTGCTTTGATACTACTGATAACCTTTGCTCTGATATCACTGTTGGTGCAGTGCTGATTGCGGAATTCGCTTACACCACAAAAACTAAGCTAGAGTGATGTTAGAACACCTCTATAATCATCAGTAGCTTAGCAAACTTTCTGAAACTGAGAACTTATAACTGTATTTAGTGAATACCGAAAATTCACTTTACAGAAAGCTTCTCGTTTTCTTCAAGCTACAATTCTGAACTGATTTACTTCAGCCTTTACACTACTGTGTTTGTTTACAGTTAAACAATCTTTGCGTCACTTAACTTTGTCAAAACTGAGTTTTGAACTTACCAAAATTCTATCGGAGCTTCATCGGACTGTCACTGGAATATTACCGTAATTGTACCAGAATCCTATCGGAATCAACTGCAATTTTGTTTGTATTTACTTCAAATGTGTATACATGAAGTAAGGAAGTGATATGTGAAATTCCTTCACTGAATGAACTCTATTTGAAGTTTAAAGAAAAACTTCACCAGTTGTGAGTGCCTCTTTCCAGTCAGACTTTGTCCTGTGTGTACACATCCATTTCACCGAAATCTTTGATCAACTTATAATAGAGACTTATAGCTACAACATAAGCTATATCTCATACAAAACTTTACACTATACTTCGAGATCTAACTCATAGAAGTACCGGAAAACCATTTACTGAGAAAACTGTAACTGTTAACTAACTTTTCACAATAACATGAAAAATTCTCAGATTTCTTCACATACAAAGAATGCGCACAAACTTCCACATGAACATGTGTTTTCTATTAGAGAAGATGTGTACAAAAATGACTCGACCTTACTTGATCATAGTCATGAGAACTCTCCTATACTGAGTAGTTTCTCCTTAACATCTCTCTCAGATGAATACTCGACTCTTCAGGTTTAGTCATTCATCTTTACATACGCGATCTCTGGCGTGTTCTATTCTTACTTCTATTCTCTATCTCATATGCACTCTCTCTACTACACTACATTCCGGTTCTATGCTCTCTCTTATATACATTTTGATCCGGTTTCAACAGATTCTAATTCTGGAAGTTTCTACGCTGTATATTACAGTCGTGAATTTTTCCCTTCACTAAGGCTTTGGTTTTCTGAACACTTTGTTTCTGCTTTTCTTTGTCTTTATGTTGTTATGCATAATTAGTGAGTGAATCTCCAACAATATCAAAACAAGCTAACTGATATTTGAAGATGAGTTAATTTTTGAAGCAATAGATTATTTGGCCCATCGAGGACAATGTGTAGGATTGGCAGATGTGAATGTTGTAGAGAAATTAATCTCTATTTCTTTTGCAAAGACAAAAGTCGCACATCATTGAAAGTGCATCAATTCTTCTTTAGATATTGTCTTGGAAAAAAAGGGCTAATTGGATATGCTATGATATTGCTTGTTGTTATTCTTGTTTTGATACACTAGTGTGTTGATCTAAAATTTTCAAAGCGAAGACATTCTTCACAATCCAAGTTCAAGTTTGCGATGACTACTTGCCAAGATGGTGGCAAAGGTGTTGCATGTTCTACATCTCTAGTGATCGCTTACTTAATGTGGCGTGAGTGCATCACTTTTATAGATGTTTTCCAGGATGTTAAGGCATCCAGAGGCTTGCACTACATTCACCATATGATACTTTACATCTTGTGCCCAAGTCACTAAGCAATCGTGGAGCAACATGACTGGACTCACAAGCATCCTTTGTCATAGATTTACTAGATAACGATTTTTCCGTGAATTCTGGGCAACAAGAGAATTCGAAAGAGAGTGAAGTTGAAAACAATAGTTGGTCTTACACCATGGCGGCGCTCTGATGAAGAAAAAATGGTGACGCTCAATTCAGAGAAGAACGAAGACACTAATACTCTGAGAGGATTACTTCTATCATCGCTCAGATCTTAATCTCTATCAACAACGACGATGACTTGGATATTTGGTTTGTCTCCCTTGACGTATAACAGTTCAACCTTGATTTCCGTAAAGTTCTTTCATTTTTGATGACGAACTTAGTTGTGTTTTTTTCCGAAAAAACTATTGATTCAGAGTAGCTAATGTTCGATGTTCTCCTGATCCGTCTGATGCTCCATGAACTCTGTCGAACCAACTTTAACCTCGATAGAGAGAGAAAAATATTCTATTGCACAGAATTCCAACAGTATGTGTGTGCACTTTTCCACTCCAAAGCTTTTTTCATGATACTTGCAACTCTTAAATCACATTACATATTTCATCAGTCCTAAAAATTTCAAATATGTCGTTCGATGCCCGTATACTTCTTATTGCAATAAGATTCTACTTTCTACTTGTCTTGATTTTACTTCATTATTGAGATGAATCAAGATCAAGTTACATAGTATTTGCTCTTGATGATTTCTACCGGACTGATTGACTTTTCCTTTCAGGAAGTGATGTAATACTTTGCATTGACTCTTATTTCTTCATATTGATGATAGCAAGTATACTTGAATTCAACCATGTTTGCTCATAATGGATCATAGTAAATACGTTCGTACTATCAACTTGATATTGCCTTATTTATACATTGAATATGCATTCGAATACGCATACAGTTAAGGATATTTCATATGTACAACAATAAAGATAAGGTCTTACGTTAGTAAACAATGACTCTTGGATTTCATTCCATGTGCCTTAAAACTTAAATGAGTATATGAATAAGAATGTACTCTTTTATCATGCATGGGAAGTGTAAATATGTTGAACTCAAGACATGAGCTTATGAGAAGATTTTCAATTGAATTTAGCTACTAGTCATCTTTTTGAGTCTTCATTGAGCCTCAGCTTGCCACAAGCTGCACTTGGCATGGGTCGCAATTCTAGTGGTTGATCTGATCTACCAACTGTTACTTTCGCACTGACAATGGTCAATTTTTCTAAGAGGAAGCATGCCCAATAGATAATTAGGAAATACATCTCCATACTCATCTAAGCGTTTTTCGACATATTCAAGAATCTCTTCTTCTTTCTTCTTTTCATGAATGTCATTCACATAAAAAAAACATGTCTTAGAACCCTATGAAATACCCCTAATGAACTTTATAGCAAAAATAGGAGATGAATCCGGAATTACACTCACCTACAAGATGATGTTCTTCCTCCTCTATTTTCAAAGAAAGGATCCCACTTTCACAATCAATCACGACACTATTATTAATTTATCAGGCCATGCCAATGATTACACCATATTCTATCATTTCAATTACATGGGAGGTACCCAAAAACTTGTGAAGAGAGATGGTGTATGCAATCCAAAGATGAGTAGGTGCTGCTACAACCAGCTTCACACCAGCCAACTGAGACTTCAGAGTTGATTAGTAGACCCTTTGAGCTTCTAGTTGCGAAATGACTAGCTCCCAAAACTTGCTATTTTTGGACATACACATACTAGAAAAACTGAACAGTGCTCTCAACCGTGTTAGGAATTAGATAAATTCCTTTTGGGCATAGCAAATAGACTTAGCAAGCTTCCCAATCCAAGTTAAAACACTTCAAATGATGGACTGAGCACTTAGAAAAAGATTTATCAATTTCTGGAACATGCCCATCATTCTCGGGGCTCTGCAAAGATAGACCAGTGAGCAGTAAAATGTCAATATCGCACAAACTGTAACTTCAATGACCTTGAAAATGTATATGCAAAAAGTAGACAATAAGAGCTATCGAACGCACATTAAAATACTGAAAAACGTTGCGTAGAACTCGAGATATGACCTTCTGAAGTTACTTCTCTAAGTGAGTATAGCAGAGAACGAAACAGAGAAGTAGATGATGATAAATGTATAGATTCACATATGATTACAACCACATTGGCAATAAATCTTTGCACAATGGGAGTAGAATGATAGAGCTATGGAGTAAGCTCTTCAATCTCTACAAAATGACATGAAGTGGTCATGTACAAGGCTTGCTAATTGCCTCTTCCATCTTGCTCTTCTTATAGCTATTCTTGGAGGGAGTTTTGAATTCGAATTCGAATGGCTCCACCTAAAAGTGATCCCAAAAGTTAGAGATATTCCCTCAGCTCAAAAGTTTGTGGTTTTAGGTAGATAGAGCCACAAATTTTCTTTTACATCATGGATGAGGTAAGCCATCCTTTACCTTTTTCTTTTTCAAATTACAAGAGATAAAAATGAACTCTTTTACAAGAGGTGTTCACATGAATACACATGTGACTTAAAAATGAGGATAATATCAAGCATATCAAGCATGTAGGCTTGGGTAAAATGCACCAACAACTCCCCCTCAAGCCTAACATGCTTAGCCTCCAAATAAGTCTTCAATTGTCCTTCATTTCCTGCAAGCCAATCATCAACTTGAATCTACTTAACTTTGTACCATCAAGAGCTTTAGTCAACATGTATGCACATTGCATATCTGTAGAGACATAGGATAGTTGAATATCCTTGATCATTAGCTTCTCCCTTACATAATGGTAGTGGACTTCAATATGCTTGGTTCTAGCATGGTATATCGGATTAGCTTGCAAGATGTAGTGAGCTTGTGTTGTCACCAAAAATGTGAGGTGTTGAAGAATGAAGTCCAAGATCTGTGTACAAAGACTTTAACCACATGATTTCTTGAGTTGCATTAGCCAAACCTCTATATTCCGCTTCGGTAGAAGATAGTGCCACGGTTGGTTGCTTCTTCGATGAACAAGAAATGATTTTTGAACCTGCAAATGATATATACCCGGATGTGCTTCTTCTATCATCTCTAGATCCAACCCAATCTGCATCTGAGTAGATCTTCAGCTCAATATGTGAAGTATATGAATAAAACAAACCTTCATTCATGGTCACCTTTAGGTACTTGAGGACCATCTTGGCCGCTTCCATATGTGGTCTTCTCAGCTTATGCATAAACTGACTCAATATGCTAACACTGTAGCATATATCCGCCCTTGTGAGTGTTGCATAGTTCAAACTTCCAACCAAGCTTTGATAGCTTCTGATGTCTTCAATTGGCTCTCCTTCATAAGCACTAAGCTTATGATTTTGCTCCATAGATGTACCTGCACACTTGGTATTTTCCATCTTGAACTTGACAAGCATGTCATGGACATACTTCCTTTGTGTGATGTGTATACCTGAATCTGTGTAGATCAACTCCAATCCAAGACAATAAGTGAGTGGTCCAAGGTCACTTATTTTGAACTCCTCCTTCATTTGACTCTTTACCTATTTGATTCCTTCAAGATCATTGCCTGTGATAATAATATCATCAACACACACACATAAATAGATCACTTCAGATCCATTCCTCTTTATGAACAAAGAGGTATCCGCCTTGCTAGCTTTGAATCCTTGGTCCTGTAAATAAGTCACCAATCTGAAATTCCAAGCTCTTGGAGCTTGCTTCAATCCATACAAAGCTTTGTTTAGTTTGCATACATAGTTAGAATGATGTGCATCCTCATATCGAGGAGGTTGTGCCATATACACTTCCTCAAAAATCCATCCATTCAAGAAAGCATTCTTAACATCAAGTTGATAGAGATTCCAATTTCTAGATGCAGCAAGACTAATGAGAACCCTAATTGTAGGCATTTTTGCAACAGGAGAGAAAGTCTCCTTATAATCAATACCATGGGTTTGAGCAAACCCTTTAGCAACTAACCTTGCTTTGTGTCTATTTATACTTCCATTTGGATTCCTCTTGATTTTGTATATCCATCGAGATCCAATTACCTTCATAGATGGCTTGTTAGGTACAAGCTCCCAAGTGTCATTCTCCTTCAAGGCTTCCATTTCTTCATCCATTTCATCTCTCCAAGCTTTCTTGCTTTGTGCTTCTTCAAATGTGGTAGGTTCTTCATTGGTTAAATCCTTTGCAATGTAGATTGAGTGCTTGGTGACCAAAGAAGTATCATAACCAAACCTCGCTGATTTCTTCTTCTCCCTTGAAGACCTTCTAAGTGGTTGATGTGAGCTCTCGAGTCCATATGTCGCATCCTGCATCTTTGCTTTACCTTTGTTCTTCCATACCTTTAGTCTTTCCAAGTCTTCTAGGTCAATCTCCGAATCACTTTCTTCAATCTGCTTTGGCTCCTTTGGTTGAGGTGATGGAAAATCTTCATCCAAGTCATATGGCATCTTCACTTTCCTGTCATCATCAAAGCATGATTTGTTTTCATTCAAAATTACATCTCTACTCACAGAAAATCCTTTATTGGTTGGATTGTACAATCTATATCCTTTTTGGTTTTGATCATAACCAATGAATACACACTTCTGTGCCTTGGGATCCAATTTCCCTCTTACTCGAGAAGGAATGTGAGCATACGCTAGGCATCCAAAGATTTTACAATGCTCTAGACTAGGTCTTCTTCCATTCCACACTTCATATGCAGTGGTTCCATCTAGTGATTTAGATGGAAGTCTATTAATAAGATATGTGGCTGTAGAAACAACCTTTGCCCATAGGTAGTTTGGCAATCCCTTTTCGTTGAGCATGGACCTTGCAGCTTCGACAATAGCTCTGTTCCTCCTCTCTGTAACACCATTGAGTTTGGGTGTATACCTTGTACTGACTTCCCTTTTAATGCCTCTTTCATGCAAGAAGGCATCAAATTCAGAAGAGAAGTATTCTCCTCCACCATCTAACGTGAGTCGTTTCAAAGTCCTACCTGTTTGGTTTTCAACAAGAGCAATATACTTCTTAAAGCAATTAAACACTTCATCCTTGTGCTTCATGAAAAACAAAATGGTCCACGTGCTACAATCATCTATGAAAGACACATAATATCTTGAGCCTGATATAGATGGCTCCTTTCTTGGACCCTACACATCCGTGTGCACTAGATCCAAAAGATTTTGATACATATATCCTTTCTTATTGACAGTTTGTCTATGACCTTGCCGAGTTGACAAGCTTCACACTTATAAATCATGTGTTGCCTTGTGATATTAGGCAAACCAAGTACACTTTGGTCCCTGCAAATTTGTTTGAGTGTCCTCTCACCATTGTGAGCAAGCCTTTTGTGCCATATCTCCAACTCTGTTAGAGTTTGAGATCCATAGCTAAACAAAGCTATGTTCTTTGTATCTTCCACTTCAAAAGTGAAAAGCCTTCCTGTCTTTTCTCCTTTGGCAATCCTTCTAAAGCCTTGCCTTGGGTCTTCAACATATGCTCCAAATCGGTTGAATCTAACCTGCAATCCTTTTTCAACAATCTGCCCTACACTTATTAAATTTTTGGTAATTGTAGGGACATACAAGACTTTGCTTAAGAGGTTCATATTCCCATCTGATGTCTTCACATTACCTATCTTCTCCACTGAGTGCCTTGTGTCATTTCTTGTCTGCACTTCATGCTTGTTATGAGGATCTTCCAAATCAGAAAGTAAAGCCACATTTCCTGCTACATGGTTTGAGCATCCCGAATCAATGTAAAATATGTGATCATCATCCTTACCCTTCTTCACTGATAGATTCATAATCAATAATGAATCTTCTTGACTTTGGTCCTCTGCATAGTTATTGTAATCTCTTCTTCCTCTATGGCCACTTTGATAGTTGTTGTTGTAGTAGTTTTTGTTGTAGCCTCCATTGTACCTGCCTCTATTTGATCCATAGCCACCTCTATTGAATCCTCTTCCTCTTGAGCTCCTCGGGTTCCTGAAACATTCTTCAGTAGTATGATTAGATAAGCCACATATATTGCAAGGTTGAGATGATTGGAATCTCCCCCTGCCTTGCTTTCCACCTCTGCCTCTTCCTCTAGCTCTTCCTCTATCTACAAAGTTTGCTTGGAAAGAGCTACCTTCATCTTCATTCTTCTTATTCTTTAACTTGTCCTTGACCTTAGCTTTATGAGAATATAAGGCAGAAGTTTGATTACCTCTTGAGGACTCATCACCTTTGCTAATCTTTGCTTCATGAGTGAAGAGTTGGCCCATGAGTGTGTTGAGGTCGGGTACATGCATATCCATGTATAAATCCATGGTTGTTGTGAATGACTCCCACTTGTCGTCTGCTTTGATTCCATTTATGATTTGTCTAATGATTTGCTCCTCTTCCATTACGTCTCCAATGCTTTCAAGTTGGTCGCAAATCTCCTTCATCTTTGTGACATAATCAGTCACTTTTTGCTTCGGGCGTTTCTTCATTGTTGTGAACTCCATCCACAATTGGTTCTTCCTTGCTCGAGTGTTGGAAGAGAAGAAAGAAGCAAGTGCATTCCAGGTCTCTCTTGATGTTTTGCATCCCTTGACATGAGGTAAAAGAAAATCAGAGATTGAGTTTAGAATATAGGACCTTGCAAGTGCATCCTTTGAACACCAATTTGAAAGTCCTTCCACTTCTTCATGTGATGGTTGCCCTTTGTTCCTCATGGTTGGCATTGCTTCATCTCTGGATATGAATCCATATAGATTCCTCCCGTCAAGGTAAGCCTCCATCCTTAGAGACCATGCCAGGTAGTTATTTCGATCCAATTTGTCAATTGTTGATGGAAATCCATCTCCCATGTTGCTTGACTATGCTCTGATACCACTGTGAAGAGAGATGGTGGATGCAATCCAAAGATGAGTCGGTGCTGCTACAACAAGCTTCACACCAGCCAACTGAGACTTTGAAGTTGATTAGTAGACCCTTTGAGCTTCTAGTTGCGAAATGACTACCTCCCAAAACTTGCTATTTTTGGACATACACCTGCTGGAAAAATTGAAGAGTGCTCTCAACCTGGTAAGACTTAGATAAATTCCTTTTGGGCATAGCAAATAGACTTAGCAAGCTTCCCAATCCAAGTTTAAACCCTTCAAATGATGGACTGAGCACTGAAAACAAGATTTGTCAATTTCTAGAACATGCCCATCATTCTCGGGGCTCTGTAGAGATACACCAGTGATTAGTAAAATAGAGATATCGCACAAATTGTACCTTCAATGACCTTGAAAATTTATATGCAGAAAGAAGACAAAAAGAGCTAACCAACGCACATTAAAACATTGAAAACGATTGCATAGAACGTGACATATGACCTTCTGAAGTTACTGCTCTGAGTGAGTATAGCAGAGAACAAAACAGAGAAGTAGATGATGATAAATGTATAGATTCACATATGATTACAACCACATTGGCAATGAATCGTTGCACAATGGGAGTAGAATGATAGAGCTATGGAGTAAGCTCTTCAATCTCTACAAAATGACATGAAGTGGTCATGTACAAGGCTTGCTAATCGCCTCTTCCATCTTGCTCTTTTTATAGCTATTCTTGGAGGGAGTTTTGAATTCGAATTCAAATGGCTCCACCTAAAAGTGATCCCCAAAGTTAGGAGATATTCCGTCAGCTCAGAAGTTCATGGTTTTAGGTAGATAGAGCCACGAATTTGCTTTTACATCATGGATGAGGTAAGCCATCCTTTCCCTTTTTCTTTTTCAAATTACAAGAGATAAAAATGAACTCTTTTACAAGAGGTGTTCACATGAATACACATGTGACTTACAATTGAGGATAATATCAAGCATATCAAGCATGTACTCTTGGGTAAAATGTGCCAACAGCTCCCCCTCAAGCCTAACATGAATTTGACCTCCAAATAAGTCTTCAATTGTCCTTGATTTCCTGCAAGCCAATAATCAACTTGAATCTACTTAACTTTGTACCATCGAGAGCTTTAGTCAACATGTCTGCACATTGCATATCTGTAGAGACATAGGATAGTTGAATATCCTTGCTCATTAGCTTCTCCCTTACATAATGGTAGTGGACTTCAATATGCTTGGTTCTAGCATGGTATACGGGATTAGCTGCAAGATGTAGTGAGCTTGTGTTGTCACCAAAAATGTGAGGTGTTGAAGAATGAAGTCCAAGATCTGCGTACAAAGACGTTAACCACATGATTTCTTGCGTTGCATTAGCCAAACCTCTATATTTGGCTTTGGTAGAAGATAGTGCCATGGTTGGTTGCTTCTTTGATGACCAAGAAATGATTTTTGAACCTGCAAATGATATATACCCGGATGTGCTTCTTCTATCATCTCTAGATCCAGCCCAATCTACATCTGAGTAGATCTTTAGCCCAATATCTGAAGTATATGAATAAAACAAACCTTCATTCATGGTCCCCTTTAGGTACTTGAGGACTCTCTTGGCCGCTTCCATATGTGGTCTTCTCGGCTTATGCATAAACTGACTCAATATGCTAACAGTGTAGCATATATCCACCCTTGTGAGTGTTGCATAGTTCAAACTTCCAACCAAGCTTTGATAGCTTGTGATGTCTTCATTTGGCTCTCCTTCATAAGCACTAAGCTTATGATTTTGCTCCATAGGTGTACCTGCACACTTGGTATTTTCCATCTTGAACTTGGAAAGCATGTCATGGACATACTTCCTTTGTGTGTTGTATATACCTCAATCTGTGTAGATCAACTCCAATCTAAGAAAATAAGTGAGTGGGCCGAGGTCACTTATTTTGAACTCCTCCTTCATTTGACTCTTTACCTGTTTGATTCGTTCAAGATCATTGCCTGTGATAATAATATCATCAACATACACACATAAATAGATCACTTCAGATCCTTTCCTCTTTATGAACAAAAAGGTATCCGCCTTGCTAGCTTTGAATCCTTGGTCCTGCAAATAAGTCACCAATCTGAAATTCCAAGCTCTTGGAGCTTGCTTCAATCCATACAAAGCTTTCTTTAGTTTTCGTACATAGTTAGGATGATGTGCATCCTCATATCTAGGTGGTTGTGCCATATACACTTCCTTAGAAATCCATCCATTCAAGAAAGCATTCTTTACATCAAGTTGATAGAGATTCCAATTTCTACATGCAGCAAGACTAATGAGAACCCTAATTGTAGGCATTTTTGCAACAGGAGAGAAAGTCTCCTCATAATCAATACCATGGGTTTGAGCAAACCCTTTAGAAACTAACCTTGCTTTGTGTTTATTTATACTTCCATCTGGATTCCTCTTGACTTTGTATATCCATCGAGACCAATTACCTTCATAGATGGCTTGTTATGTACAAGCTCCCAAGTGTCATTCTCCTTCAAGGCTTCCATTTCTTCATCCATTGCATCTCTCCAAGCTTTCTTGCTTTGTGCTTCTTCAAATGTGGTAGGTTCTTCATTGGTTGAATCCTTTGCAATGTAGATTGAGTGCTTGGTGACCAAAGAAGTATCATAACCAAACCTAGTTTCTTCTTCTCCCTTGAAGACCCCCTAAGTAGTTGATGTGAGCTCTCGGGTCCCTATGTAGCATCCTGCATCTTTGTTGTACCTTTGTTCTTCCATAGCTTTAGTCTTTCCAAGTCTTCTAAGTCAATCTCCGAATCACTTTCTTCAATCTGCTTTGGCTCCTTTGGTTGAAGTGATGGAAAATCTTCATCCAAATCATATGGAAGCTTCACTTTCCTGTCATCATCAAACCATGATTTGTTTTCATCAAAAATTACATCTCTACTCACAAAAAATCCTTTATTGGTTGGATTGTACAATCTATATCCTTTTTGGTTTTGATCATAACCAATGAATACACACTTCTCTGCCTTGGGATCCAATTTCCCTCTTACCTGAGAAGGAATGTGAGCATAGGCTAGGCATCCAAAGATTTTACAATGCTCTAGACTAGGTCTTGTTCCATTCCACACTTCATATGGAGTGGTTCCATCTAGTGATTTAGATGGAAGTCTATCTATAAGATATGTGGCTGTAGACACAGCCTCTCCCCATAGGTAGTTTGGCAATCCCTTTTCGTTGAGCATGGACCTTGCAGCTTCGACAATAGCTCTGTTCCTCCTCTCTGCTACACCATTGAGTTCGGGTGTATACCTTGTAGTGACTTCCCTTTTAATGCCTCTTTCATGCAAGAAGGCATCAAATTCAGAAGAGAAGTATTCTCCTTCGCCATCTGATCTGAGTCGTTTCAAAGTCCTACCTATTTGGTTTTCAACAAGAGCAATATACTTCTTAAAGCAATTAAACACTTCATCCTTGTGCTTGATGAAAAACAGAATGGTCCACGTGCTACAATCGTCTATGAAAGACACATAATATCTTGAGCCTGATATAGATGGCTCCTTACTTAAACCCCACACATCTGTGTGCACTAGATCCAAAGGATTTTGATACGTATATCCTTTCTTAGTGAAAGGTTGTCTATGAGCCTTGCCGAGTTAACAAGCTTCACACTTATAAATAATGTGTTGCCTTGTGATATTAGGCAAACCAAGTACACTTTGGTCCCTGCAAATTTGTTTGAGTGTCCTCTCACCAATGTGAGCAAGCCTTTTGTGCCATATCTCCAACTCTGTTAGAGTTTGAGATCCATAGCTAAACAAAGCTATGTTCTTTGTATCTTCCACTTCAAAAGTGAAAAGCCTTCCTGTCTTTTATCCTTTGGCAATCCTTCTAAAGCCTTGCCTTGGGTCTTCAACATATGCTCCAAATTGGTTGAATCTAACCTGCAATCCTTTTTCAACAATCTGTCCAACACTTATTAAGAGGTAATTGTAGGGACATACAACTTTGCTTAAGAGGTTCATATTCCCATCTGATGTCTTCACATTACCTATCTTCTCCACTAAGTGCCTTGTGTCATCTCTTGTTTGCACTTCATGCTTGTTATGAGGATCTTCCAAATTAGAAAGTAAAGCCACATTTCCTGCTACATGGTTTGAGGATCCCGATTCAATGTAAAATATGTGATCATCATCCTTACCCTTCTTCACTGATAGATTCATAATCAATAATGAATCTTCTTGACTTTGGTCCTCTGCATAGTTATTGTAATCTCTTCTTCCTCTATGGCCACTTTGATAGCTGTTGTTGTTGTAATTGTTGTTGTAGTAGTTGTTGTTGTAGCCTCCATTGTACCTGCCTCTATTTGATCCATAGCCACCTCTATTGAATCCTCTTCCTCTTGAGTTCCTCGGGTTCCTGAAACATTCTTCAGTAGTATGATTAGATAAGCCACATATATTGCAAGGTTGAGATGATTGGAATCTCCCCCTGCCTTGCTTTCCACCTCTGCCTCTTCCTCTAGCTCTTCCTCTATCTGCAAAGTTTGCTTGGAAAGAGCTACCTTCATCTTCATTCTTCTTATTCTTTAACTTTTCGTTGACCTTAGGTTTATGAGAATATAAGGCAGAAGTTTGATTACCTCTTGAGGACTCACCACCTTTGCTAATCTTTGCTTCATGAGTGAAGAGTTGGCCCATGAGTGTGTTGAGGTCGGGTACATGCATATCCATGTATAAATCCATGGCTGTTGTGAATGACTCCCACTTGTCATCTCCTTTGATTCCAATTATGATTTTTCTAATGATTTGCTGCTCTTCAATTACCTCTCCAATGCTTCCAAGTTGGTTGGAAATCTCCTTCATCTTTGTGACATAATCAGTCACATTTTGCTTCGGGCTTTTCTTCATTGTTGTGAAATCCATCCACAATTGGTTCTTCCTTGCTCGAGTGTTGGAAGAGAAGAAAGAAGCAAGTGCATTCTAGGTCTCTCTTGATGTTTTGCATTCCTTGACATGAGGTAAAAGAAAATCAGAGATTGAGTTTAGAATATAGGACCTTGCAAGTGCATCATTCGAACACCAATTTGAAAGTCCTTCCACTTCTTCATGTGATGGTTGCCCCTTGTTCCTCATGTTTGGCATTGCTTCATCTCCGGATATGAATCCATATAGATTCATCCCTTGAAGGTAAGCCTCCATCCTTAGAGACCATGTCGGGTAGTTGTTTCAATCCAATTTGTCAATTTTGATGGAAATCCATCTCCCATGTTGCTTGACTATGCTATGATACCACTGTGAAGAGAGATGGTGGATTTAATCCAAAGATGAGTAGGTGCTGCTACAACCAGCTTCACACCAGCCAACTGAGACTTCAGAGTTGATTAGTAGACCCTTTGAGCTTCTAGTTGCGAAATGACTAGCTCCCAAAACTTGCTATTTTTGGACATACACCTGCTGAAAAAACTGAACAGTGCTGTCAACCTGGTAAGAATTAGATAAATTCATTTTGGACATAGCAAAAAGACTTAGCAAGGTTCCCAATCCAAGTCAAAACACTTCAAATGATGAACTGAGCACTGAGAACAAGATTTATCAATTTCTGGAACATGCCCACCATTCTCCGGGCTCTGCAGAGATAGACCAGTGAGCAGTAAAATGCAGATATCGCACAAACTGTAAGTTCAATGACCTTGAAAATTTATGTGCAGAACTTTGACAGTAAGAGCTATCTAACGCACATTAAAACACTGAAAAAGGTTGCGCAGAACGCGAGATATGACCTTCTGAAGTTACTGCTCTAAGTGAGTATAGCAGAGAACAAAACAAAGAAGTAGATGATGATAAATGTATAGATTCACATATGATTACAACCACATTCGCAATGAATCTTTGCACAATGGGAGTAGAATGATAGAGCTATGGAGTAAGCTCTTCAATCTCTACAAAATGACATGAAGTGGTCATAGACAAGGCTTGCTAATCGCCTCTTCCATCTTGCTCTTTTTATAGCTATTCTTGGAGGGAGTTTTGAATTCGAATTCGAATGGCTCCACCTAAAAGTGATCCCCAAAGTTACGAGATATTCCCTTAGCTCAAAAGTTTGTGGTTTTAGGTAGATAGATCCATGAATTTTCTTTTACATCATGGATGAGGTAAGCCATCCTTTTCCTTTTTCTTTTTCAAATTACAAGAGATAAAAATGAACTCTTTTACAAGAGTTGTTCACATGAATACACATGTGACTTACAAATGAGGATAATATCAAGCATATCAAGCATGTAGGCTTGGGTAAAATGCACCAACAAAACTTATATTTACCTAACATAAAATCAAGATTCTCAATATAGCCTTGAGTATAGTGTTACCTACCATTAGCCATCTCTAAAGATCTTTTGGTCTACATCTCAATATGCAATCCTAAAGCATTGACCAACTTAAGTGAAAGGAAACGATTTCTCCTACCCAAATCAATCAAGAAACTGACCTATGGTGAAAATATGTTCGCCATAATCCTAATAACCGATGCCCTTGAATGAGATGAAGTTGTCATGCATTGCATTCTAGGGTTAGAACACTTACCTTGATCATCCACTTCCTCAATTGTTCTCTTTTCCTCTTGTATGGCCTTGTTTGGGCATTCAAAAGTGCAATGTCCCTGTTCTCCACATTGAAAGAAAAGTCCCAATCTTCTAGCTCACTCCAAGAAATTGGAATTACATTTCCAATGCATACATTCTTGCTTCTTAGGTGTATCAATCTGCTTTGGCTTAGTTTGTCCTGCTTGACTATTAATAGAATTAGTCAACCTCCATCCAATATGATTTGTTGAAATAGGTCTCAAGGGTCGATGTCCTATTGCGATAAACTTGATTTACTTGATAGCAAAGCTCTTCCCACAAACCCTCAACAAATTTTCTCTTTAGGGAATCCACAAAAACTTATAGTGCATAATTATGTAAATACAAAAGTTTCTCCTTATATTCTTAAATAGACAGGTTATATATATCTATCATCCTCCTCTTGCTTGAATGAGTAGAATTCCATTTTCTTTTCCATCCAATAATGTTGAGAGCAATAACCATTCTCTGATTGCTCTTGGAACTCTTTCCATAGAATCCGCCCTTCATGTGCTCTTGTTTGCATGTATGATTTCCACCACAATTTGGCAGCTCCTTGTAGATATAGAATTGGCACCTTTGCTTTTGATTCCTCACTAAACATGAATAATGAGGTAATGGCAGAAAAATTGGCTTACAATTAGCCATAAAATACCTTTTTTGGATATTGGATGCATATTGCCTTTGGGAAAGCCATATATCCATGTCTATATGTATTAAATCAATGACCAAAAAGTATAAGAGCACAAAAAGATCTTTCCTGTCAAAATCCTACATAAGGTGTTTCTTTATATCTTTAATGTTTTCTTCATTATCACCACCTACAACCAATTCATCAACATAAATAACCACTACTCTAATGCCATCATCACCCCTCCTTGGGTATAATGGGTGATCTTCATCACACAAAAAATCCAACGCAGGTTCAATAAGCTAGACTCCTTGCATGACAAGCATGACGAATTTTTATTTGAACTTTGGGTTCACTTAAATCCTGAATGGTAAACTTATAAGGAGCTCTAGAATAGGGTGCACTTTTGGGATGAAGATATTTAGCCTGGTTATAAATCAAGAATGAGGCATATCATGAGAACCATGAAGACATATATATACATACTCTTTCAAAACGCTTTCTACATAATAATTTTTTTATTAATTATCTTCATGATTATTTACATCTAATAATAACGTTTCACAACCATCACACAAACCCTATATTTATTTCATAGTACGTATATGAATAGATTTAGAGCTAAGCCTCTTGGATAAAATACAATAAGAATGATTTTCTATGTTGAAGGTAAGAATTCTACATTCAAAATCAATCGATGCACAATTTTGAATCAACCAATCTATGGAAAAATTCTAGGAATTCTTTCACGTTGATGAAATTAAAGCTACCAAAACTACTTTTATCAAATGAGGTAAAAAATAATAATTTTCAACATAACCCCTTGTGTAATACAATTTAACACTTTTCTTCTCAAGAGGTCTCAAAATATACATATTCATAGGTATTCGAATGGCATATAATAACATAAGGAAGAGACAACAATGTGTGCTAACTAAATAAGCTTAGAAGATTTTGTTCAATGAAGAAATCAAGCGTGAAATTTTTAACAAAAAACATATTCATTGAGAGTTTTCAAAGAGGAAAAGTAGGGGTACTTACATTGATCACTCAATTCATCATTCTTTATAGCTTCATGATGCATTTTTATCATCTTTGCTTGCATAATGTGAGTCATTACCTTATTCTGTCATTCAAATGTTTTGTTGAACTTTTCCCTACAATGAAAACATATAATTAGTCTCATTTACATTTCAAATGACCAAGATCTTTCTCCTAAAAACACGTGATCTCTTCTTTTGACAGTCCGCATGAGTAGGATTCCTTGCATAATTACTTTTGGACATTGGTTTCTTCCATTCACCTTGATTTTTCATTCTGGATCTTTCTGTTCAATGTCCAACCATAATGAATGGTTCTTGAATTGACTTCTTTAGGATGCACTTCTTCCTCTTCTAAACGTTATTGTCCTTTGCAAGTAGACTAAGAAAGTCTACATAATCAAAATCCTTAAACTAATATCAAACTTCCTTTCGTAATACTTTCTTGGATTTGATCTTAAAAACATCTCTACATAGGTTCTAGTGCATCTTTGTGAAGTTAAAGAAGGTTGTCATTCGAATAATCATTACAAAATCTGTTCTTTGATTCTCATGGTGGTTGAGATGGAATAACTCCATTTTCTTGTTTAAGTACTACCACAAAGAACAATAATGATTCTTCACTTTTTCTATAAAGTCTGTGCATAAAATAATATGAATATGGATTCCAATATAGACATATAACTTCCATCATAACTTAGTAAAATATAATAAATTAATAATTCTACATTGCCTTTTACTAGAATAAGTATTATTATTATTATTTTAATAATAATAATAATAATAATAATAATAATAATTATTATTATTATTATTATTATTATTATTATTATTATTATTATTATTAGTAGTAGTAGTAGTAGTAGTAGTAGTAGTAGTAGTAGTAGTAGTAGTAGTAGT
Organism: Ceratopteris richardii; assembly: GCA_020310875.1. NCBI lineage: Eukaryota > Viridiplantae > Streptophyta > Polypodiopsida > Polypodiales > Pteridaceae > Ceratopteris > Ceratopteris richardii. Next base: position 103,320,259 of record CM035432.1, read on the forward strand.
AGTAGTAGTAGTAGTAGCAACAGTAGTAGCAACAGTAGTAGTAGTAGTAGTAGTGGTAGTGGTAGCGGTAGTGGTAGCAGTAGTGGTAGTGGTAGTGGTAGTGGTAGTGGTAGTGGCAGTGGCAGTGGCA